>OZ025298.1:108434630-109034630 GCA_964019185.1 Maratus speculifer | reverse complement strand
ACGAAAATTTAAATGAAGTCAACATCAAAACTGATGAATTCATTAATGTCTTTATATCTTTGCGTATAAATATAACATAACCCAGAAAAGAACATAGGTTATGTTTTATTAGTTTTATTCAATTATTTTCCTTAATAATTCAAAATTTCATTCTTTTTCATGCACAATCAATAGAGACTTTTTAGATACAATTTGACCAATTTCTTTATCGTTGCGAAAAAATTAAAATTTGGAATAATTATTTTTTAATGGCAATAAGTTTCAATTGAGCAATTTCCATTCGAGAAACTAAACTCAGAAAAAATAGATAAATATGACGTCAGATTTAAAATAAAAATAGATATAGTACTTTTGTTAAATATTAAACACGGATATTTGTTTCGTTAAAAAGAATTTTTCTGAGAAAAAGTGAGACATAATTAGAAATAAAATAAATAAAAAATAATTATATTTTTAACAAACAATTCACTTGGTAAAATATGACGTCATAATTGAAATAAAACAGGTATTTTATAGTAGTTAAAATTACAAAAGACATGGATATCAATAACTCATGAATAATGACCTCATTGCCGAAACATGAGTAAAGGCTTACTTTGGTGACTCGAAATTTATTGTTCATGAAATTATTCGAAATTTATTGTCTATTCCGTCTGTCAGTCTGTTCTTCTGCCTGTCTGTTCCACGATAACTGCTGCAAAATGCAATCAAACTTTTGTTTTCGGAATTTTTTTTTTTTTTAACTCTAGATTACTCATTTTACACTTTAAAAAGTTCCTTATACATCAGATTTAGGTGTTTGTGGTTGGCAGGCATGTAGAAGTATGAGATTAATGAAAAATGTTTGTCCAAACTGTTACTTATCCTTATAAATCAAAATGTATAAAAAAATGCAAGAAATACGATAACTATTGGCACAATTAATAGAAAGTTGAAAATTTAAATTTAATGAGACTGCGGGGGGTTCACGGGGGGGCGGAACCCCCTCTGAAGAGATCTACTATAGTGTCATAAAAAAACAAAAATAATAGATCATGAAAATGTCAGAATTTCCTAACATAACTAAAATTTTAGTTTAACTGATTTGATGGCTGAAAACTTCTTATTCTTATTTTATTCTTATAAATAATTACGTAATTTGAAAATTTTAAATTACAGTTTCCAGAAAGTTGAATTTTGTCCAAAGTGTGTTTTAAAATAATGATGTGCAAAGTTGACGATTAGGCTCCTGATCTGCAGATTTACTAGTTTATTTTTACATTTCATTTTTGTTTAGTAAAATTATTCCAATTCCTCAAACCGCTAATTTGCAAATAAGTGTAATGCACACTTCTGTATGTGAATTTAATTTTTTAAATTATTCTCCATACGCAACAAACATCATAATTTATCAACTGCCCTTCACTTAACCTTTTAAATGAAAGCTCTGAAGGACATTTATTTGGCAACATTTAAATTTTTTTATAACTTTAAATGAGGGTACATATTAATTCATCCATCTAGAACATAATAAAAACCTATATTTAAAAAAATGAATCGTTTAAAATTAATATTCTATGAAAATATAATATTCTATTTAGACAGTATAATTTTAACATTATTATCAATTTTTATACCTCATTTAGAAAAAATAGAATTAGTAGAAATAAATTAAAATCATTGCTTATTTCAAAAGCAAGCAATTAATTCTATAATAACGTAAAAATAAAAATAATAAAATATTTACTTATTAATTCTACACATGTTTACAATATTTTGTCCAATTACATAAAATCATTTTTTAAAAAAGATACTTTATGCATCAGAAGACAATAATCGGTCACTGCGTGCCGTAAGGTTAATTGAAACGTTAGATTAATACAAAAAATAAGAGACATACAGTTTTAATGATAATGCTATTTACAATTCGCTTAAAAGTTTAGAACTCTGTAATGTTTTCAAAAACTTTTTTTATTGTAAAAGTTTAAGTATACAATTTCTGTATTTTGTCTATTTTTATGTACTAATGTGAATTTATTTAAATCTTCAGCAAATAGGGAACTGAGAAAATAAATAAAAATCTTAAAAAATGCTGGGGAAAATGTTGCACTGATTACTCATATACAATTCTTTGATATTTGATTATTTTTTCATACGTATATAAACATACATAAATTAAAGGAGGAAGCCCTAAACGTTCGGCTCGAGTAATTTAAAAAACTACGCATTAGACTCTTTTTCAGACTGTAGCGTTCTATAGAGACTATTTCTGCGGTCGATACACAGTTTTATTTGTATACGTAATCCAAACTAGCATAAAACATATTGGGGAATTTCATTGATATGAAATACGCGTGTGGCATTTTGAATTTTCTTCATAACGCTTAAAATATTCTGGAAAATTCTTTACTTTTTATATTACCAAGTCTGTATACAAATATTTACTACAAAAGCTTGTTACCCAGAAGAAACAAAAGAAATGTAATTAACATTGTTCAAATTTTTTAATAAATCTATTGTTACGAATTTTGTAAATAGTTAGTGTTTGTACTGTAAAATAACGTAAATAATCTTATTAAGCTCCATTTCTTTACTAATATTAGTTTTTGTTACATTGTCTCTGTTATCAAGCAAACTTGTCTATTATTTTCAGTGAATGTCTATGGCAGCTTTGCGAAATATTAGAGATATCGCCCAGTTGGCGTCACTTTTGGCGACTAATTTTGGTCGCCAAATTTGGCGATATATCGCCAAGTTGGCGACAAACTTGGCGATTGTTGGCGATGGTACCCCTTCACTCTCTATGGTAACCCCCCCCTTTAGATATGCTGATACATTGAATGCTGTTCCGTGGTTTTCCGGATTTTTCTAGAAGGTTGTAGAAATTTCCCGCAGATGCTGCCAGCCTATATAAGAAGAAAAGCGATGCGAGCTGTTATTATTATTTACCACTCAGTCATTGAGTGAAAAAGGTGTTTGTTAAGCGAGTTTGCTTGAGTTTCATTTATGTTGTTTTGAATGTTATTAAGTGTTGAGACGTTGTATAAAGAGTCTCTGGGATCTAAAGCTGTACTTATACGATAGATTTGAACAGTTATTTTTGACTATCTAGTAATATTTGTGAGTTTCGAAGACTCTGTTGTTCTGAAGATCTGTAAAAAAATTATTTTTTACTTTTCTAAAAGACAAGAGTTTGAAGTTGACTAACCATAAGATCGAAAGAACCGTATATACGCTGCAACATTTGGTGTCAGGAGTGGGGTTCTTATGGCGAAAACAAGATCAATGGACGGACAACTGAAAGAACTGTTAGAAGCTATTAACGGATTAAGGACAGAGCTTACCAATAAAATCGACAAAGGCCAAGAAGAGTTGGCGGATAAAATGAATAAAAACGAAGAAAGAAGGATGGAACAGTTGACAAATAAAATTGACAAAGGCCAAGAAGAGGTGACTGTGAAACTCTTTTCTAATATATTAGCAGCTAAATATAAAGATCAAAACCTTCTACTTACCCTCTCTCTCGATCAGGTAAGTTCTGGCTGCTTCGTTTCAGTAATATCGGGTCCGCGCCAGGCTGGTTTTCAATGAATCATACTCAAAGAAAAGTTGCAAGCATTAATTTTAAAATTGTATACAACTATATTGCAATTATTTACAGCGTTTTTAACATAGAATATTAGAATAATTTATTCAATACAAAGTCATAGCTCCGTTCAAATCCCGAAAACAAAAACAATTCTACATATCTATAGCAACGTCAAAAAAATATTCTAAACATTTTTAGTTTCAGTTCAGTTCAAATAAAAAGGAAAAAAGAGTTCAGTTTTCATACAAAAGTTAAAGTTCGATTAAAAATCGTTTGGAGGTGCGTTCAGTCTTTACAAAGAGAAACAGAGGGAGCTGTCCGCGACACACTCCCCCCCCCTTGAGTTTTACCATGTTGAAACTCAATCACTGTCGAGGTCAAGTTCATGAGCTCTAAACGTTCTGGGGTTCGAATCACACGTCCGTACTTTGACTGTCTAGGAGAGTCTTCTCAAACTTTGGCAGCAATGGGTGAGTTATTATCATTAGGTTCACTGGGAGAAGCACACTCAACATTTTTCTGGAAAAAGTCATTCGATTCTAAATTTACTTCCAACGGATATAATCTTTGTGCAGGACGAAGTATTTCCCCGAACTTGGTTCGTAGTTTTGCTAAGCGTACTACACCATCTTTTCCTGTAAACAACTGGATAACTTTTCCTAAAGGCCAATTCATTCTTTTTTCTTTGGTGCTAGCAATAACAATATCTCCAACTGAGAGTTTCGGATACCTGTTTGACTTTTTATGATAATTTTTCAGCTGTCCCAAATATTGTAGTCGGAATCGTTTTCTTAAGTCTTCACGAATTTTCAGTCGATATTGATATCTTTTTTGAAGATAGCTTGCATCTATACTGTCCAGATCAGGGACACCACCTTCACTGATTTCACGAAGAAACATGGCAGGAGTTAAGGATTCTATCTCAAGGTCTTCAGACTTTTATGTTAATGGTCTGGAATTTACGATATTTTCACAATCACAAAGAACAGTATACATTTCTTCATATTTTAAAGATGCGTTTCCTAACACCTTTCTAAGAATATTCTTCATTAGTCCAATCATACGGTCCAATTTTTCCCAGAAGCCACCCCACCAAGGAGAGGCAGGAGGAATAAATTTCCAGGTAATTCGTTCTACAGCATGATCACTCATCACTCTTTCCCAATCTATTTTCTTCAACAAAAAAATTAGAACAAACAAAATTAGATCCGTTATCGGTATAAACAATTTGAGGTCTTCCTCTTCGTGATATAAATCGACGAAATGCAAGTAAGAAATTATCAGTGGGTAAGGAGGTGACGAGTTCGAGGTGAATAGTTCGAAAAACGGCGCAGGTGAATAGTACAATCCAAGATTTTGAGCCATTTTTTAGAAATAAAGGTCCAGCTAGATTGATACCTATGACTTGGAATACAGAGGCGTCTTTGATTCTATCTTCTGGCAGAGGTGGTATTTCTACAACTAGAGGTTTTGCTTCGAACTTCTTACATTTTACACAATTCTTCAGAACCTTTCGGATAGTTTTACGACCTTTTAGGATCCAATATTTTTCTCGCAAAATTGCCATTAAGGTTTGAACACCACAATGTAATGACTGATTGTGTTTTTCAATTATTAATTTTGAAACAACAAGATGGTCAGAAGGCAAGATTATTGGTAGCCTGAAATCTTCTATATCTTCTCTCATACATATTCTAAATTTAAGTCGTATGAGTCCGTGTGGGTCAATGAATGGCTTCAAATGACGTAAACGCTCGTCTTTCTCCGATTTGAAACAACTTCTCTGGATAATCTTCCATACGATAACTTCAGAATTTTTGATTTCTTCAAATTTCAAATTACCATACTTTCGTTCTTCTTTATTAACTTTGCAGTTGTCTATGAATCTTTTCACAAATGCAGTGATTCTGATTATTTTCTTGAACTGGGAAACTCGAATAAAATATGGGAATTCTTCATCTAGAGTAATCAAGGAAGATACAATTGCCTTCTTTTTTTCTTTATCAATTTCCTCGTTTTTCGGAGCTATGTCAAAGGCTGGCAACAGGTCTGGTTCCAGTTTCAACCATGTAGGACCTTCATGCCATTTCTTAACTTTTAGTGCTTCCACAAAGCATCCTCTTGATGGTATATCAGCTGGATTCATGTCGGCAGGAACAAACTTCCAGTCTTCCGGATTACTGTGCTTTCTAATTTCCTTTACTCTATTCATCACGAATACACCCCAGTTTTCATCATTCTTTATCCAATATAGGGTATTCATCGAATCTGACCAATAAAATGTGGGAATATTTTCATATTTTAAATCTTGTTTAACAGTTTCCATCAGTCTGATTCCAATAGTGCAAGCTAATAATTCGAGTCTACAAATGGATGTAGGTTTCAGGGGGGAGACTCTTGCACGCGCTTGTACAAGTTGACATGATATTTTATCCTTTTCTTTACACCTTAAGTAAATGCATGTGGCATATGCCTTTTGTGAGGCATCACAGAAAACATGAAAAGAAAATTCAGTATCTAAATCAGAATTAAGCATCATTTGTCTAGGGATCTTCAGTTCTGCCAAATAGGTCAAATCATTTTTAAACTTGATAAATGTTTTACAAATATCTTCGGGAAGAGGTTCATCCCATGTACCTTTCAGTTGCCAACACTTTTGCAATAAAAGCTTCGGAATAAGTGTTATACTACAAGTAAAGCCTATCGGGTCATAAATCTTGTGAGCTTCTGACAAAATAACTCTTTTTGTGATTAATTTATTATTAGATTCCTTTAAACTTCTAATATCACAACTCAAAGTATCATCGTACAAATCCCAAATGAGACCAAGAATAGTGACTGTTCTCCTTTCATTAGGATCCTCAAAATTTTCAAATCTTGAATTATCAGATGATGAAATTTCCGAAAAGCTGTCGATACAGGCAATTTGGTTCGTCAATGGCAAATTATAAGCCCAATCTTGCAGTTCGAATTTAGCACTAGCCAAAATTTCAATCGAATCATTTTTGAATTTCCTTAACTCATCTTCATTGTTTACACTTGTGACTAAATTGTCGACATACCAAGATTCAGAAAGTTTTTTAGCCGTCGCTCTGAGATGTTCAGGAACATCATTCATTAACTTTGTTAAAGTAGCACTCAGTAAGAAAGGACTACTGGATATTCCAAAAACGACCCTCTTATGTCGATATATCTTCAACTGATCTGGATTCCATTGTTCCCACCACAGAAACCTCAAAAAGTCACGATCATTATGTTTAAGCCCTATTTGCAAAAAGGCTCTTTTTATATCAGAACTTACACCTATTGACTTTTCACGAAATCTGTTAATAATTGCAGGAATAGTTTCTATCAAATTAGGCCCCTTTTCTACACAATCATTTATTGAAGGAAACCCCTTAATTTTCACTGACCCATCAAATACTGGTCTTATTTTGGTTGTTTTGGAATTCATTCTAATAACGGCACGATGGGGTAAATAATGGCAAGAATTATTATATTCATTTTCTGGTACAGTTTCTATAATTTTTTTTGAAAACCGCTTCATAATCTTCAAAGAAACCCTTGTCTCTTAATTTTTTTACTGTATTCTTTAATCTTTTCTCAGCGATTTCTCGATAATTAGGGAGTGGGGGGTGGCCTTTGACGCAAGGTAAACAGACTTCAAATCTGCCTTCTTCATCCCTTCTTACCGCTGAAAGAAAATGTTGCAGTGTTTGCTCATGCAATTCTCTTTTAGACTCATTAACGGATGGATCTAAAATGCCTAGAGTATCAAGATTCCATAATTCAGCAATTTTATAATCTGACACATACATCGAAAAGGTAAATGTGTTATCAATTTTATTTTCTATTTCTAAAGGAACTTTTCCCATAATAGTCCATCCTAAATAAGTTTCGACACATACTAAACCAGATCTTCATTTTCTTATCTTGCCCGTAAGTAACTTTCCCGCAATATCTGCTCCTATCAGAACATGAATTTCAGATGGCGAAGATTCAAACAATAGCTTATTTTTCATACGGATAGTGTCATTGAAAATGATTCTATTTTGTTTGAGCTCATTTAACGGGGGTCTTACATCAATTTGTGGAACATCAGAACAAATTTTAGTTTGATCAAAAGCTTTAAAATTACATTTGTAATCCCCTTTTACACTACTCAGATTTACAACAAACTGTTTATGAATTTCAGACATTTCCCTTCCACCAAATAAACTATGAATAATGTTACTCTCACTTAAACTTTCATATTGCATCACTTCAGCAACAAACTTTGAAATGTAGGATTTTTGCGATCCAGAATCGATTAAGCATCTAACAAACTTATCTTCACCATTTCTGCAAATTTTTACAATTAAAGTTTGCAATAAAACTTTCTGTGTACATGTTTTGTTCGTCATAGTGAAATTTTTCTCATTAATTTCCTTTTTCTCATTAACTTTATTACCCTTATCACAAATTAAAGAATTGTGTTTTCCACTGCAATGTTCACATCTTATTTTCGAAAAGCAATCTTTTGCTAAATGATTTCCCTTTTTCATACAGAGGTAACACATTCCGTTTTTTCTTAAATATGTTTCTTTTCTGCTACGGACTTAGAGCAGGCTGCAGAAATGTGTTTGACTGATTCAGCGGAATCTCCGCAAAAGATACACTAATTAATCGTAACCTTCAATGAAGCAGCAGTAGGAACTTTAAATTTATTTATTTTTCTATCCCTCTGCACTTGGGGTGAATTTTGAACAATGAGCATGTCTTGTATTTGAATCGCGTTTTCTCTGCATTCGATCTCAGCCCGTAAAAAATCAAGTAGTTCATTAAACTTCAAAAAGATTTTCCTGTGACTTTCGTTTACGCTGAAATTCCAAATTTAGCTCATTGGGAATTAATTTCAGTAAAATTGGCATAAGTAACGTACCATATGTGCCGGAAGTTACTTCAAGAGAATTCAAACTTCTGATTTGTGTTTCGATACTGTCATACAGTTTCCGTAGTGCGAAAATGTTATTTACATTCTTAACAGTTTCTAAATTCAGTAATTTTCCCATATGAGCATTAATTATCAAGTCTTTAGGACCAAAACTTTTTTTAAGTAGCTCAATAGCTGCTATATAATTTTCATTTGATAGCGAAAAACCATTAATTGCACTAGCAGGAGCTCCGGTAAAAAAATAATGTAAGTAATTAAATTTATCAATATCGTTTAATCTGTCATTCTGGTGTATAGCATTATCGTACTGGTTCCAGAAAGTTAACCAATGAGCGGGATCTCCACTAAATTTATCAATGTTCAATTTTGGTAACTTCACTTTAGAATGAGAACAAGCAGCTAAATTTTCAGTTAAAATACTCTCATTCACTGAATTCGTTTTCTTAACAGAACGCTCACGTTCAACTTTTGTTTTAACAACATAAGTTAATTTCGATTTCATTGAAATTATTTTCTCGGAATAACTTTCAGCAGTTTCAAATTCAATTTCTAGTTCGCTGTCATTTTTTATTAAATTTTGAATTTGTTCATCTAAAGCCATTAAATTGCTGTATTTCGTACTTAACTGATCAATATGTTCCGTAAGAATGGAAATTTCATGTTCTGTTTGTGAAAGATACATTTCACAAGTATTAATTAATTTTGTAGTTGCTGATCGAGAAACCGCACATTTCATCTTTAATTTTTCAAGATCAGACATTTTTTAATCAATAATTTGAAATACTATACTTTTCAAAATACAACAATTCAATAACTTTCAAAATAATCTTGTTCTCAAAATATGTTAAATATCAATATTATCAGTATTATTATCTTCAATAGAATTAAGCATTTAACACTTATTTATTTCTATACTCAATTCCTCATTCTATCTGTGGTGGTTGCTCAATAACCCCCCCATATTTTTATTTTAATTCAATTTTGTTAGCTATTTTATTTCCTATCATTTCCTTTTTATTAATGTTCTCAATTTAAATATTATTTCGATTTCGTTTCTTTTGATATCGTCGCCTGTAAATTTTTCTTCCTTACCTGGCTATCGAATATTCTAAACCGGTAAAATCTTGTTTGAATTCATTCCTTCCGGTTTGGAAATCTTTCTAGAACAATCTCGATCGTTCTATGGGTGGTATTTCCGGTTAATCTGGCACTCCCCTTGGCCTATCAAATTCAAATCCACAGGTGACGTGTTTTAACCAGCTAAGTGCCTGGCCACCTTCTTTGGCCTTCATTCTTTAAGAGTTTGTCATTTTTTTCCTTATTAAATTCATATTTCACTATACATTAAATCGTAGCTTGGCCTATTTTCCCTCGCTCTCCTCATTCGAACGTTGCCAACTTGGCGTATTCCGGGTTTACAGTAACCCTTGTTCTTGTCTCCCTCCTGGCTCTGCGCCACCAGTTCAGTTGCGCAGTTGGAGCTCAGTTGAGTCGGATGCAGTTGGGTGTCAGTTGAGTGTCACCGATGCAGTTGAGATGTGCCGAGAAGTTCTGTAGATGCCGGGATATTTAGCGGGCGCCGGGGCAAGTGTGCGCGCCCCGAGGCAGTTAAGCGGATGCTGCATGATGGAAGGTAAAATCCTTCGAATCTTCGTTATGTTACGATGGGCAATGCTCCTCTGCCGCTGCGAGCTAAGTCCCTTTGGTTATTTTATTTCGGCTTCTCGATAAAAATCAGTTATTTATCTTCATAAGTGAGTTGTCATAATTTGTTTTCAAAGAGCTCTCTTCAATTTATTTCAAGTTTCTTCAACCGATTTCCATGGCATTTTTTTTAGTGAATTCATTTTTCCTCTGAAAAGAATGCAGAGAAAGTGATTCATATATAAAGTATATCATAATTTAATTTCCTCTTCGTTTCATCATAAATTGGTCATAAGTATAAATATAAATTATCTGAGCATGAAAACGGCATCCCCAAATTGAAGATATTGAATATCTTTTTGTGATTTTTTCAGGCATATTCCTTTTGAAGTAATATTTGATTGAAATTCTGAGATAGAGTCTTTATAGCATTAAGAAAATGTTATCATGTTATCAAGAATGCATGCAAATATATATATATGGAGAGAAGTTGTGTTAAAATATGTCGACTGATGTATATCATTTTTTGTGGAGCAATTGTTGTATGAAAAATAATATTAATTCTACTTATATAAGATTGTGCAATGATAACAAATATATAATTATATATATAAAAATATTCAAGTCATGAAGAATTTCACAAGTGATTATAAATAAATATGCTTGTCTTCTTCAAAATCTTCTCTTCATTTTATTGTGTCAATGCCTATTCATTTGTCTACCTGAAGTTGTCTTCATCAGCCAGGAAGTCCAGGTAATTTTTCTTCTTATCATTTTATATTTTTTACATCTTTGCTATGAGTTAATATTATCATAGTTAAGGATTCATTATTAAGAAATATCATGGTTGCCTTTTGTCATATACTTTTTATTTAAGGGTCTTTTGCTGGCCTCCATCCAACGCAATGTCATTTACCCATTATTACGATCACATAGCCTTCATTTGAGATGAAACAAAAAATAAGTGTTCTCATTTCCTTCTCTTCACCCTCTCCAAACACAACAGTTAAAATTCCTTTGGTGCAGTGACCAACGCGTGACCGTCTATTTCCTTTGCTGCCATTGTATTTTCGTTATCTATACATATTTTTCTACAAAAAAAAAGATTATATCTTCATTATCTTCATTATCTTCATTATCTTCAATTATATCTTCATTATTTTCAAAATTATATCTTCATGCAGTAATCAATATTTTATATTTATATTTTATTGAGTGTGGTGTAATAAATGAATGCATAATATATTTTGATTTTATACTGAAATAATACTTTTTTTTGGAGCAGTAGATTATATATGACATAATTTATTTATATATTTTTCTTGCCATGATATAATTTATAACTAATATATATATTATTTAACGGAGGTGCTGGTAAATATAATTGATTATACTAATATAAATTATTCTCTTCTCATAAATATAAGAATATATTTTGAGCCGTATGATATATATATTTACATAAAAATTTTTGGGCCATGTTATTTTGATCGGATGATAACAAAGATATGTTGGTATTTTTCTTCTCTTCGTCATATAATTATTATTCTTCTTTATATATAAAAATGATGTATAACGTAAATGAAATTTGTTAATATTTTGAATAATGGGTCAATTTATATATTATTTATTATGTGACCAGTCTATAAGAAAATTTAACCTGTCATTTATTGAGCTCTCAGTTTAATTATATCATCATGCCCCCCAAGTCTAAATTAAATATTGCAATACAGCCGTTCGACGGCAACCCTCAGACTGTGGAATTCTTCTTTGATCAATTATCTGATATACAAGAGTTAAATAATTTTTCCGATAAAGAACTTTTTGTTCTCTTCAAATCGAAACTTGAGGGCAGCGCCATACTCTTCTTTCTTGAAACACAGTCTCAGTTCAAGAACTATAATTTCCATGACATTCGGAAAGCTTTTATAGACTTTTTCTTACCTTCAAAAAAGACTGTTTCTCTCAAATCCTTGCAGAATTTAAGCTTAGATTCAAATGAATCAGTCAAAAATTTTGCGTTTCGGCTGGATAAACAACTTCGGCTTGCATACCCTAAATTGGATCCTTCTGCTCTCAATTCATTAAAATTCACTCATTTTCTTGAGGCTTTGCCTAAACAAATTAAGCGAAAAATTTTAGAGGAAAATATTTCATCTTTTGATTTAGCTCTTGAACGAGCAAATTTTCTTCAGGATATATATGACTCTCCCCCTAAAAAAATCTTACGAGAATTATAATCAAGCCTATTGTTTGGATTCTGAAAAAATCCATGATAATTCTATTGCTTCTAATAATGTTCTCCATAAGACTCCTATAAAACATACGAAGGATAAAATTTATGTCAATTCTCAAACTACCTTCTCACCTTTGCAAACTCCAAAAGACAATTCTCATGCTTCTAGTAATTCTAAAAGAAAAGCTAGAACATATTCTCCTTCTCCAAATAGACAAGAGGCTAAAGATAAACATAAAAATAATTTTCCTCAACATAGATTTTATCCGAAACGTCCTTATCATCAACCCACCTTCGACAAATTTTCTCACAAAAAAAACTCTGCATCCTTTTATCACAAACGAGATGTTGTGCAGTGTGCGTTCTGTGGAAAATTCAATCATCGTATGGACACGTGCTACAAATTTAAAAATATTATTAGTGCTTCCAATCAAAACTCTTCATCTCAATGTTCGTCTAATTCTCACAGAAGGAAAAACTATACCTCTTCTGAAAATAAAAACAATGTTTATCATTTAAACAAATAAGGGAGACTGGTTCTACTGACCGCCTTCTTTCCCGTAATTCTCATTCAGGGTCAGTACACTTTATTGACAAACATAAACAACAATTTGACGAAAACTCTTCAATCACTTTAGTATCATCCACAGCTGTCCAAACTTCCCCTGTAACACCTAAATTTAACAAATCTTCATGTTCACATAATTCTTTGACATCCAAACAAAATTTTGAAATTGATGATGATGTACAAGAAAGACATGTCATATGCAGTTCCTTTAATAACTCGTATGTTCTTCCATGCATACTGATAAACATTCAACATAATGAAATCTCAACGTTAATTGATACTGGATCAAGTTTGTCACTCTTGGATCAAGAATGCTTTAATAGCATTAAATCCAGGCTTCACTACAAATTCTTATCCAGAAATGTATCTGTATCTACTATAAATTCTAAAGTTTTTTTCAAAGGATGCATAGAGATTGCATTTAAAATCGATAAATTCTTCTTTCATCATGTCTTTTATCTTACAAAGATACAAAATGTTCATTTTCAAGCCATACTTGGATTTGAGTTTATCAATAAACATTCCATAACCATTTCACCAAGCTTTAAGTCTATCTTGATTAAGGATAAACATATTCCTTTTCACAGTTATAACGAATCTCCTACTTGCTATTTCATGAATTCTGAATATTCTTATGATAATTCAAATGTGCCATATTCTTTAGATGTACACAAAATGCCTTGTTATGAAGATTCTGTATCAAATAATCTAAGTAGTGGTACTTATACTGATGATATATGTGCAAATTATGGTGATACAAATTTACAATTGTTCAACAATTATACAACCTATCCTTACAATTATAATTTTCAAAATAATAGTTTGTTTACAAATAATATTGCTAACACTGCTATGAATTTTCATAATCCTTATATTGATGGTAATTTTACTTATTTTTCTAACTATGTTCCAACTGATTATGGTAATGTGGTGAACTATGTATCTACTAATGATAATATACCTGGCAAGAATTTTTCATCTGAAAATACTAATGATGGTAGTTATTTTGGTGAAAAGCAAACTCATTTAAATATTGGTAATAAAATTTTGGTGAATTCCAATATGGTACAATTACTCAATAGAGAATTAATCCCTCCTAATTCTTTTGTTTATTTACATGTTAAGTACTTGAATCCTCAATCTGAATATTTTATTTTCAAACCCAATTTAAAAAATAAAGGTCTTGTGTTACATGAATCTCTGCATTCCAAATCTTCAATTCAAAATGATTTATTTTTGGTTGTATGTCAGAATATATCAAAGCTGGACATTCATTTGAATAAAAATGCAATTATTGGCGAATGTATTAATGTAGATGAGAAAGACATTGAGGAATACTCTTTTGATTTAGATTTTGAAAACGAATATGTAATTTAATTTTACCATCTGAAGAGGTTAAGAGAAAACGTATCCAAGAACTGTCTCCAAATGACTTTGATCTAAAACACTTACCTCCTCATGAAAAAGAATCTTTAACAAAATTATTGTGTAGTAAAGCTCTTGCTTTTTCAAAATCTCTTGACACTTTAGGTCATACCGACCTGGTTAATCCTCAATTCACAATGCTAAATTCTCATCCAGTCAAAACTCTACCTTTTCCTGTGCCACAGGCACTTGAGCAAGAAGCTCTTGACCAGATTAATCAAATGTTAAATGCTGGCATTATTGAGAGATCAAATTCATCTTGGGCGTGTCCCATGCTTCTTGTTAAAAAGAAGAGAACTGATATGTCCAAGCCTCAAAAGTATCGTTTGGCTCTAGATTTAAGATTGCTAAATTCGATCATGAATCCATCTTCATATCCTCTTCCTAGAATTCAAAATCTATTGGTGCAATTATCAAAATTTAAGTATTATACTACTCTTGACTTGCCCTCTGCATACTGGCAGATCGCTGTACCGAAAGATATGCAGGATAAGCTCAGTTTTACTACTCCATGGGGAATTTTTACCTACTTGCGTCTCGTGTTTGGCTTGAAGACAGCTGCAAGTACCTTTCAACAATTAATTGACTCAGTTATTCAATTATCTCAAATTGATTCGTGTTATGCATACCAAGACGACATTGTAGTTGGCGCTAATTCATTTGAAGAAATGACCATGAAACTCACAAAGCTATTAGACACTCTTATTGCTAATAACATTACTCTGTCTCTTGAAAAATGTTCCTTTATGCAAACAAGCATTAACTTTTTAGGATTCCAATTCACAGATCATAAAATTCTTCCCATTACAATTAACATTTTAAAAGTCACTTCTTTTCCGACGCCTAAAACCAAGAGGCAAACGAAAAGTTTTATAGGTTTATGTTCATTTTATAGGTCAATTATACCTAATTTTGCTAAATTGATTACTCCTCTCATTGAAGTCACCAAACCTAAAAATAAATTTTCTTGGAAATCTGAACAAGAAAATGCATTTAAAAAATTACAAGACATATTCTTCCAAAAACCTATGCTCAATCTTCCTAAGTGGAATGAAACCTTCTATGTCAATACAGATGCATCAAAGACAGCAATATCAGCTGTTCTTATGCAGAAATTTGATGGTGAACTTAGACCAATCTCCTATTATTCCAAAACTCTATCTCAGTCGGAAAGACAGTACCCTGCCATCAAATTGGAACTTTATGCCATTTACAAAGGCATAACGGCTTTTAAATATTATATTTTTGGTCGACCCTTTATTCTATTATCCGATGCCAAACCTCTTAATAATTATAAAAAGTCTACATCACCAGCTGATATTACTACTCGATGGATGTTAGAACTGTCAAAATACTCATACACATTCCAACATGTTCCAGGCAAAGAAAATGTGTTAGCAGATTTTCTGAGTAGAACACCTCACATTCCTACTGAAGATCTCCATAATAATCCAGATCTTATTTCTACACAAGAACCACTACCAATTGTAGATAATCAAAAAGATCTACATAATGAAATTCCGCACTTTCCATGTGGTTTAGTTGACAAAATGCACCACACATGTCATCTTCAAAGTGACTCTTCACCTCCAAATAGTGATAATAATCAAGATCCATTATTAGAAATTCTTGATCACACCATTTTCTCTAAACAACAAAAAGACCCAAAAATCAAAAAAATTTATGAAGATCTTAAAAATAACAAAAAATCTAAAAGTTTAAATGGCTACTATATTAATCCAAATAAAGAGCTACTTTGCTACAATGGACATTTTTCTTCAGAAGATATTGAGCTACATAAAGCTGTTTTACCTTTGTCACTTAGAGCAAAAGCCTTAAGAATTGCTCATGTTACTCACACTGGAATTCATAAAACTATTGTTAATTTAAAGAAAAGATTTACCTGGAAAACCCTTGTTTCTGATACCATTAATTAGGTCAACTCTTGTAAAATTTGTTTAGTAAACAAAAATCATAAAAAAAATACTGCTCCATACTTTCCAGCACCACTTCCAACAGCTCCCAATCAAAAAGTCTCATTGGATTTACTCGGCCCATTAAGAAATCGTCAATATGTGATGACTATCATAGATCACTTTTCTCGTCATTTAGAATTATATGCCTTGAATAATATCAGTTCTGAGTCTGTTACAAAAGCTTTATTACATTACATTTCCACTCATGGAAAACCCGAATTAACTCTCACTGATCATGGCTCTCAGTTCACTAGTGATATGTTTTCTTTCTTTAATAAAAAGCTTGGCATTAAATTGGAACGCAGTTCTGTAGCCCATCCCCAGGCTAACGGATTAAGTGAACGAGTTAATTCTCAAATAAACTCGTCTGTGAATACAATGGCTTCACAAGGATGTGATGTACCAACTGCTCTAAAATTCACCAATCCATATATAATGCTACACCTCATCCAGCTACAAAGTTTACTCCAAATCTTCTTCATTTTGGAAGAGAAATAAATGACATTTATGCTAATTACAAAACTCAAGCTTCCTGGAAAATTCTCAATACTGCCTATGAAATTCATAAATTAATGAATGTTATTGAGAAAATATACTATCGAGCTTATAAGAATAACGAATCTTCTAGACAAAAAGTGTACCAAAAATCGAGAGAAAAATTAAAGTTTGCCAACATCAATGTTAATGACATTGTTTATGTAAAATTTCCCACGGTGTTTAACAAAAAGGTACAAGGCCCATACGTGGTGAAGAAAATAATTTCTCCTGTGCTTATTCAAATTCAAGATTCCAATAATAGTCACGCTTCACCCATGTTGATTCACACTAACAGAATCTTGAAGCTTCTAAAGAGAAATGAAGCATTACAATATCCTTCAGTTTCTTCTAAAAATGCATCACATGTTCAAACAGCTGTTGATAATGCATCTTCTACTCCTGTGAGACAACTCTCTCCTACTCAAGTCTCTAATCATGATGCTGCTTGTAACACATCTCCTCGAATTCATCAAACATCTTCATGTTCCAGTAAATCGGTACAGTCACAAGTTCCTCTTGGTGACACTCACACTGATGTTAGAAACAAGTCTACCCAATATAAAAATTATGATCTTCGCCCTCGCACTCACAAAATCTATAAAAAATGAACTAATCTTCTTTTTCCTTTTTCAGGATGACTCTTGACTTGTAACATATTCAGTCAATACTAGTTAGACTGATATTCGAGTAAGAAGAATGACTGTGTAATTTTTTGTTTTCTTCCTCCAAGCTGCAGGCAGCTGTTATTTTTTTTCTTCTTTATTTAAGTCTTCTTCTCCTTGAAGCAATACAACAGTCATCCTCCTGATGTATGTATGGTTTTAATATATTTTTATTATTCACTATATTCATTTCCAAACCATAATTATTGTAATAAGTATATTCTCTCAAATATGCCATATACTACTACTTCTAGCCTTATAAAGTTTTTTTATTGCAATAGTTGGTGCTAAAAAAATTGAGAAAGAATTTGTCCTTTTATATTCTTACTAAAATATTATGTCATTATTTAAAGTTATTTTTGACAAATGTTTATCCTACTAAGAAAAGTGGATTGTAATTGATTAAGGTAAACATGAATATGAGTACTCATGAAATCATTTTCCCTATTGTGACTTATATAATAATTTCTCTTTACAATGCATACATGCTCTAACATTTAACCTCTTTTAACAGAAAGAATGACAATGCATGATAAACTTATGCATACTAATAATTTTACTCTTATTATTGAAATATAGAAAAATGAATGACTCACAATAAGTATTATTTTTTTTTGTATACTTCTGAGTATTTGAAAGTTATTAAAGATAAAAAAAAAGGTTTTTGTTATACTATAATTATACTTTGGATCCAAAGATATTGGTTGAGTCATTATATATTGATATAAAGCAAATACTTGATATATGACAAATACAAAAATGATCACTTGTTATTTAAAAAATGTTAAAAAATTGCAATTAAACATTCAAAATATCTTATATAAATTTTTGACAATTGATTTTTGTTTGTATGTTGACATTATCGAAGTCATATACAAGATTGACATATTCATATAAGTTCCTTTTATCAGAATATAAATATCCTATATTTTATATTTATTTTGAATGAGGTATAGTATTAAAAGTATTTATGCAATTATTGTCAATTTATGTTGAAAGTGTTCAAGAATATTCTTTTATGAGAGTGTAAACATTCTCTCTTTGAAAATTATTATATTCATTTTGAAGATATTTATTGAAAGATAACATTGTATTTTTCTACCAATTTACATAGGCCTTTGGAATTTCTTATATTTTTGTTTGAAAATGTTGTTATTGAAGTATAATAAGATTATTCAGTTAAGAGTAGTTAAAAGCTTAAAAAGCTATTATATGTTGATATATGTAAATTTTTTTATGAGAGTCTAAATATTCTCTCTGTACCATTTGTATGTATTTTTCTTTTTCAAATTTTCAACTTACAAATTCATTCAATTTATCATGTGTCACTTGAAGCCATCCATTTTTTATATACAGTTATAGTATGTTTCATATACAGTTATAGTTTGATTTATTTTATTATCAACTGGAAAATATACATCTACATGTTCTTATTGTATAATCAAATATTTTACATATGCTAAAGCATTTAGTTATCATATTGCAATTTGCACAGCTTAACAAGAGACTGTTGATAGTTAAAGACTCTTGTTTCTGCAAATATATATAAACTTTAATTTTTTTTTGATACATGATAAGTACCTCTGGAAGAAATTTTGTATACCTTCCATTTTAAATATTTGCTATCTTTGGTGTATTAACATAAGGACTACTACCATAATAGTAATTATTTTTATTATTTAATATCATGTAAAACAATTATTTGTATTCATATAACTATTTCTGGTGCATTTATTTTTTTTTGTAATTATTTTATATCTTTGTACATGTTTTAGAAAATATTGCCTCGATGAAAAAATTATTGAATTTTTGTCATCTCTCCAATATTTTCTTTTGGGGAGGCCCGGGTAGATATGTGGTGGTTGCTCGATAACCCCCCATATTTTTATTTTTATTCAATTTTATTAGCTATTTTATTTCCTATCATTTCCTTTTTATTAATGTTCTCAATTTAAATATTATTTCGATTTCGTTTCTTTTGATATCGTCGCCTGTAAATTTTTCTTCCTTACCTGGCTATCGAATATTCTAAACCGGTAAAATCTTGCTTGAATTCATTCCTTCCGGTTTGGAAATCTTTCTAGAACAATCTCGATCGTTCTATGGGTGGTATTTCCGGTTAATCTGGCACTCCCCTTGGCCTATCAAATTCAAATCCACAGGTGACGTGTTTTAACCATCTAAGTGCCTGGCCACCTTCTTTGGCCTTCATTCTTTAAGAGTTTGTCATTTTTTTCCTTATTAAATTCATATTTCACTATACATTAAATCGTAGCTTGGCCTATTTTCCCTCGCTCTCCTCATTCGAACGTTGCCAACTTGGCGTATTCCGGGTTTACAGTAACCCTTGTTCTTGTCTCCCTCCTGGCTCTGCGCCACCAGTTCAGTTGCGCAGTTGGAGCTCAGTTGAGTCGGATGCAGTTGGGTGTCAGTTGAGTGTCACCGATGCAGTTGAGATGTGCCGAGAAGTTCTGTAGATGCCGGGATATTTAGCGGGCGCCGGGGCAAGTGTGCGCGCCCCGAGGCAGTTAAGCGGATGCTGCATGATGGAAGGTAAAATCCTTCGAATCTTCGTTATGTTACGAGGGGCAATGCTCCTCTGCCGCTGCGAGCTAAGTCCCTTTGGTTATTTTATTTCGGCTTCTCGATAAAAATCAGTTATTTATCTTCATAAGTGAGTTGTCATAATTTGTTTTCAAAGAGCTCTCTTCAATTTATTTCAAGTTTCTTCAACCGATTTCCATGGCATTTTTTTTAGTGAATTCATTTTTCCTCTGAAAAGAATGCAGAGAAAGTGATTCATATATAAAGTATATCATAATTTAATTTCCTCTTCGTTTCATCATAAATTGGTCATAAGTATAAATATAAATTATCTGAGCATGAAAACGGCATCCCCAAATTGAAGATATTGAATATCTTTTTGTGATTTTTTCAGGCATATTCCTTTTGAAGTAATATTTGATTGATATTCTGAGATAGAGTCTTTATAGCATTAAGAAAATGTTATCATGTTATGAAGAATGCATGCAAATATATATATATGGAGAGAAGTTGTGTTAAAATATGTCGACTGATGTATATCATTTTTTGTGGAGCAATTGTTGTATGAAAAATAATATTAATTCTACTTATATAAGATTGTGCAATGATAACAAATATATAATTATATATATAAAAATATTCAAGTCATGAAGAATTTCACAAGTGATTATAAATAAATATGCTTGTCTTCTTCAAAATCTTCTCTTCATTTTATTGTGTCAATGCCTATTCATTTGTCTACCTGAAGTTGTCTTCATCAGCCAGGAAGTCCAGGTAATTTTTCTTCTTATCATTTTATATTTTTTACATCTTTGCTATGAGTTAATATTATCATAGTTAAGGATTCATTATTAAGAAATATCATGGTTGCCTTTTGTCATATACTTTTTATTTAAGGGTCTTTTGCTGGCCTCCATCCAACGCAATGTCATTTACCCATTATTACGATCACATAGCCTTCATTTGAGATGAAACAAAAAATAAGTGTTCTCATCTTCCTCCCACCAAAACACCACACTATCTATGACAATAAATAATATAATGATTCACTTTCAGAACTATATAATTTTCATTTTAATCGAAACCACCTGGCGTCCCTGAATTCGTGCGCCATTTAAATATATATCTGAAACTCTTTTCTAATATATTAGCAGTTAAATATAAAGAGCAAAACCTTCTACTTACCCTCTCTCTCGATCAGGTAAGTTCTGGCTGCTTCGTTTCAGTAATATCGGGTCCGCGCCAGGCTGGTTTTCAATGAATCATACTCAAAGAAAAGTTGCAGGCATTAATTTTAAAATTATATACAACTATATTACAATTATTTACAGCGTTTTTAACATAGAATATTAGAATAATTTCATCAATACGAAGTCATAGCTCCGTTCAATCCCGAAAACAAAAACAATTCTACATATCTATAGCAACGTCAAAAAAATATTCTAAACATTTTTAGTTTCAGTTCAGTTCAAATAAAAAGAAAAAAAAGAGTTCAATTTTCATACAAAAGTTAAAGTTCGATTAAAAATCGTTTGGAGGTGCGTTCAGTCTTTAGAAAGAGAAACAGAGGGAGCTTTCCGTGACAGCGACTGAAGAAATGAGAAGAAGCCAAGAGAGAATGGAAGGAAATAAGGAGGAAGTTAATAAAAGCCAAGAAGAATTGAAGAAAACTTTAGAAGAAAAGTTCTCGTCGGTAGAGAGAAGAATAGATTCGGTAGAAGAGAAAATAGAGAATGAAGTTAGTAATGTTGAAGAGAAAATGGAAAGAAAAATAGAGGAAGTAGAAGAGAAAATTCAGAATGAAGTTAATAATATTGAAGAGAAAAAAAGTTGAAGTAGATGAAAAGCTAAATAAAAAAGTACAAGATCTTGAGAAGAAGCTTTCAGCGTCCAGTGGTAATTATGAAGAATTTAGGAATCCGCCTGCTTCTCCCGTGCACATCAAGCTGTCGACATACGACGGAAAGAGTTCCTGGCAAGTTTACAAGACCCAATTCACCATTGTAGCCGAAGCGAACAAATGGAGTGACGAGGTGAAAGCTTGTCAACTTGCAGCATCTTTAAGAGGAGAAGCCGCCGACGTGCTGCAAACATTGCCCGATATGACGCAACTCAATTTTGAGACTTTAAGTTGTGCACTTGAAATGAGATTCGGAGAAAATTTTTTCAAAGATTATACGAGAATACAAATGAAAAGCCGCCATCAAAAATCGAGTGAAATCCTTCAAGAGTTTGCCTCAGAAATAGAACGTCTGGCAAATTTAGCTTTCATCGACTGCCCAACAAATGTACGGGAAATGCTCTCATTGCAGTACTTTGTGGACGAAATAAAAGATCCAGAAGTGCAGAGAGCGGTACGAATGGCAGATGTGCAGGATTTAAACGCTGCATTACTATATGCCTTAAAGTTCGAAGCAGCTACACAAGCCAGCCGAAGAGATCGCCATTCAGTCCGAGGGGCAACGGTGAACAAAAGCTCAGACACTGAGAACGACGTCTTGAAAGAAATTAGGAAAATAAATCAAGAGATTGAAGCTTTAAAATAATGAAGAACAAGCTCAAGAAGACAGAATCTCACGTGCTGGGGATGAGGTGATACAGAACATCTCCGAAGAAATTGCCCCAAAATCCACGAACGTGAGATAAATTCAAACAGTCAGCAGGGAAACTAAATTTTGGCCATCTCGCGGGGCGGAGGTTGCCAGAGAATGAAAACCCCCAACTGAAGATCCTCCAGATATCAAAAATGAGCAGCGGTGATAACGAATCATACGTGATAGGCTTTATTAACGGAATTCTGTGCCGTATGATTGTCGATACAGGAGCCAATGTGACAATAATAAGAGAAGATTCGGCTCGAAAATTGAAATCTAAACTCATCTGGACTCCACCATGCGTTACCCTGCAAACTGTTACGGGCGACAAGATAGGAATATATGGTAAAGCAAATTTAAACATCAACTTTGGAGGAACGAAATATTACCATACGGCATATGTGGCTGACATAACAGATCCTTGCTTAATAGGACTAGATTTTCTGAAGAAGTTTGGCTTCAAACTTGATTTCAAAAATAACAAAATGCTCTCAAAATTTGAAGAAATAAGTCTTTTTTGGATTAAATAACGAAATTGAATGTAAACAAACAGTAATAGCCAAAGAATACATCAATCTAGATCCAAGAACAGAATTTTTAGTTCCAGCTGGAATTAAAAATGAAACTAATTACCGATTTGGCCATATAGATTATCCAGAAGACAATAGTACACAAGTAGGAGTATTGGTGGCTTCTTCTGTGGCAGACCTCTCGAAGAAAACCATTCCAGTCAGAATTGCTAACATCAGTGATAAGACGAGGACTATCAAGAAAGGAGAGGTGATAGCGTCATGTGCTCCTGTGACGTGCATAAGTCGAAATTCCAATCACTCTGAGAAATCTTCAGATAATTTAGTCAAGGATTTGTTACAAAATACAGACTTAGATCCAAAACAGATGGAATCTGCGGAAAATTTAATTAGAGAATTCCAAAGTTTATTTTCCCAAACATCTGAAGACTTTGGAAGAACTAAAATGGCACAACACCGAATTGACACGGGAGATCACTCTCCTATTAAACAGCACTCTAGACGATTACCTTTTACCAAGCAAGAAGAGGTGCAGAATTTAATTAAGGATATGGAAGAAAATGACGTTATCGAACCATCGACAAGTCCATGGGCGTCTCCCATTGTATTAGTAAGAAAGAAGGATGGTTCTACAAGATTTTGTGTAGACTACCGCCGACTGAATCACGTCACCAAAAAGGATAGTTACCCTCTACCAAGGATTGACGACACTCTCGACACACTTGCGGGCAACACTTGGTTCTCGACTCTTGATCTGAAGAGTGGTTACTGGCAGGTAGAGATTCATCCCAACGACCGCGAGAAGACAGCCTTCACAACGGGACAAGTTTTATGGCAATTCAAGGTAATGCCTTTTGGCCTATGTAATGCACCTGCAACTTTTGAACGCCTTATGGAAACGGTTCTCCGGGGGCTGCCATATGAGGCATGTCTTGTTTATTTAGACGATATCATAATCATAGGAAAATCATTTGATGAACATCTGAACAACCTCAGGCGGGTGCTGCAAAAGTTAAAGGAAGCGAATTTGAAGTTAAGCCCTTCGAAGTGCAGTTTGTTTCGTAATGAAGTCGCCTACCTTGGACACATCATTTCGGCGGAAGGAGTTAGGATTGATCCGGAGAAGATATCGGCTGTGAAAAATTGGAATCGTCTAGCAGATGTTCACCAGCTTCGGAGCTTTCTAGGATTATGCACCTATTACAGAAAATTTGTCAAAGGCTTCTCGATGATTGCAAGACCACTTCATAAATTAACAGAAGCCAATCAAAATTTTATGTGGACACAGGAATGTGACGCTGCTTTCGAAAAGCTTAAGGGGGCCTTGACATCCACTCCAATTCTGTCATATCCTCAAATCAATAAACAGTTTATACTTGATACGGATGCAAGTAATGAAAGCATTGGCGCTGTACTGTCCCAGGAAATTGACGGACAGGAGCGTGTTATCGCCTATTTCAGCAAGTGCTTGTCAAAGGCAGAGCGAAACTACTGCGTAACAAGAAAAGAGCTTCTTGCTGTAGTGAAAGCCATAGACCATTTTCATCACTATCTTTACGGTCGAAAATTCCTGATCCGAACTGATCATGCTTCTCTAACTTGGCTATTGAATTTTAAGAACTCTGAAGGCCAGATAGCCAGATGGATACAAAAGCTTCAAGAGTACGATATAAAGATACGCCATCGAAAAGGCTCATCACATGGAAATGCAGATGCTCTCTCAAGAAGACCCTGCTCAGAGAATTGTAGATACTGCGACCGGGTTGAGAAGAAATTTAATGTCAAATGTCTTATAGTAAGACAAGTAACAATTGGGTCTACATCATCGCAAGATCCGTGGAGTGACGAGAGCCTGCGTAAAGATCAACTTGCTGATCCTGAAATTAAGCCAATTCTAGAGCTGAAAGAGGAGTCCAACAGGAAGCCCAGCTGACAAGACATGGCCCATTACCATCCTACGACTAAACGTTATTTGGCTCTCTGGGATTCCCTACATTTGAAGAACGGTGTCTTGTACCGAAAATGGGAGTCTGATGATGGAAAGACATATAGATGACAACTACTACTTCCTAAGTCGAGAATTTCTATGGTCAATCAAGAACTTCATGGTAGTCCCACAGGAGGTCATTTTGGTGTAATGAAGATCCTGCAAAAGGTTCGATAGCGTTTCTACTGGAATAATGTTCGCAGTGATGTGGAGAAGTGGTGTCGAACTTGTGACACCTGTGTAGCACGTAAAGGTCCAAAGAGGCGCACCCGTGGACGATTGCAGCGTTATAATGTAGGAGCTCCTTTCGAACGAATTGCTCTAGACATCCTGGGTCCTCTTCCTAGAACATCTGATGGCAATAAGTACATCCTCGTTGGCATGGACTACTTCACTAAGTGGCCTGAAGCCTACGCCATTCCTAATCAAGAGGCGGTGACCGTAGCAGACATACTAGTTCAACACTGGGTTTCCAGATATGGAGTTCCTCTTCAAATCCATTCCGATCAAGGAAGAAATTTTGATTCGGCTGTGTTTAAGGAAATATGTGGACTACTCGGCATGGACAAAACTCAAATTACACCTCTACAGCCTCAATCGGACGGCATGGTGGAGCGTTTCAATCGTACCACCCTAAATAGCCTCTCTCTCCTGGTGTCTAGAGACCAACAGGACTGGGACAAGAAATTGCCTCTTTTCCTGCTTGCCTACAGGAGTGCCACTCATGAGGCCACTGGTTACTCCCCTTCTCAAATGCTCTTTTGTCGTGATCTTTGTCTGCCTGCGGATCTTTCGTTTGGCCGTCCTCCTGATGCTCCTTTGTCGCCTGAAGAATACGTGGATGAACGCCAGGCACGGATTGAGGAGATACATTGTCTAGCGAGGAACCGAATCGGACTGGCAACGGAAAAGATGAAGACACGGTACGACATAAAGGCAACTGGAAATGAGTTCAACGAAGGTGACAATGTTTGGTTGTGGAATCCCATACGTTGTAAGGGACTGTCGCCAAAATTACAAAGAAACTGGGACGGTCCTTACACAGTCGTCAATAGGCTGAATGACGTCGTCGTACGCATACAAAAATCGCCACACGCCAAACCCAAGGTCGTACACTGTAACCGGCTAGCCCCTTATTTTGGCCAAAGTGATTAGAAATTCGAAACTTGAATTTCAGACCATGTTCATGAAAGTCACTTTTTGTAAATATGTAAATAGTAATTAGTTCTTATTTATGTAAATTTTATTATTATTGTTATTATTATTTATTTATTTATTTTAAGTGTTTTCCTCTAACTCAGGGATTGCACTGCCCGGGACGTGCAGTCTTTGAGGAGGGGGGTAGTGTTACGAATTTTGTAAATAGTTAGTGTTTGTACTGTAAAATAATGTAAATAATCTTATTAAGCTCCATTTCTTTACTAATATTAGTTTTTGTTACATTGTCTCTGTTATCAAGCAAACTTGTCTATTATTTTCAGTGAATGTCTATGGCAGCTTTGCGAAATATTAGAGATATCGCCAAGTTGGCGTCACTTTTGGCGACTAATTTTGGTCGCCAAATTTGGCGATATATCGCCAAGTTGGCGACAAACTTGGCGATTGTTGGCGATGGTACCCCTTCACTCTCTATGGTAACCCCCCCTTTAGATATGCTAATAGATTGAATGTTGTTCCGTGGTTTTCCGGATTTTTCTAGAAGGTTGTAGAAATTTCCCGCACATGCTGCGAGCCTATATAAAAAGAGAAGCGATGCGAGCTGTTATTATTATTTACCAGTCAGTCATTGAGTGAACAAGGTGTTTGTTAAGCGAGTTTGCTTGAGTTTCATTTATGTTGTTTTGAATGTTATTAAGTGTTGAGACGTTGTATAAAGAGTCTCTGGGATCTAAAGCTGTACTTATACGATAGATTTGAACAGTTATTTTTGAATATCTAGTAATATTTGTGAGTTTCGAAGTTTCTGTTGTTCTGAAGATCTGTAAATAAATTATTTTCTACTTTTCTAAAAGACAAGAGTTTGAAGTTGACTAACCATAAGATCGAAAGAACCGTATATACGCTGCAACACTATATTTTTTATCCATTTAGTGATAATCTTTTTAATTTTTTAATTTATAATCTTTTTTTAATCTAATAATGACTAAAAATGTATGTTATAAAATGTATTACATCTAGAGTTTGAATTTTTATTTAATCATAATTTTTCATAAATAAGCATTTTATGTTAGTTAACATAGGTTATCTAATTTCTTTTTTTTTATCGCGTCTATTTTCTTTTTAATTCTGATATATAAATATACTCTGAAACAATACATATAAATTCTGAAAATTATTAGAATTTTATTAACTAAACTACGCGTTAATTTTACGATACCGCCATTGTTTGAAGTGTTTAAATTAATCTATATATATATATACCTATATAATCTAATCATAATAATCTTAAATTTAATTACATAAAATAAGCTTAATTACAATATTTAAAAAATATATTAACAATATAATTAGGTTAATTTTAATTACTAATATCAGTACCTGAATATAAAATGAATTTAATTATTCACATTAATGATGATGATGTCAATGTTCAAAGTTTTAAGACGATAATAATATTTGAAAATTCCTTTGTTCTTTGAAAATTAATTTGATTCGACACGATGTACAAGATGCTGCACAAGATTAAATGATTAATTAGAAATCTCCGGCATTATTATTCAAGAGATATAAAAGCTAAATTACCGAAAAAATTCCGAAACTCTAGAATAATGCATTCAACTCGTTCTTAAGGATGTTCGGGACACATTTTGAAGAAATTTTTATTTATTAAGTTACGACTTTTTTTTTTATTATTTACCATACTATTTTTTTAAAAATTGCAAGTTAAACTTCTATATAAATTTAATATATATTAAAAAGTGGGGTAATTTAAATTTGTAATAACTTGAAATATATTTTGTAGAATTTTATTTTTTTATCTAAATAAACAGAAATATTTAAGCTTCAAACTTATTCAGGATTTTTAAAAGTGTTAATTTAAGTAAAATTTAAAGATATTTACAGATAAAAAATTAACTTAAAATCATGTAACTTTAAAAAAAAACATATTTTCAAATGTGAATATTTTCTTTATTTGCTTAATCAAAATTAAAGATAAACAATTGAAAAATACATGTTCTAAGTTTGAACTATTTATCACTAACAGTTTTTGACTTATAAAAATTAAATATCAGATATGGTGGAAAAAACTAGCAAGAAGACGGATGTATGTTCACAAGACGTTATTTCCATGATAATTGATGCATGAAAGCTAGATTTTCAAAACAAATTAAAGCAAATAAAAAATGTTCTTTTCCAAATGAGATAGAAAAATGATTTATGCGCCTTTTAAACACAAAAAGCAAACAACAAAATAAAATAATATATTTTTTTTGGAAAATTTTAATTTTTTTGCAAATACTATAAAAAACCAATTTATATATTTAGATTACCTAAAATGATGGAAAAACTTGTGTAATAAATAGTTCAACATTAATCTTTTACAGCATCAATTTATTTGCCAAAAGAAAAGATCAATAAGACAAAATTTTTAATAGTTAGCTTCGGTTTTCTCTAATAGAAATATAAATATTTAACGAGAAACATGTCCTCGAGCATGATCACAATTGTTAAAATTACGCTAATTAAAGAAAAATTCTAAAATACACGAATCTCCAAATACAAGAAAAAAAGAATCCCTTTTGACTTGGTCTATAGCCGGAGGTAGATTTCGAAGAGGGCTCATTTCAACAAAAAAGAAATGATTAGAT
Source organism: Maratus speculifer (assembly GCA_964019185.1). Taxonomy (NCBI): domain Eukaryota; kingdom Metazoa; phylum Arthropoda; class Arachnida; order Araneae; family Salticidae; genus Maratus; species Maratus speculifer. Next base: position 109,005,617 of record OZ025298.1, on the reverse strand, counting down.
ACAAACCCAGTTCGTTAGCTGCAATTGGCCGTTTACGAAATATTTTTAATTTCATTTTTCTGCAAAAACTGGTTTTATCAGAATCATCTTAAGAAAAATTCAGCTCAAATGCCCATTTTGACAACATATTTCGAAATATATTCTGAATTTATTAAAAAATCGACCAAAACAGTAGGTACATTATATAGCTCCTAAATAACAAAAAACTGTCAGTTGAATGCGTTTGAGGAAAAAATTGAATTCAAAAAATGAGTCATAAAATAACCGAATTGTTGTTTAAATATATCCTTAATTCTTTAATCATGATGACTTCGGGAAATTCTGTTCAAAATAACCTTTTTGGTAGCATTTTAAAAAATATATTCTATGTTTATCAAAAAACTGGCCAATGTGTGACAGTATATAGTTCCTAAATAAGAGGATCTGTAAATTGTATGCGTTCGAGAGTAAAAATGGATTTAAAAACGATTCAGAAAAAACGCAATTACTTATTTGAATATTTCTTTAAGGTTTCAGTCACGGTGACTTCGGCAAATTCTGTTCAAAATACCCTTTTTGTTAGCCTTTTTAAAAAATATATTCCGTCTTTATCAAAAAACTGACCAATGCATCATATTATCAAAAAAAAAAAAAAAAAAAAAAAAAAAAAAAAAAAAAAAAACGCAATTTCTTATTTGAATACTTTCTTAAATTTTCAGTCACGATGACTTTGGGAAATTCTGTTCACGATACCCTATTTAGTAGACTTTTTTGTAATATATTCTGTCTTTATCAGAACATTGACCTATGCGTCACTTTATACAGTTTCTAAATAAGAGGATCTACCATTTGGGTGCGTTTAAATTCAAAAATGAATTTAAAAATGAGTCACAATATAAGCAGTTTGGATTTGAGTTTTTTTCTCCAACTCCCATTTTTGTTTAATTTCTTTTTGCTATACGAATTGGTCCTATGAAAAACTTGTCAATGTAAAAGTTGTAGATATTGTTGAGAGGATGTAAAATAAATTTAATCAGATTTGATAGCTTAAAAAATTGGCGGAGTTATGGATTTTTCTCTTTTTTCACCACCCTTTTTCTTTTCGTTTTTAATTTTTTTCATCGGTAAAAGTTGGTTGTATCAAAAACTTGTAAATACAAAAGTTTTGGATAATTTTAAGAACATTAAAAAAATAGTTAGACTTGATATCTTGAAACTTGATGAAGTTATGAATTTTTTCTCTCAAAACCCCTGTTTTTTTCACCCCTTGAGCCCACTTCTAAATTTATCAAAAATCTGTCATGCATAAACGTTTGGCCCATTTGTATAAAGTAATATAAACTTTAAACCGATTCGATACCTACTTTAATTAAGGAGTTATGGCGTTTGTTCGGTTTTCACAAAAACACCTCCTATTCCGAACCCTTTGGTCCGTTTTTGCCTATTAACGAACTTAGCCGAGATTTTATCCACTTTGATTTTATGTACCAGTTTGGTGGAGATTGGTAAAGATTTATAGAAGTTATCGTGTTCATAAAAAAGCGAGATGTGTATATATATAATTATATACATATATATATATATATATATATATATATATATATACATATATTACCTGGTGCGAATGCAATAGGTAGTATTTCATACGAAATCTACCTAACATTGCCTTAAAATAGAATTTTTTTTAAATCCTGATGACAGGAAAATTAATGCGCAATAAGCAATCAAAAACAATCAACTTCAGTAATCTGTACAATAATTTTAATGGAATTTATTTTTTATACATTTACTAACAGAATATTTTTTTTCAAAAATGACTTCTATAAATAGACTATTTATAGTACTTTAAGTTATTACTCCAGATATTCTTAGGACTTTCCAAATATCGTATTACAAAAAAAAAAAAAAAAAAAAAAAAAAAAAAAAAAAAAAAAAAAAATGTTATGGTCTTCAGTATGTTTTTCTATCTAGACAACAACAACAAGTAAAATAAATAAAAATTCAGCATTTTTAAATGTTACTTATGAGCTCTCTGATAAGAACGCAATGCAGATGTCGCAAAATGAAAGAGGACGACGGTCGTTCAATAAGACTTTGGAAGGGTAAAAAGACGTGAAACAATTATAGACCCAGAGACGGCAGCACAGACAATCACCTCATCGAATTTACGTCTAAATTTTTTGAATCAGTTAAATCGATAAAATTCGTAAGTAAGAGAGGATTTTACAATGTGTTTTATTATTTGAATATTGAGAGAATGTCAGAATTTTTATTTATAGTCTTCCTAAAACATGGTACAATAGAATAAAAAATCATAGTTTTAAATCTGGATATCAATTGGTATGACGTTTAAAAATTAGAAACAATGATACAACTATCCCGACGGTTTCAACCGAAAATCTCGGTCTTAACAGAAAAAGGCCGAGTATTTCGTTTGAAGCCGTCGGGATAATTTTATCATGGTTTCTATTTTTAAATGTCCTGCAAAATGGTATGTAGATTTTAAACTGTTTTATTTTATCCCATTGTACACTGTTTTAGCAAGTCTATAAATAAAAGATCTGAGCTCGTCTCAAACATTCATGTAGTTAAATTCGATTTGTATATAAAACCGCATTCGGCCTGCCAAGACATATCATGCTGGGAAATACTGGAAAAACCAATTTTAGCGGATGATCCTTAAGTTTTCCTTTTTTCCTGTTCTTCATGTTTCCGTACCTTTTGCTGCAGGTCTATATAATCATAAATCTAGAACTCATCCACTAAAACCGGGTTTTCTGGTATTTTTCAACAAAATATTACTTCGTAGAGCGATTGCATTTTAACATGGGAATGGATTTATGACTAATTCTAGAATTTTAGCCGTGAACTCGATGAGGTGGTTTCGTGCCCCCGCTTACGGGTTAATAAATTTCCCCATTTTGTAATGGTTTAAAATTTCTTTATAAATAGCGAGGTAATACGATGCTCGCAGTTCTATGATTGCTCTTCAACTGAAGGATGCACTACATATTTGACCCGAGTCATCAAATACGTGTCCACAATCCTCTAAACGCCATATGTCAAAATAAACCAATCTTTTTAAATTAAACAAAATGTTATAAATTTAGTAACGCATTTCTCATTTTATATTGACCTTTTATTGGGCATCTCATAAATTACGGGCTTTACTTTAAAAAAAATGAATAGACATTCAGTCGCAAATTTTAATTTTTAACCTGACTAAATTTGACTAAAATTGCTAAAATTTATAGATGTGGTTTAAAAAAAACAGTGATTTTGGTTTTTATTTATTGTTCATTTTAAATTATGAAAATTTATTCACGAATAATATAAATGAACATAGATATAACAATCCATAATATGTAATGCATGATATAATAAATTATATAATAAATGACGGTATAATAAATGGTACTCTATTTTTAATTGATTCATATCATATTCAACTGCAATCAAAATTTCCAATGGAGCGAACATACAAGAATAGAGATTAAAGAAGCAGTACGATAGCAAATATCTTCGAGTTTCTTCATTACATTATCTTGGAAACAGACTACTCATTTATCTCGTTCTTTGATTTTTCAACAGAATAAAAATAACTAATCTACGACATTCCAGAAATAATCAATTTGCTGAATATATTAATCTTATCTATTTCGTTATCTATTCGAAATGATTCTTCAAATATTGATTTAACTAAACATATGAAAATATTTTCAAATGCATAAACTTTTTATTTGGTGCGGTGATTTTCAGTGCTAATGACAATATTAATATTGAGTGTTCGTTTGATTGTTCGTTTTTGCGTTCATGGGCTTATCGCATTCATACTTAAGAAAATGATTTTTGCTAGCTAATATGTAGATAACTGTTTTTGAATTTAATTAATTATCTGATTTAGTTAGTAAAATATTATTTGGCCATTAATAATACTTATCATGCAAAATAAATTTTGTAAGCCATTATTTCATACATATTTTTTGTGCAATAAATAAACATATGTAGTAATCATATGGTACATTGCAAAAGAAACAGACTATTTCAAGGAGATTCTACAAGTAATCAGAACGTTAACACAAACCACTGTTTTTTAAAGAAAAAAATTCCGTAAATTCCAGAAAAATTTAAGTTTTTTTGAAAAAAATTCTGGAATTTACGGAAATTTTTCCAGTGAAAAAACAGTGAAATGTACTAAAGTTCCCCTTTACAAGAAGTAAAATCATATATTTTTTTTATAACCGTGTAATTAACAAGTTGAGAATTGCACGTCAAACATGGCAAATGAGATGTGTTTGTCTATAATTATTTATATAAATATTGAGATCTTGATGAAATAGATGTTGCATTCTTAAGTAACAATGCATGAATACAAACATTGATACAGATGTGCATAATAAATAGATTAATAATGGAATAATGTGACTCCATCTTAACCCCTTATTCCCCAGCAAAAGGGCACAAAAGTAATGTTGTTTTCTCCTTAATTTAATTTAAATGTTAATAAAAGAGGGATTTTCTATCAAGGTATACATTTTTGTTACATATATGCTTATAAGCCTTAAAAGTATCTGTGGTATTTTATACTTTTACTTTTCAGGTAAAACTGTAGATGGCGCCCCTTGTCCATTCCATGGAATTATTGTAAGGAACATAAATGTACTGCGTTCCAGATTAATTGTTCTATGTTTACAATGTGTGTATGTCGTGTGTAGTGAATTATGTGTATTAAATATGTTATGTGTAAAAGTTCGCCCACCTCGATTATTTTAGTACTGTTTTATGCCTTAGATTAATATGTTAAAAGATATTACAATGGCGACGATGTAAAAAAACTTTCTACCGTAAAAATATTAAAAGAATAACGGCGAGCCAAATTGAAATGGCTCATTTCAGTTTTGATTCGAACATTTCAGAAATGTAACAACGGCCTTCCAGAATATATCAGCAGCTACAAAACAAGGGGGTGGTAAGTGCATTGAATTTTACTTTACTTTTTTTCCTGTCTTTTTGCATAAAAATACAATGTTGGCGTTTAAAGAATACGATGATAAAATGGAATCATTTCAAGCATATATTAAACGCTTGGAGCAGAATTTTATTCTGAATGAATTAAAAGAGGAAAAAAAAGTTGCGGCCCTTTTATCTTGCATGGGCCCTAAGCTTTATAATTTGCTGAGTAATTTATGTTTTCCGAAAGAATGTGAATCATTAAAATATTCTGAAATTGTTGACATTTTGATAAAGCATTTAAGCCCCGCCCCCAACAAATTTATCGAAAGAATAAAATTTTGTAAGTGTTACCAAAATGAGTCGGAATCAGTTCAAGATTTTGCTGCTAGATTAAAGAAAAATACAACTTTTTGTTGTTTTACGGGTGATACATTAAGTGAAAATTTACTTGAACAATTTTTACGCGGTTTGAAAAACGAAAGCATTCAAAATAAATTGATTACGCAAGTAGATGATTTAACTTTTCAGAAGGCAGTTGAAAAAGCGTTATCCTTACACAATGTAGATATTGAAATTTCTGAAATTAAAAATAAAAATTTCAGCATTAATAAAATTTCAAGTTCAAAGAACGTACACCCCAAGAAATTATCGAATGATTGTCAGAAGTCAAATGTCAACAATCATGTAAATAATACAATTCCTGAAGCAAATAAAAGTAAATTAAAGTGTTATAGATGCGGAAATACTTCTCATCTAGCCAATTCATGTAGATTTATTAATGCTATTTGTAAAATATGTAAGAAAAAAGGCCGTATTGGAAAAGTATGTAGAAGTAAAACTTTCCAAAAACACGTAAATTCGGTAGATACAGTAAATGTATTAACTATAAAAAATACAGGTGCAAATCCTATTAAATTATCTGTGTTAATTGAAAATAAAGCAAGAGCTGATATGGAATTGGACACAGGTTCGGGAATTTCTGCTGTTCCTTTAAAAAGATTTCGCAGAATTTTTCCTGATTATAAAATTTTCCCCCCAGATGTTCAGTTAAAAACTGCAACTAGTGAAATTTTTAAACCTGTAGGTTATGTTGAAGTAAATGTTACTTATGAAAATAAAACAGAAAAGTTAAAATTATATTTGATAAAAGAAGATACTTTTCCATTATTATTTGGCCGAGATTGGGCCTCTGCATTCGATATTTTCCCACATAATTTAAGATCTGTCTATGATAATGAGACTGTAAATTATTCTGATAAATTGCAAAAATTGTTAAATGATTTTTCTGATTTATTTTCTGATAAAACAGGGGGAAATTAAAGGGTTAAAGGCAGAGCTTTACCTTGAAAAGGATGCTACACCCATATTTTGTAAAGCAAGGACTGTTACTTATGCACTACGTGCTGCAGTCAATGAGGAATTACAAAGATTACAAGAAGCAGGTATAATTAAACCATTTACAAATAGCAAGTGGGCAATCCCGATTGTTCCAGTGGTAAAATCTAATGGTAAAATACGTTTATGCGGAGACTTTAAAGTTATATTAAATAAATATCTGAAAGTAGAAAAATATCCCTTGCCTAAAATAGAAGATATGTTAGCTACTTTAAGTGGTGGTGTTCATTTTACAAAAATTGATTTGAATCAAGCTTACCTCCAATTACCTGTAGATGAGGAATCCCAAGAATTATTAACCATTAATACTCCTAAAGGGTTATTTCAATTTCTTAAATTACCAATGGGTCTTAGTAGTTCTCCTGCTATATGGCAAAGAAAAATCGAGCAAATTTTAAGTGGTATTGAGGGAATTACAATTTTTATTGATGATATAGGAATAACTGGGGAAACAGATGAAATTCATTTACAAAGGTTAAAGCAAGTATTAGAAAGATTGAAAAAATATAATATTCGGATAAATAAGGAAAAATCATTCTTCATAGCAGATGAAATTACTTATTGTGGGTATAAAGTGGATAAACATGGTATTCATAAAACACCAGATAAAATAGAAGCAATTGTAAATGCCCCTAGGCCAGAAAATGTTTCCCAGGTTCAAGCATTTCTTGGTCTTGTAACTTATTATGCTAAATTTGTACCAAATTTATCGACAATTGCACATCCTTTGAATAATTTGCTTAAAAAGAATGTAAAGTTTAATTGGTCTTACAAATGTGATCAAGCGTTTAAAAAAATAAAAAGAGAAATTACTTCTGACAGAGTGCTTACGCATTTCAATCCGAAATTACCTTTAATCTTAGCTACTGATGCTTCTCCATATGGTATCTCTGCAGTTCTTTCGCATGTGATGCCAAACAATACTGAAAAGCCTATTGGATTTGTATCCAGAACCTTGAATAATGCCGAAAAACGGTATAGTCAAGTAGATAAGGAGGCATTAGCAATAATATTTGGTGTTAAGAAATTTTTTCAATATTTGTACGGTAACAGATTCACTTTGTTTACTGAGAGTAAACCATTAGTTTCAATTTTTTCACCTTCTAAAAGTATTCCTGTTTTATCAGCTGCTACAATGCAAAGATATGACATATATTTACAAACCCTCCAGTATGACATTCGTTATAAGAAAACTACTGAACACGGTAATGTCGATGCACTCTCACGTCTTCCATTACGTAGTGAAGATTTGCCCCACGAATATAATTCAAATGAGGGACTTGATGAATCTGAAATCATTCAAATAAATCAGCTTTCTGTTATACCTTTAAATGCTAAATCTATTGCTTCAGCTACAAAAACCGATCCACTTTTGCGACAAATTTTTCATCACCTCATTTCTGGCTCAGAAATTCCAAAGAATTTACTTTTTGGTGGTAAACAAGAAGAATTTACTCTTCAGCATGGTTGTATTTTAAAAGGTTGTAGGGTAGTTATCCCAGAAATTCATCGACAACAGATATTAAAGGAATTACATTTTGGTCATTTTGGTATAGTGAAAATGAAATCTTTAGCCCGTAGTTTTGTATGGTGGCCAGGAATAGACCATGATATAGAAGATATTGCAAGAAATTGCTCTATTTGTGTAACTTTGAAAAATAACCCTCCCAAAGTTGATACACATCATTGGGAATGGCCTACAGCTCCATGGCAGAGAATTCATATTGATTATTTTGGTCCTGTTAATGGGAAGATGCTTTTGTTAGTGGTTGATGCTTATAGTAAATGGACAGAAGTATTTATAGTTCCTAGTACAACTTCAGAAAATACAATTATTTGTATTTCTTCTCTGTTTGCATGATACGGTTTTCCTATTTCTTTGGTATCAGATAATGCTAAGCAGTTTACATCTGAAGAATTTGAAATATTCTTAAAAAGTCATGGTGTAAAACATAAGTTTAGTGCACCGTACCATCCATCTACAAATGGACAGGCTGAGAGATATGTGCAAACGGTCAAACGTGGATTAAAAGCCTTAGCTTCGGAACCAGGTACTTTACAAATGAATTTGAATAACTTTCTTTTGCAGTACAGGAAGATGCCACATGTTTCAACGGGGGAAAGTCCTGCATCTTTATTTCTAAGACGTCACATAAGAACAAACATAGATTTGATAGTTCCGAATGTTGCAAATTTTGTTCATGAAAAGCAAACTGCAAGGAAATCTAAAGTTAAAGTAAAAGAATTTGAAATCAATCAGAAAGTAGCTGTAAGAAATTATACTCCGGAAGCCAAATGGAAAATTGGTCGAATCGTAGCAAAAGAAGGGAAATTACATTACAGAGTTCAAGTTGGTTCGAATATTTGGAAAAGGCATGTTGATCAAATAACTAATGTAGGGGAAGATATTTCTTTAACTACTGATCCAAATTCGAAAAAAAATGTTGCAGAAAATTTTAGAAGTGAAAATGCAAAGGTGAAGCAAGATGATTTTCCACCCTTACAGTCAAGTTTCACAGATCCGCAAACAGTTGACTCTCATGTTCCAGTTGCTCCAGATCCTACTCCAACTGACTTTCGTAATCCTGATTCTTCGAGTTCTAATTCAACTAGCTCGGATAACATTCTCCCAAAACCGTCGGTTCCTACTAGTACTACCGTTGATGCTCCTGAACATGTCAAAACTAATTCTTCTTCTTCTCCACAGGTACTTAGACGATCCAGAAGACATCGAAGAGCTCCTGAACGACTTCATTACTAAGTGGGGAAAAGCTGTGGTATTTTATACTTTTACTTTTCAGGTAAAACTGTAGATGGCGCCTCTTGTCCATTCCATGGAATTATTGTAAGGAACATAAATGTACTGCGTTCCAGATTAATTGTTCTATGTTTACAATGTGTGTATGTCGTGTGTAGTGAATTATGTGTATTAAATATGTTATGTGTAAAAGTTCGCCCACCTCGATTATTTTAGTACTGTTTTATGCCTTAAATTAATATGTTAAAATATATTACAGTATCAATCATAAATTAATATCTTAAAACTGGATCATATTTGTAGGATTATATTAATTTAAATAAAGCTTCAATTGCAGTGAAACCTGCGGTTAGTGAACGGTTATATGCTGTCGCGGCAGTGGGAAGGTTAAGGAGAATCTTCAGTCACTCGAAAACCCCCGCTACATAATGTTAAACCAATGGGCAGCTTAATTTGAAATTACTCGTTTAAGTATGAATATTTAAGAATACATATTTTCTGCATATGATAGCTGGGCTTGAATTTGGTATGATTGTGTTTTTGGTGACTTTTGGTTGCAGATTTTTTAAATAAGGCAAGTTCCTTTCAGTTTCTTAAAGTTCAATTTTTTCAATTCCTTTTTTTAATTACATTTTATAGCTAACTATCATGTCACATTTAAATTTTCTATCCTGTTTAGTATCACAGCAGTCGCAATATAGAAAGATTTTTGTCTATGATCTCTCTAGAAATAGTTGCACCAACGAAAAATGCATGTATTGAAACGAGGTCTAACATCATTGTTTTGCCATCATTAATATCGAAATCGGCTTAATATTTCATAATACTCATTATAAACGTAAATTAGAAAATTGCAAAGGCTGTTAGAATGTTTGTGTTTTTTGCGAATCTCAGGAGGATATGGCACCGGCATAAAATGCAGCCTAAATAGGATCTGAATTATCCACCATTAATTCGCAACCGTTACTTATATATATGTCATGATACGACGACGATGTTCTATAATAATATATAAGCTCTAGTGTAATACCATGTTGGCTGTAGAATACTACTATTCACTGAGAATCAATAGCGCGATGAGCTGAGCAGTCGTTCTGGTAAGTGGATAAGCCATGGATTTGTTCTCGTAGGAATTTCTCCAATGGACATGCAAGAAAATCAGTTTTAGTTCTTTATTATTTAGAGCACGAACTTAAGTTACTCCACAGATCACCGTTCCACACATCTATCACAACAGCCTTCGCTCACCAAGCTGCAACATTCCGGCGTTCTACATTCTCGGAAAAAATGGCATGGCTTCCGAGCAGTTTAAAGGAAAGATGCATTCTGAAATCCTAAAAACCCAAATGAGAAAGCCACATTTTCACGACAAACTAGCTCCTCCTCACTCCGCGTTAGACATTTTAAAAATCAAACCAGGATTAATCTGACTCTAAGTGATAAAAATGATCACCTTTGATTGCCCTAGGAGGGGGGCGTACGGGTAGGAATTATTTCTCGTCTCGCAAATAGACAAGCCTTTTAACATCTTCGCGCATTAACACAGATCACGTGATCAACAAAAAATAAAATTAAAAATCTCGAGAATATTCTAAAAAGGAAAGATTACGAAATAATTTCCCGCTTTTTTGAGAAACAAGCAATAGATTACTAATAAGTCAAATTAAAAAAGAAAAAGAACTTTAGCTGTTAAAAGATTAAAATATTACGAAACTAAGATTAAAATATGTTCCATAATTTTAGAACTAAAACTCAGAGAGAGCAAAATGGCGTAATTTTTTTTATTTTATTACATATATATATATTTTTTTTTTTGCTGAGATTGCATAGAAATTGTAATTTAGAATTTATTTAGAAATATTTTCTTTCTTTCTTTTAGCTTCACAACTTTATTTTTGATTGTTCCTAGAAGCCATTTATAATTTATCTGTAAAGACCATGCCATATTTAAAGGTCATCTTTCAGCATCACAGAAATTCAATTTAGATATTTTTCTTTCATTTGTAACAATTTGTTGGCGCTGACACGAAAATAAAATATAACTATATTTTCAACCATTATTTTCAAACACAGTTTAGTATTTCATAAGATTGTATAAAAATTGCCATTTAGAACGTTTTAGTTTGCTTTTCGGACTTCACACTTTAAAATTTGAAATTTTGTTTTGATAGTTCTTTAAAATGTTTTGATCCTTTTATGTAATTATCATGCCTAATTTAAAAATGTTAGACCCCTCAATTGTATAAAAAACACAATTTAGAACACCGTTTGCCTTTGTAACTTCCAAGTTAAAGTAAAAAAAAAAAGGACAAACAAAAATATAATCTATATTGGATATAGGACTAGTTATCATTAATTTATAGCCATTACGTTTGAAATCAGTTAGACACTTCCTGATATTGCGTAGAAATCGGAATTTAGAACATTTTTAAAATGCTTCAATAACATTTCCACTCCATTTAAATTTCGTTTTTTTTTTAATGCTTGCGGAGTGTTTTTACGTATTTCAAGTAATAATCATGTCACATTTCAAGATACTAGCTCCTCTAGTACCACAAAAACACAATTTAGAATGTTTTCTGTTCCCGTATTGCCAAAATATTAGTTGCACGGATATGCAATATAACCTTTGTTTCAACAAATGCTGTCATCACCATTAATTACCAAACATAGCTTTTTAAATAAGTTTGGTAGTTCAAGAGACTACGTAGAAATCGCAATTTAGAATATTTTTAGAATACTTTCTGCTAACTTAAATCCCTTTGAAATTTCGTTTTATTTAGGAAATGTTCTTAGAGACCTTTTATATCTTACAAGTAATTACCATCCCAGCTCTTAATTTACTAGCCCTAGTACCACAAAAGTCACATTGTTCCTACAACCAACTTCCAGTTAATTGTGACACTGACATGAAATAGAGTCCTTGCTGAAACAAGGGTTGTCACTACCTATTTCTAACCATTACATTTGAAATTTGTTGGGTAGTTCAAATGATGGCATTTAAATCGCAATTAAGAACATTTTGAATGTTTTCTATCGATTATCAACACTTAAAAATTCCGAAACTTTAGAAAATGTTCTTAAATTATTTAGATTGTATAAGTAATTACCATGCCAAACATAATGTTTCTAGGCCCTTATGTAACAAAACAAACTGCAATTTTGAACGTTTTTGTTCTTTTACAATCCCCAGTTGGTAGTGACACCTACATAAAACAGAGTTGAAGTTACTAAAAGTGTTTTCGCCATCAATTTAAAAACATTCCTTTTGAAAACAATGAGATACTTCCTGAAATTGCTTAGAAATCGTAAATTGGATCATTTTTAGAACGAGCTTCCGCGCATTTTCATTCCGTTTAAATTTCATTTTTTTAAAGAAAATGTTTTTAAAGAAGATTATTTGTATCTTATAAGTAACGGTCATCGAAAGTTTCATCGAAAGTTCTATACCCTTAAGTAACACAAAAGTAGTATTTTTAAAACTTTTTTGGTTCTGCACCACTTTTAGTCCTGTGACGTGTTGTGGACATAAGATATATCCTATGTTTGAACAAGGACAAAAATAATAATTTTGATATAATTACTTTTAAAATTAATTCAGTAGTTACAGAGATTAAATCTTCAAAAAGAAAAAAAAAACCTTCTTTATAATATTAGTATAGGTTTAAGTGTGCAGATATATTAAATGAAGTAATAGGACGAATTCAATGTATTACACATTAGGGTTTGTTAAAGGACTTAAATGTGGAGTTTTAGGAAGGAAATTTTCATTATAATTAGTACCTCGATACGCCTCACAGTCTTAATACAAATTAAAGTCACGTGTGATCAAATTATGTAATATATCCCACTTTTCAGTGAAATAATTTAGCACATTTTTCAACATTTTGTTAAAAAATTATTTTGAATATCTTATTCAATATTTTATTTATTTTCTGACATAACTTTTATAAATTTTATCAAATGTATAGCCTAATATACGTTGAAAAGTGTGAAAAGATTTTTAATGATACTTTTATAAAATTCCGTTAATGCAAATAGAAGATTCTCATTAACAAACATGTAGAAATCAGTAAACGGTTAAACTGTTCATGTGAAAAATCCAGAATTACCATTAAATATAATCATATAACTATATTTAAAGTGAAAATGTAACTATTATTACTAATCTTTAATGAGTCTTTAGAATTTTGTATAAAAATATTATCCAAATATCAATAAATAGTTTGAAAACTGAATCTGAAATCGATATCGTATCTCCTCGAACAAATTATATGTATATATAATTTTTCAATATCTGTTTTTTCCTTATTGTATTCTAAAAATTTTTTGTACTAGGAAAGATTATAAAAGATGATAAAGATCATTATAAATTGAAAATGTTGTATGTACTCATCTCATTCTAATTTTTAGCGCTTTCCAAAGTTGAAAAGTGTTTAAGACTTCGTAATCGTCTGGCCGTATGCCCGCGCTCTAATTCTCGTATCGGATAGCCATGAAAATTTTGGAGTTTTTTGTGTTTATTCTTCCACGAATACTATTTCAAATGCAGTTTCTTGCATGTTTATTTTATATATAAGGCAGTCAAAAGATTTCTCTTACATTATGGCCAATGGTAAAAAATCGTTTCAAATTAATTTTTAAGTTGTTACATGCTTTCAAACATAATAAAACGTATATACATTCACGAAGTGCACTAGAACATACATTCTGTAGAAAATGCGGTGCAAAGAATAGTTATAATTCATTTAGACACCAATACAAAGATATATCCATTACATAAAGTTATAGGGAGGGACTGTTTGCTGTGTATTTTAATCATATTAAGTTATATCATGCATAATGATATTGATATACATCACTAAGGCTTAATGTAAGTAATTTCATGTATAATATAAAGAGCATGAAATTTACAGGGAAACACAAAATATTTCTAATACTAGATTCTTTCTAATGTACCAGTGATCATGGCATCATAATCAGTGATGATGGCAATAAATTCATTTTTAGTTATGATATGCGTTTTTATGTTTAACTGTATTTATGCATATTATATGATGTGTAATAATGGTATACACCTTAAAAAGAAAAATTAAAACTACAAAACATGTTTTGATGAGTGCGTTTTGGTTGTTTTAAGCTATTTTTTTTTTTAAGTAAAAAAAAAAACGGTTTTTTTGTTGAAACAGAAAAATAATGTTAACACTCTTATAAAATTTTAACAAGATTTCATTAGTTTTATTTGAGTCTTACAAAAGTCTTGTATTTTCAATTTGCAATTCCAACAAAATTTTGTTGTTTTAGCAAAATTTTAATTGATGTTCAGCATCCAAATCTCTGTCACGTAATTTTATTTATTTGACTTGCATAGTTATGAAGGATTAACATAATTTTTTGATAATAAAAACTTTTGTAATGGAGACGGATTAATGACGTTAGTATTACGTTAATATGCATTTCGGATGAAAATTGTAAAGGGAAAATTGCAAAAAATAAATAAATAAATAAATAAATAAATAAACAAACAATATTTTTTTTTGTTTTTTCAAACAAAATTTCCATTGATCCATATTTAAACGAAAAGATTTGTTGATACTACCATTTTTTTTTATTCAATAAAACTTTTTTCTGGGTGTAGTAGACACATGGGTCTATACAAGAATTTCATAAAGTTTACTTAGTATGAGCGTAAAGGAGGTTTTTAAATAAGTTGCATTTTTTACGCTGAACTGCATTCATTTTACGAAGAAATGTTTGTAGAATATAGGAAAAACGATACACAGGACCACTCGGAGAATTATAAACATGGCCGCTTATGAATCACAATCTCTTGAAATGAGATTTCGGTAGTTTTAAAAGTATTTTAATTAATTTTAAATTTTAGCTAAATACTGGCGTGTAATAAAGATACTATATAAAATATAGGACTAATTAAAAGTATTCAAGTAAATTTAGATCTATTAGCATATATTGCAGAAAGAGAATCTTGAAGCTATTATGCGTATTATTTCTAAACTAAATTTTCCCATTACATAGTATATATATATATATATATATATACACAATTTTATTTAAATCATTCAATTAATTTTTAAAAAATAAAGAAACAAATAAACAGTTTTTTACAGACCAATGCGCAAAATGCTACAAAAAGAAATGTAAAAAATGTATATAACAAAACCAAAAGAAATTCCATATCCCCAAAATACATGGAAGTCTTCATCAGGGAGGCCCCTCCATGTAGGGGTAAATAAAGAGAAGTTTCTGAAAGGATGTAGGCTCATAAGCTAAATTACCTCCTTAGCCCCCAACTTCTCAGATTTCAGAAATCGAACCAAAACCTTCAAAAATATTATAAATATATACAAATTTTTTTAAAAATACCAAAGCACAAGACCAAAAATTACACAAACAAAGAAGGAAAATTACCTACAAAACTAAATATAAAAAATAAAATTGTAAAATACAAACCCCCAGGAATACAAAACCCTCTTCAGCTAGTGGGGCCATTCACTAGCGCTTCAATCTCGCCCTAAATTGAAATCAAGCATCCGTAAGTAAAGAAACACTGAGACTCAGAAACTTTCAGTTAACATATAAGATGGATAACAGTTAACCATTAAAATCGTTTTTAAACCACTCATAGCCAATTCTAGATCTGTTTTGTTATTGCAAATCCTGCGGATCCTATTAACTTGTGAATACATAATATTTTTTAAAACTTTATTGCTAATACATGAAAACCAGTAAGTGAGGCTATTAACTTCAAAATTAAAATCCTTCCTTTTATCATAAAGTCCAATCAACCATTTTTCCTTGTTTTTCTTAATTTTAAGATCTAAGAAAGTAATTTGTTCACCATCATCGGTTCGGTTCAGGACGAGCTCATTAGGGTAAATGTTAAGGCTTATTTCCTCAAAATTATTGCAGTTAAATACTATAAGATCGTCTACATATCTAAAGAAGGAAATATTATTGAAATTTTTTTCGTAAAAATATAAAAATAGATTAGAGAACGCACTTGAAAAACTAGTTCCCATTGGCACCCCCTTATTTTGTTTATAATAATTAATTCCATTAAATAAAACATTTTCAAATAGGCAAAACTTAATTAAATCAATCCAAAACTTCTTATCTACTTTTAAAACATATTCAAATTCAACATAAATATTTTCAAATACCCCCACAATCAAATTGTGAGGAATGCTGCCAAACAGATTCTCAAAGTCAAAAGTGTTTATAGAAGTAATTTTCCATGAGTTACCATTCAAAAAATCTAAAACTTTAAGGTTATTGCCAATGATTGTATTGCAATCAAAAGTTTCTATTTCCTTTAAAATTAAATTCAGCAAACCAAACAAAATTTTACCCGCTTTGCAATTATAACTATTAGTACCACAGGTAACGAAGCGAAATTTTACTGGTTTCTTATGAAATTTAACAGTCGCAAAAAGGTAAGGAAATACAAAGTAATTCCTACTAATTCCAAATTTTTTATAAAAATCCAAAATACGTTTTTTTATTTTAGAGGGGTTTTCAGTTAACGTTTTATAAGATTCATTACAGGTATATTCCTTCAAAAGAAGATTCCTATAGAAAACTTTACAAATTAAAGCAAAGTTACTACTTGCTTTATCAACAGTAGCAATAATAAACTTTTCTTTTAATTTAGCTATACTGGTTTTTAAATCGAAATTATAATGAAATTTTTTAGAACAACCCCTATTATAATAGTCTCTAAAAAACAAAAAATCTTTTTTAAATAATACCATAAACTTTAATTTCCATTCTCTAAAATCCTCAAAAGGCCAACTATATTTATATGAAACTTTTAAAATAAAGGCATCCAAATCCTTTTCCATAAATTCTATAATTTTAAGATTACTATAATTAAAGTTTAATCTAAATCCAGAACCCAAACTCATAATATTCCTTAACTGAACATCTTTTACAATATTTAAATCTCCTGAAACAATATGTCCAAAATCTGGATTAATATAATCTTTATAGCAGTCTAAATCTCAGTAACAATCATCCCCTTTAATTAAATCTAGATTCTTACTATAATCATTATAGTTACAAATAAGATTTTTTAATGTCCTGTCATAACTATAAGTAATTCTAATTTTAAAGCTATTTTTAAGAGGGAAAAGGCTATTACAATCTTTCAGAATATTCTTAAATTTAATAGAATCAAAAATCTTATCTCTAAAACACAAAACAAAATTTTCAAGAGTTTCTTCACGTATAGATTTTATTTTATTTAAATCACTGAAACCAGTTTTATATTTAAATAAATCAATAACAATATCCTTTATATACTGATTTTTAAATTTATAACTGTCAAACTTACTCCTCAAAAACCATTTAATAACTTTATTTTTTAATCTAAAAATTTTATTTTTTATTTCATTAATATCATAAAAATTAACATAATCTTTATTTACAGAATCAATAGTATCAAAAATATCTGCTTTAAATTTACTTTTTCCTTTTCCTCTACTCCCTCTCTTGTTAAATGTAAAAAATGAATCCTTTAATCTAAATTTACTGAAACCGCAAAAATCACCCCTATTAACAACATTAATACCATTAAATTCTGAATTCAGGCCATATGGATAAATTGTTTTAAGTCTGTACATATACATATTTTCAACTTTTAATCTATCTTCCCTATTGGGAACTATATCCAAAATATAAATGCTAATACTTTTAAATTCATGTTTTTGAAAGTGCTCAATCTCAATATCGTTACAATTTTTGTTATTTTTCTTTCTTATATCATTTCTATGCCCAGTAATCCTAATATTTAAACTACCAGAAGTCTGTCCAATATAACCAAATTTACAGATTCCACATTCTAAAAAATAAACAACATTATTAGTTTTACAAAAATTATCTTGATCATTTTCAATCTGTTCTTTGCCAGCACAAGGACAAGTAAGACATCGTTTATCACTACAAACACTAAATTTTTTTAAAGATTTTCTAAATTTTAGATCAACTAAAAACATTTGGTACGGTAGCTTTTTTACCGGGGAAATTCCTGTACCAAAATAATCCCCAGGGCCCCTTGTTTGAGCACGCGACGGACCTGGTGCTATGCAAATTTTTTCTTTATTACTTTCCATGATAAGTTTTTAAAGTACCTGAAAGGGAAACAAAATAAGTAAACTTGAAAGTCAAAGCCGAACTCTAAAACCAAGAAGTATTTCGAAAATGGGGGAGGAGGAACCTAATTAAAAAGGAACTAAACTAAAAATAAACTTAAAAATAAACTTAAAAAAGGAGAAAACCAGCGCTAATAGCTACTTGGCCAAACCCCATTTTTTAATATACACAATTTTATTTAAATCATTCAATTAATTTTTAAAAAATAAAGAAACAAATAAACAGTTTTTTACAGACCAATGCGCAAAATGCTACAAAAAGAAATGTAAAAAATGTATATAACAAAACCAAAAGAAATTCCATATCCCCAAAATACATGGAAGTCTTCATCTTTTAAAATTTGATTGTGGGGGTATTTGAAAATATTTATGTTGAATTTGAATATGTTTTAAAAGTAGATAAGAAGTTTTGGATTGATTTAATTAAGTTTTGCCTATTTGAAAATGTTTTATTTAATGGAATTAATTATTATAAACAAAATAAGGGGGTGCCAATGGGAACTAGTTTTTCAAGTGCGTTCTCTAATCTATTTTTATATTTTTACGAAAAAAATTTCAATAATATTTCCTTCTTTAGATATGTAGACGATCTTATAGTATTTAACTGCAATAATTTTGAGGAAATAAGCCTTAACATTTACCCTAATGAGCTCGTCCTGAACCGAACCGATGATGGTGAACAAATTACTTTCTTAGATCTTAAAATTAAGAAAAACAAGGAAAAATGGTTGATTGGACTTTATGATAAAAGGAAGGATTTTAATTTTGAAGTTAATAGCCTCACTTACTGGTTTTCATGTATTAGCAATAAAGTTTTAAAAAATATTATGTATTCACAAGTTAATAGGATCCGCAGGATTTGCAATAACAAAACAGATCTAGAATTGGCTATGAGTGGTTTAAAAACGATTTTAATGGTTAACTGTTATCCATCTTATATGTTAACTGAAAGTTTCTGAGTCTCAGTGTTTCTTTACTTACGGATGCTTGATTTCAATTTAGGGCGAGATTGAAGCGCTAGTGAATGGCCCCACTAGCTGAAGAGGGTTTTGTATTCCTGGGGGTTTGTATTTTACAATTTTATTTTTTATATTTAGTTTTGTAGGTAATTTTCCTTCTTTGTTTGTGTAATTTTTGGTCTTGTGCTTTGGTATTTTTAAAAAAATTTGTATATATTTATAATATTTTTGAAGGTTTTGGTTCGATTTCTGAAATCTGAGAAGTTGGGGGCTAAGGATGTAATTTAGCTTATGAGCCTACATCCTTTCAGAAACTTCTCTTTATTTACCCCTACATGGAGGGGCCTCCCTGATGAAGACTTCCATGTATTTTGGGGATATGGAATTTCTTTTGGTTTTGTTATATATATATATATATATATATATATATATATATATATATATATATATATATATATATATATATATATATATACATATATATATATATATATCAATCTACAAGTTAAATACAGGCCGGTTCAAATGTTTAGGAATACTTTTTTCTCTATGGACAGTAATACCTTATTTGCCTAAAAACTTAGTTTTGTTAAATATTTTACAAAGTGTTTCAGGCTGTTTCATAATCTATGCTTAACATTTGATTTTTTTTTACTTGCTAAAATTCATTTCCATTTATCTTAATAATATCTACTACTGTACATTATAACCTGAAATGTAATGTAATAAATAGAAAAACATGATATGAATGATAAAAGAAAATAAATAGAAAAAAAATTGTATTTCGCATTAAGAAAATGTAGTTGTCACAAAATGATTTTATTTTTGAAAAACTATGTAACCGCCATACATTATGCAATACTTTCAAACACGTTTAGAAAACTCTAACAAACTGTAACTTATTTCTAAGGTGAAAATGATGCATAAATAAACAAGTTTAAAAACATAAACCGCATTTCAAAACGCAATTTTTGCTATTGCAATCAATTGCGGGGATATGTTAATTCTTAATTTTAGGGATGCGTTCTTCTGATGAAAACCAATTTGTGTCTGTCCTCTGTCCGTCCGTCACAGAGACTGTACATAAGAATTGTACACTTCAGAGGCATCAAAATCTGTGTATTTACAGCTGAATATTTTGTGTCACATGACAAATAATAAATTTTGAAAAAGTCTTTTATTTTAATTGAATCAATTTTGCGAATGTCTTTTGTTCATTTTTGAGATTTTTATTTTAAAAGAGAATCTTTGCTTCAATATTTTGTGTGTAAACATCTTAGCTATGATTTAAAGCGACTTGTTTGTAAATAGAAAGTTCTTAGTTCGACCGTCGATGCTTCATGTCGTAATTTTCTAATTAAGATAAATTTAATTAAAAGGAATTTCCTATTTTTTTTCAGTTTAAGGGGTTTTATTATTCGAGTTTCGTTCATCTAATATTCATTGTATATTTTGAAATAGAATATTAATTCTATTTTAAAAACTATTTTGATTTTTATGATTTAGCATCTAAATTTTATGTATTTTTTTCGTTTTTTTTTTTTTTTTTTAATATTTTAAAATTTTATTTATCTCTCGCTATTTGTTTTCTTTTTTTTGTCGATTTAAAAAAAAATGGAATGTTTGATTTTATTTAACTAATTTCCTTGAAATATTTTTAATTTGATTAAAATATATTTCTTCCTTTTATAATTATTTTAAAATTAATTTTGTTGATGTTATCATCTATATACAAATTTTATATATTATGAATTTGCATATAACCGCTAAAGAATAACTTATTTTGAAAGAAACATTAAACGAAATCCTTAGAGAAATCTCTGTGCGCTTTCCCATTTTATATCAGACCTGTACATAATATATGGATTTGTGTGTATTCTAGTTCATAGAAACGAATAGCAGGATTGAAAGATTTCATTCAGCAATTTCGGTAACTAAATGGAAATATACTCGATAAATTTTGGAAAGCCCTGTGAATGATCTATAGAATTTTCCCACACCAAGGAATATTTAAAGAAATATTTCTATTTAAATTCGCATACCACAATCTAAGACGCAATTTCAGCAATTATTATTCATAGGATTTAAGAGTTCACTTTCTTCTGTAGCTATATTCTAGCGTCCCTGTGAGAGTACTATGCACACCATATGTTACAGTGTAAGCGCAATGCAGTTCTTCTCAGTGATATACCTACATAAATTTTAGTATGTTTATAACTAAGTAACATATTTTAATACTGAAGTATAACTTAATAAATTTACTAAACCTTTTCTAGGAAACTGGGATTTCTGGAAATTTTTATGTAACGAAAACTGCAAAAATTCATGCAACCACCGATTTCGTTACATGCATTTTTGCTTTTACCGTTACATAAAAAGTCTTAGAAATATCAGTTTTTCAGAAAAAGTTTAGTAATTTTACATAGTTTATTCACATTGTAATGAATATCTAACCTATACTTTTTCCTACAATTTTCTGTAACCGCTGCTCCTACTTACAATAAATGTCAAATTCTATTCAATAAGCTATTCAAAACATTAAATTTTATTGTTTTACTAAGACATTTTTTACCTTTAAAAACGAAAATTTTTATTTTATATTGGTTACTGACATTTTTCTAGGTTTTGTAAAGCAGAACATTTTAAGTGATTTCTTCTTCTAGTGCTAAACCACACTTGTGTGGTGAGACCTGATTATTTGACATATTTTGGAAATGATTTATTAATAAAATTGAAATTTTAAAACTATATAATTTTATGATATAATTGCACAAGGATAAGTATAGAATTTTTACAAAAAAAAAAAAAAAAAAAAAAAAAAATACGTTTCGTTTAAAATTCTGGTTTTAAGGGAATTTTTTTTAAGTACATCCATTTTTCATAAAATGTATCTTAGGTAATTCATATATATTTTTAAAGGTTATGTAAGGGTTAAATTTTTACTGGTACCTCCATTCCTATCAAATATAACTACGAATATGCTTAGTAATTTATGCTTGAAACTTCATATAATACAATGCAAATAAATTCTTTATTATGAAGCATATAAAATAAATAAATGAATTGCTTAAAACTGACAGAAATTATTTCAGCAGTATAATGTTTCCCAATTTATATAGAAAAATAAAAATTATAGTGTATATTTTCTTTAATATTTATATTTTTAATCCAATTTAAAATTTTATCATTGTTTGCATATTTTGTGAGAATTAGAGAATAATGTGCTTTTTAGAACAATATTTCATGTAAAAATCGCAAATTGTCAAGCAAAATTCAAATGTAACCCTTCATCTTAAAAAAGACAAAAATGTGTTTTAAATTGATTATTACTTAAGTCCTTGAAAGAAGGAACATGCTATTTAGAAAAATGCATGTATTTTATATTTTTGTCTTTTTAAAGGACAAGACGCTAATGGAATACTTTACGGAAATGTCTTTTAAACTTTGATTACTTTAAAATGAATTTTTCCTAAAATGTAATTTTAATGGAAAGTGTATTAAGTAAAGAATGATTTTAGAAATTTTATTGCCACTTAATCCATGGCAATACTGTCATCAAAATCGTATGTTTCGCAAAAATTAAGGTGTCGAAAATTAAAATAAATTCAATAGCAATTGTTGAAATTTATAACAGCTTTACATAATATAAAATAATAATGAAAATTAATTCCATTAATTAAAGAGACTTTCTGAGCAGGTAAGTCAATTAGTTTTTTATAAGGTTTATTTCTGCCGCATGAAATTTAATAGAGCATGCTCTAAAACATTAAATTTATAACATAAGATATCGCTTTACGCTGCACTGGATTATTGTAAACGTCACTAAAAAGATAGTTAATTGTAATAACAGCTTACTATATGGTAACTACAATTCATAATAAAAGTTCTTTCACTTAAAGTAGAAAAGAAATGAGTTAGAGTAGAGACGGCAAACAAGTATTTACGATGGTAAAATGTAAAGACGAGCTGTACGACAACTAAAAAAGAAAATTAAACAAGGATTTTATTTCATTTGAACACTAACTCTCCAAAAAGTGGCTGCATTGATTTCAAATCATTCATAAACAATTTCAACTATTAACTTTGTAAGTGTACGAATACACAATGTTATTGAGATTAATACATAAATATCAATTTAGAAAATATCTGTATTTATTTATTTATTTTTTGAATTAATTGATCTTACTTCTGTACTCGACATGCAAGTCTGCTTTTAAGTGATCGTCAATATACAGGGACGAAATAGCACAAGGAAATTTTACAACGCAGGATATGTACAACCAGGAGTTCTACACAAAGAGTGTGTGTTATAGAGACAATGGGAATCAATCCCAAACAACCCCGGGTTACTGTGTTTGCATCTTATAAGTTAGTAAAACGACAATGACAATAATAAAGCTCTGGGGTAATTAGTTAGATAAACAGTTGGAACGGTAATAAATTTAAAATTCTTGTGCACTAAATCACACAAAGCATTCAAATGTTTTAGGTGTGGGTAACAGATATATGCAGACTATTATTTTAATTTTTGTTTTTTATTCAATCCATGTAATGCAGCTTGTGCGCTTAGAGCACATAAATTGTTATAATACAGGGTGAGTCATAAATATCGAAACAATAGGCTATCTCTTTAAATATTGCCTTTAGACCCATATTTCCAATTGCAAAAATTCATAAAAAGGTGAAATTTTTGATAAGATAAACTATGAATCCATGGGGGGTCTAGTTGAAAGAATACAAAAATTAAATTTTTATACGGCCCCCGTAGGATAAAAATTCCCATTAGGAAAGCTTTCCATTTTCAGTCCTGAATAAGACACAAAAACTTGTATCTTCATATTTTCAAAACGCGTAAAGTTATAGCATTTTAAAAATTCATCAGGTTTTAAGTGATTACACAAAAATTGAAATGCGCCCAATTCAAAAAACAATGTTATTTCAGCAGTTCTAGGAAACGCGTAAAAAGTCTATTTTTTAATTAGAATTTTGATTTTCTTTTTTTTGTGATGGTTAGCCTTATAACTTGCGAAGAAAATCACTTCCTAAAATTTCGCATACAATTTTAAAAAGTTTCTTGTGGTAGTACTGGTATAAATTGGATAATTAAAGATTGTTATAACTCGTAACATTATTTATCGGATTTCAATTTCTTTCCATTTAATTAAAATGAAAATCTGATTTTAGTTAACGATTAAAACATTTATGGACAAAATAATATAACTTTAAAATAATCGTATTTTTAAAAGTAAATCTTTTTACAAATTTGCCGAAACAAAACTAGTGTAAAAAATTAAAAAATGATATGTTTCAAGTTCTTTTTTTCTTTAAAAATTCTTAACATTTTATATTTAAAGACAAGAAATAGTGGGGAAAAAACTCACTACGCAGAAAAACGAAGTGTACTGTTTAAATGTCCGTCAGTTATTTAAAAGAAAGCTTTTTCTAAGATGCAGATTCTCTTTTTTAAAATTCAGATCTAACAACTGCAGGCTTTTTATCGTACTGGACATTATGTTAAAATAACCTGTATTCTGGTCCAAGGCCGGGCCAGGACAGAGTCGTTGCTTTTTTTCTGAAGATTCGCCTGGATCGGCCTAACGTACTTTTCTTAAAGGAGGGTCTCTTTCCTTCTTCCTATGTGTAAACTGGACGAAATTTGCAATCCCAATTTTGACAAAACCCGTATCAAAATCACAATCTCTGGCTGACTTAATACGTGCATAAAATAAATAAAATTCGGCTCAATAAAAATTTTTAAGAAAAACAATAGATTTTGAAATCTTTATTTTGCAAAAATAACAAAACAAAGCTTAAAACTTCATATTTTTAAGGAGTAGTATATTCAAAGGTTAAAAAATTAAATACAATAAAACCAGTAAAATAAAAAAATAAAAAAATCTGCATGCGACGGAATTCTGTCTTAAACGGAAAGTATGTTGATCCATGCAAAATAAATACAGTATTATTTGAGAAAAAGCAATAAACCCCAATTACAATTCCTAGAAAGGGCGTCTGTCTATAACGTATTTTTTCTTTCCTATTTGATTCCGCCTTAAAATGTTTTACTGCATAACATTTTTGAAAGTCTCCAACGCATGGGACATTGATTAACGATATATAAGTGAAACATTTATGTTTAGAGATTCATTGATAAAAGAGATTCATTGATAAAATATATATATTACAGCCTTTGGCGCTTCTTAGTAAAAAATAATAAAGAATACTGCCCAGTTAAACTGATGGCATTGAGCTCACAGGCTACAAATACTAATTGTACATTAAAGCCTTATATTTTCAAGGGTTAATTCCGTTCGAAAAAATATCAAGAAGGGGAAACAGCTCTCCCCTTTCTTCTTTTTTTATACTTAATCATTGAACCTCTTATACTATCAAAGACATGCTTTATCATATAAAAAATCTATATCCAAAATTCAGAGCAAACGAGATAATTCTTAATAAAAACCCATTTAGCATTTATATAATTTAAAAGGAGTTATCCCTCTCTTTTATACTTAACCATTAAACTTCCAAAACTATTCAGAGATTTGAACGAAATCTGAAAATTCTGGTTGAAATACTCATTTATATAAATTAAGGGGGGGGGGCATTAGAACCCCTGTTCCTCCTATTTATACTTATTCAATGAACACCTAATAACAGTCACGGAATCGCCTCATCAGAATGATCCTAATCTAAATTTTGAACGAACACTTAATTCTGCATGAAAATCCCATTTATATCAACTAAGGGGAGGGGCATGAGCCCCCCGTTCCCCCTCTTATACATATCGAATGAACTCCAAAAACTAATCAGGGAAGCGCCTTGTCAGGATATACCTACATACAAAATTTCAACTGAATCGGATATTTTTATCACGAGTTATCGCGTTACGCACGAACGAACATACAGAACGGACGGGCACATAAGCTCTCAGGCTATGATAGCCTGTGAGCTAAAAAGTATAAATATGAAAAGCGAAAAGCTACAAAAGGAATTTTTGGTTAGAACTCTTCCATACGAAACAATTTTTCCCACACCAAAATAAAAATCTATGTAGAAGTTCGCGGTTGAACTGGGCTATGATTTAAACTATTTTCCAGACGGACCAGCGTTATGATTTTAAATTTTTTTTTAGACCGGGCCGAACTTTTTTGCCTGTGGGTCAGTTTGGTACCGGACCAAGATATTTCGATTCATGAAGACTTCCAGTGCAGACTACCAACATATTTTGAAAACAAGTTTAGATTTTATTCAATACGCTGCTTTGTTTTGTCCAAATGAGAGGCACTGTCTTAAATCGACATTGAATAATATATAATTTATGGATAATCCCTCACTTGCTTTGAAAATTAGCCAAAAACTCTTTGTTTACAGGCATGGTAAAGGTGTAAAGCACGAATTTTTTAGAATTTAGGATTTTAGTATTTCTCTCAGGTTTTTAGATATTTAGATGAAATTGTTTTTGTTCAATTTAGGAATATACAAGGAATAATTTCTTAATTGGAAATTTTGCCCTACCGGGGCCGTATAAAAATTTAATTTTCTTATTTTTCCAAATAGACCCCCCATGGAGTTGCAACTTATCTTATAAAAAATTTCACGTTTTTATTGAATTTTTGAAATTGAAAGTATGGGTCTAAGTGCAATATTTAAGGGGATAGCCTGTTGTTTTGATATTTATGGCTCACCCTATAGTCCTCAGTGTGCTTATTGTATAAATAATATGTACTAAACTATTTATTGAGTGAAAATGGGAATGACCTATATTTTTTATAGCGATTTAAATCCGGTTTTGATTATCGCAAAAACTGTTTATAAGACATGAAAAAAGGACTAAAGAGATTTTATTAAAAACAATTGAG
Source organism: Maratus speculifer (assembly GCA_964019185.1). Classification (NCBI taxonomy): domain Eukaryota; kingdom Metazoa; phylum Arthropoda; class Arachnida; order Araneae; family Salticidae; genus Maratus; species Maratus speculifer. The sequence goes on along the minus strand of OZ025298.1, from coordinate 108,978,541 downwards.
CAAGATGCTTAACACAAAATTGCTAATAGTACTTGTTTTATTCGTTTAATATGCTTCAATCAAATTTATAGCTCAGGTTAGCACAAACATGAGAGATGTTGGCAACAATGCAGTTTAAATATTATGAAAAACACAACAATGATTCCTCACTAAAATCAGTTTTTGCTGAACCCACGCCCATTATATTATTCATTTTGAATGTAAACCTTATTACGAAATAATCATTGTACATTTCACATTTCTTCTCACGATATTAAGGGTGTATTCCGATCCAAACTGTCTCTTTTCAGATTTATTTTTAGATTCATTTTTGCTCTCAAATGCACCAAACTTTCAAATTCTCTTATTTAGAAACTACACAAGGTGCCGTGATTGTCGATGTTTTGATAAATGGAGAAAATGCTGTCAAAAACGGCGTTTTGCACCAAATTTTCCGAAGCGGGAGATCTGTGAACGAAAAAAAAAACGGCACGCTGCGAAATTAATTGCTTATAAATCAAATTCTAATTAATTTAGCGAAAAATTACTTCGCACGGCATCTTCTACATCACTTCAAAAATAACCCTAGCAAGTTTCATGTTTCAATTTTCAAAAGTGTGTCTGAAATTGTATCGAAAAATTTCGAGCTGTTGAAGATGGAAAATCATTTTTTCGAATACACACTTAATTGTAGCTTTAAGTTTCAAAATCACTGAAAAAATGTCGTTTTTCTAACTTTTTACGCTGTATGGCATGATCTTAATAATAATATCGGTTGAAATTCAGCAAAAGTGTCCAAAACTATGGACATCTTATTATGTTCCTTGGAATTCTATTTTGCTAATCCTTTCTTGGGCAATCTTTATTATATGTTACAAATATAACCCAAACAGTCGAAATTTCACGCTCATTAGATTTGTTTTGATGTTATGGACCATTCTGATTTTTAACTCTTAAAGCAAAGCGTCTTTTATTAACATATAGATATTTAAATAATACACATATTAAGAATATTCCTTTTTTACGTTTCACTTTCATTTTCAAAATTATTTTGCACTAATAATAAAATACAAATACAGAGGAAGATTACCTTACTGGATCTAAATGAAAATATTAAAATGTATGATTGTATTAAAAAAGAATTGAATATATTTTTTTTGTTATCTTTTATTATAACGTTACCTTTTCTGTAAAAACAAGGTTTTAGAAGATCTTTATTGAACTAAATTTTTACAAGCGATATTTATGCATTACGAAATAAGCCTCTTTTTTATTCAGTAGAAACTCTTAGATAGATAAAAGTGTAAAAAAAAATTTTTTTTGTAATATCAATTTCTAGTTTAAATTAATTTAGATTAATTTAGGTATCATCTTTTTTTTTTTTTTTTTTTTTTTTTTTTTTTTTTTTTAAGTAAATGTGATGAAGATTTTTTTTCATATTTCAAATTATTACTTTTATTTTGTAATTTACAGATAATATTTTGGAGAGATTTTTTTTTTTTTTTTTCAGATAAAACAATTATAGGGTATTAAAATTAATTTTTATTGTAAGTATTTCTTAAATTGTTTAAACCTATTTAAAGAATAAGATATGATTCAAATTTGATTAAGAAAAATATATATTACAAAATTTAATAACCGGCTAAAAGTGACACGATTGGCAAGCTAAAAGATAAACCTTAAATTTATGTTTTACTTTTGAACGACAAACACCATAATGAGTACTAAAGCAAAACTAGGGAAACATCCATTTTAAAGAAAAAATTGGCCTGGCTTGTAGGTGGAGATAGATTTTTAAATTAAGTACTCATTTCAGCATAAAAAATGAAATATGATTAAAGATAAACTCAGTTTAAAATTCTTATTTGACCACTTTTGAAGAATTTTTTATTTTATTTTTCTGTAAGAGATGCTTTTATCAGAGTCCTCTTAAGCAAAACTTGGCTCAAATGCCAAATTTGGCAGCACTCATCGATATGAATATATTCTGAAATATATCTTCATGAAAAAAAAACCGATCAATATAGCAGATTATACAGTTCCTAAATAAGAAAAAAAGTCAACTGAATAGGTTTGAGGGCAAAATTAGATTTAAAAATGAGTCTTAAAATAAGCAATTTCGTATTTGAATAGATCTTTAATGCTTCATGCAGGATCGCTTTGCGAAATTCGGCCCAAATGCGGATTTTGATAGCGTTTTTAAGGGAGACCCGTAAGAAAAAACCCAAAATTTTTATTATTGATTTTAAAGTAATGAATTTTGGTGTGCTATTTAAGAATCTTCTTGTAAGGAATAATTAGCAAAAAAATTCACTTTTTATTAAAAAGTATGTTTTTTATGGGGATTTTTATGATTTTTTTTGTCGAAAAATACACTTTTTAAAATTACTACTCCTCATTCAATTTTCAATATTTTGGTATTACTAAAATTTCTTAAATAGTGTTATAGTATATAGAAAAGAACTAAGGAGAGATATTTTTAATTTTTTATTTTAATTGGCTATGAAAAAAATAAATAAAAATACGCATGGTAAATTTCCTTAAATTCGTTATAATTTTCAGGTTTACCAATTTATGTAAAATTTTCAGAAATAGTTAAAAAATATATCTCTCCTTACTTTTGTTGCATTTTTTTTAAGATTCTAAAAACATAAACACTTTGTTTCTAAATCATTTTACTACTGAGCCTTAGTACTTTCAACTTAGGCAAAATATGAAAAAAGTCATTTTCAGGAAAACACGTTTTAAATGGCCGCTAGACCTTTAAACTCTATAGTGAGTACAATTTAAAAAGCTCATTTTCTACCTGTTCCAAGTGTCCCCGAGTTCTGATATTTTGCATGAAAATTCGCAAATATGTATTTTATAGTTTTCTGAGAAATAAAAAATTGAACTTTTGATGATTTTTGACCGAAAATGGGGTACGGGTCTCCCTTAAATGTATATTCTGCCTTTATCAAAAAACTGACCAATACGGCATACCCAGTAGCCAAAAAATATTGGGTCAGTGTTGGCTACATGTTGAAGCAATATTGGCACATTGACGCAATACTGGCATGAACCATTGCTCCCATATTGGGGTATTTACATTTTGCCCTTAATTGGCCAATATTATTCGAATATTGTGGTTTCATTGGAAATATTTCTAATGCAACGCCAATGTTTGTACACTATTGGGAATTCATTGGAAATATTTCCAATATAACGCCAACATTTATACAATATTGGGAATTCATTGGATATATTTCCAATGAAATGCCAATATTTGACCAATATTCACATTTTATTGGCAATATTTCCAACTCTGAATAAAGTTAAGTGAATTGATCTAATAAACCTCTGTAAAAAATGCGTAATTAACAACCTTAATAAGTGGCAATTCTGGTATTAATAAAGCTGGTTAAATCTGAGAGGATTACGATGAAAACTTTATAAAGGATCACTTAGAAGTAATTTTTTCAACTAGAAAAGAAGAAGAAGAAAGAGAAGCAAAGAAACCGCACGCACAAACAGAACGAGAAGATAAGAAATTGCAATTACAAGCAAGAAATTGAAGAAAAGGAATTAAAAATGGAATTGGAAGAGAGAAAATGGAGAATACAACTGGAAGAAAAAGATCATGAAAGATAGTTCGAAATAATTAAAATTCAAATACAAGAAAATTCAAAAGAACACATTGATGGGTATTCCTGAGCAAATACAGGTAAGCACTATGAATTACTCAGATAATCAACAAAATATTTAGTTCAAATGATAGTTTATTTTTGGCTATGTACGAAAGGAAAATGTCACAAACAGGGATTGATAAAACAGAATGATGACCTATTTAATTAATCTAATGACACTAGAAATGATTAATGTAATTACACAAGAAAATAACTTGAAAAACATGATTATGATTACATAAATAGCATTCTTTTAAAACGCTATATATTATCACCAGAATAATTTAGGCTAAAATGTTTTTCACTTAAAAAGGAGCTCATTGGCGCGATTTCGCTTGAGATTAATGTATATTTCCAACAATGGATTGAAAGTCTTTAAATAGGTAACTTCGAGGAATTGTCGGAGTTGGTTATAGTTTTCCAAATTAGGCATAATTTACCTGCGGAAACAAAGACGCATTTAGCAGAGGAATTGTGAGTAATAAAAAAAAATTATGACTTAGTTAGTAAATTAGATATTTACGAAACCGTTTGCAGAATTTGCGCGAAATAAATGACAAAGATTACAAGCGGCAATTTTGAAGACAAAAAGGTCGAAAGCAAGTGACCATGCCAATGCTAAAAGGTGTCAAGTTGATAACTGGCACAGTATGAATCCCGGAAGAAATGAGTCTCTTATAATATGTTTCGGATGTGGCAAACCTGGTCACGTGATTGAAAAATGTACTATGGGAAGCAACACAAAACAAGAATATTTAAATTTTAAACCATAACATACTCAAAATTGGTGAGAAACGAAAAACCAAAAATGCAGCCAAAACACGCAACGAACAGTAGGTAATATGTTTATATTTGCGACAAATATTTTTTTATGGTTTGCATCCACATTGCGCAAGACTGTATCAAAGTTACTGGTTCAAGAACTTTTAAAGCTATTGATAATGGTGTAAAACTCATGTATCTTAATATTATTCATCATTTGGAAGCATTTCTTTATTTATTTTATTAAAAATTTAAGTAGATGAAATTTTAGAGAAAAAAATGACATTTTATAGAAAAATAGACAATTTTAAATGATCACTCCATTTTTATTATAATATTTGAAGTATAAGTTATTCTTTAACTTACAATAATGATATGTACGAAGCTTTATTCAAATTGCTTTATTTGATTTTAAGAAAACTTGCGCGCAGATTACCAAAACAATATTATTCTTATTTTTAATTAAACGTAAAGAAATAAAATTTCAGTACAGACTATTAAATAAAACTAGCTTAAATAGATGATAAATTAAGGTATTATATTAAAATTTTTATGCACACATGTTTTATATAGACTGAGAAAAAAAAATGACACGTTGTCAAAATACACCACCAGGTAAAAAGTAAGACTCCCGAGCCTCTTAAGTCATAATAATGAGAAGTCTTCGACAAAATTAATTAACTTTTATTATTTTTATACCATGAAAAAAATCTAGAATGTTTATAGTCTGTAATATGAAGTATGTTTATGGTCATTATCGAATAATACGTTCAATAAAACATCAATATTTCCTCGAATGCTTTTATTTCTAAAACACATTTTTGAGCCAACAATTGTAAAAAAAGTTAAAATAGAATCATCTTGCATTGTATCAAAATATTTTATTATCTACACTTTTAACAAAAGTGAAAATGATTTAAATTTATTTTATTTATATTTTGAAAACTTGCCATTTTACTCACAAAGTGTTTATCATGGAATGAATCCAAATTTCTGTTATATTCGACGCCTTTCGGAAATTATTCTATTCAAAATAACAAAATAGGGTTTACATTTAATGATTTTCCGTAAAATGTTTTGTATGGAAATGAATGAATTGAACATAGTCGGAAATAAGCCATATTCTTATTTATGGTTTCAAATTATTAACTTTGCATCACGTGCTATTTTTTATAGGTTTATATAAATTCGCATATACATACATGTGAAATCTGATTCGAGATAAAATATATAACGCTATTTTCTGAAAGATTTTAAATTTTAGATTATATTTCTTGAAATAAAAATCATGTGCATAAAAAACTGTAATTTAATATGTAAAAAATTTTATTTAACTACATGCAACTTGTAGGGATAGTGAATATTTATATATAGACTCAAGATGTTTCCCCGTAAATTTAAGCTTGTGTTTAATTTACTTTATGAACATTTACTCAAGACAATATTTTTATTGTTACAAATAGACTCTTAAATAACTATACTTACAACGAATAATGCATATTACATGAAATTACATCCATGAATTATATATTGTATGCACATTAACAGTGTTTAATGTAAAATTTTATTTCAATTATATAAAACTATGTCATTTCTGAAACAGGTATAAAAAAAACTTTTCATTTAAAATATTGTTATTCATGGAAGAATATTTATATACTCTTATTCGAACATGTTTGAAAGAATTACTTTGCTAATTGCGTTGGGTTTTATTAACTAAAATTATCCTTATTACAGTTTGTAAGCATAAATGAGCATCAAATTAAGCTCGTATAAATTAGTTAACTTGTAAAAGAAAATCAAACAAATTTATTAGCTAATTAAAATGAAAATTACAACCAGCAACAAACAGAATCGAGTTTTAATTTAAAAAACTCACTTTGTAAACGCGTTTTTACTTATGATTTCTTTCCCGTTTTCATGGTATATAAAAACCTTTCAAGAAAACAGAAACTTTATTTTATTTTATTTTATTATTATTTTTTTTGAAAGGTTGACGTTTTATAAAATATTTTGAGTAAATAAATTATTTTCAATTTTTCAATAGTTTTAGTTTAATTAATCAAATATTATAATACCAACAAACTTCATTTGTGTGTGTGTTTGTATTTTTGTGCAAATTTTATCTGAAATACATATCTATTGAAACATTTCAAAGCAAATATTTATTTAATATTTCATATAAAAAAAATATGAAAATATACAAAATGAAAACGAACTACATATTTATGTTATGAAACATTTTAATCATGTTAATTATTTCAATTTCTTGAACTTATTAAAATATGAACAAACCTCCTCATTCTGTATATCTGTGTTTTTATGCAAATTTTATCTTGAACACATCTGCAATTGAACATTTCAAAGGAAATATTTAATTACTATTTCATATTTAAAATACCTATGAAAATATACATAAGTTTAAAATGAAAACAAATTATACACTGATTTCGAAAAACATTACTCATATTAATTATTTCAATTTATTGAACTTAAAATAATTGATTTCAAATAATGGATACAACACTATACATCTTTCAATTACGTTAATACATTTTCATGTAAGGCTCTTCATTAATTTCACTACTTGACTATTCATCAGGAAAAAATAATTAATGAACATAATTCAGTAAATAAATTGATCTCCTGAAAGAAATATGTATGATAGATACGTGTTTTAAGTTTTTGTGATTTACAGAAAAAAGGATTTTAATTAAATATTTTAGTTTACACCACAGTGATTGCATAAGATATTATGTCTTTAATAGTGTTAATGTTAAACTTATGACTATTTTGTTTAATTGAAATGAAAAAAACTTCTTTAAACACCATAAAATAAGTTAACTGCGCAAGGCCTTTCGAAAGAACTTAGTCTTTCTTCGTCAGGCGCAAAAAAGACGTGCGTCCACAATGAATGTAGCAGCACGACTGAAGGGGAATGCGGGAGGGAGAGGGAGCAAGCAGAAGGAACAGCCAATAGGAAAGAAGAAGGCAACAGCCAATCACGGAAGAGCATAAACAAAACTAGATAGACAATGAAGGAGAGGAAAGGAAGAAGGGGGGAAGGGAAATGGGAAAAAAGTGGGGTAAATTGGAGAGATTAAAATGAAATAAAATGTACGCAAAAAATATATAAATTAGTAATAATAAAAAAAAAATAATAAAAAAAATAAATAAATAAATAAATAAATAAATAAATAAATAAATAAATAAAATAATAAATAAAAATAAATAAATAAATAAATAAAATAAAATAAAATAAAATAAAAATACATAAAAATAAAAAATAGTTTACAATTATAAACACACATGAATATACCTGAAAAATAGTATACATAATATATATAAAAAAAAATAATAATAATTAAATAATAAACTTAATTATGAAGCAGTGCTGAAAAGATTCTTCCAGGCAACGGAGAGGGTTTTAGAATCAGATTTATCATTAACAATAATATCACGATTAATATAGATAGCTAAATTTTCAAGAAAATCTAACTCAGAGGAACTATTGGCATTAAAAATAATTTTAGCAGTTTGAAAATTGAAACTATGGCCGGAATCCCAAGAGTGTTTAGCAACAGAAGATTTAGAAATTTCTTGATTAATGACATACCGAGAGTGTTCTTTTAGGCGTTTTTCGAGATTTCTTTTAGTTTGACCAATATACGATAAATCACAGCCATTGCAAGGAATATTATAAATACCCCATTTTTGGAGGTCAGGGACAGGACATTTCATGGAAGTAAATTTTAATTTATTGACTGGTTTAAAGATAACATTAAAATTGTAACGTCTTAAAACTTTAGCTAATTTAAAACATAAAGGAGGATAAAAAGGGAGGACGACCAAATTATCAAGTTTACTTTTATCAATATTAGAAAGAGTGGAATTGTTAGGGGGTCTATTGAATTTGCTCACAGCAGTATTAATGATAGAAGGATTGAATCCACGTTTTACAGCAACAGATTTTAAGTAATTGAGTTCATTCTTAAGAGATGCAAAATCGGAACAAATTTTGAGAGCACGATAAACATAAGTATAAAAAACACCGATCTTTTGATTGACAGGATGATTTGAGAGAGCATGGGGTGGATTAGAGACAGAAAAAGGTTTTCTATAAACACAAGTTTTGAAAGAAGAATCACATTTGGTAACTAAAACATCAAGGAAAGGGAGTTTATTACAATTCTCTAACTCAAAAGTAAACTGAATATGAGGATCAATAGAATTGACAGTTTGAAGAATTGTAGAAATATCAAATGGATTATCCAATAGGACGAAAGTATCATCAACATAACGAATCCAACATTTAAAATTGGTCAGATTTAATAATTTATCTTCAAAGTAATGCATATAAATATCACAAAGAATGGGAGATAAAGGATTACCCATACTTAAGCCTTCTAGCTGTTTGAAAAATTTATTATCGAATTGAAAAGTAGTAAGAGTTGAGCGAATTTGCTTAACTCTTACTACTTTTCAATTCGATAATAAATTTTTCAAACAGCTAGAAGGCTTAAGTATGGGTAATCCTTTATCTCCCATTCTTTGTGATATTTATATGCATTACTTTGAAGATAAATTATTAAATCTGACCAATTTTAAATGTTGGATTCGTTATGTTGATGATACTTTCGTCCTATTGGATAATCCATTTGATATTTCTACAATTCTTCAAACTGTCAATTCTATTGATCCTCATATTCAGTTTACTTTTGAGTTAGAGAATTGTAATAAACTCCCTTTCCTTGATGTTTTAGTTACCAAATGTGATTCTTCTTTCAAAACTTGTGTTTATAGAAAACCTTTTTCTGTCTCTAATCCACCCCATGCTCTCTCAAATCATCCTGTCAATCAAAAGATCGGTGTTTTTTATACTTATGTTTATCGTGCTCTCAAAATTTGTTCCGATTTTGCATCTCTTAAGAATGAACTCAATTACTTAAAATCTGTTGCTGTAAAACGTGGATTCAATCCTTCTATCATTAATACTGCTGTGAGCAAATTCAATAGACCCCCTAACAATTCCACTCTTTCTAATATTGATAAAAGTAAACTTGATAATTTGGTCGTCCTCCCTTTTTATCCTCCTTTATGTTTTAAATTAGCTAAAGTTTTAAGACGTTACAATTTTAATGTTATCTTTAAACCAGTCAATAAATTAAAATTTACTTCCATGAAATGTCCTGTCCCTGACCTCCAAAAATGGGGTATTTATAATATTCCTTGCAATGGCTGTGATTTATCGTATATTGGTCAAACTAAAAGAAATCTCGAAAAACGCCTAAAAGAACACTCTCGGTATGTCATTAATCAAGAAATTTCTAAATCTTCTGTTGCTAAACACTCTTGGGATTCCGGCCATAGTTTCAATTTTCAAACTGCTAAAATTATTTTTAATGCCAATAGTTCCTCTGAGTTAGATTTTCTTGAAAATTTAGCTATCTATATTAATCGTGATATTATTGTTAATGATAAATCTGATTCTAAAACCCTCTCCGTTGCCTGGAAGAATCTTTTCAGCACTGCTTCATAATTAAGTTTATTATTTAATTATTATTATTTTTTTTATATATATTATGTATACTATTTTTCAGGTATATTCATGTGTGTTTATAATTGTAAACTATTTTTTATTTTTATGTATTTTTATTTTATTTTATTTTATTTTATTTATTTATTTATTTATTTTTATTTATTATTTTATTTATTTATTTATTTATTTATTTATTTATTTATTTATTTATTTTTTTTATTATTTTTTTTTTTATTATTACTAATTTATATATTTTTTGCGTACATTTTATTTCATTTTAATCTCTCCAATTTACCCCACTTTTTTCCCATTTCCCTTCCCCCCTTCTTCCTTTCCTCTCCTTCATTGTCTATCTAGTTTTGTTTATGCTCTTCCGTGATTGGCTGTTGCCTTCTTCTTTCCTATTGGCTGTTCCTTCTGCTTGCTCCCTCTCCCTCCCGCATTCCCCTTCAGTCGTGCTGCTACATTCATTGTGGACGCACGTCTTTTTTGCGCCTGACGAAGAAAGACTAAGTTCTTTCGAAAGGCCTTGCGCAGTTAACTTATTTTATGGTGTTTAAAGAAGTTTTTTTCATTTCAATTGTGTATAACACCAGTTTCAATTTTATACATTTATTTTGTTTAAATTCCATAGGCTCTTCATTGCTAATGTTCAGTAATTTAAAACACTAAGAAAGGCATATCGATTTTTTTGGTCCGTCTATACATAACATATGAATGTGTGTTTATGTTTTTTTAATTTGTATTGGATAAATATGTATATAAAATATCAAAAAATCATTCAGAAAGATTCACTTTTATCGATTTAAATTATGAATCCATAGTATTTAAATTATTTTTCATCTTGCATATTAATGAACAGTTGAAGCAGTTCATTGTGATGGAATAATATATATGTATATATATATATTACATAAGCATTTTTTACCTATTTTAATACAAAAATAGATTTTTAATACAAAAAGTATTAACTGATGTTAAAAATTAATCTAATTTAATATTTAAATTACAATCATTATTATCATTGTTAATAAAATAATCAGACTAATAAAAATATGTAAATGTAAATTTATAGATCATTCCGATTTTTAGTTTTCTAATTCGGAGCAACTTTACAATTTATTGATACACTGCTCGACATTGAAAATGCAACACCAAGAAGGAGTGGTCAGAAAGTGATGAAATTTGGGGGAAAGACAGAGACAGCAAGGAGCTTTAAGTGATCTTTATTTCAAAATGATAATCAGAATACAGAACGAGAACGGCGTCGGATTAGTAGGATGTAGGACCACCGCGAACTGCGATGAACGAAGAAACACGTCTAGGCATCGAGTCAATAAGAGCGTGTATGGTGTCCTGAGGGATCGCTTTCCATTCCCTTTCAACCATTTGCCACAGTTCATCTTCTGAACGAGGCAGGGCAGAGTCCGCAAAACGGCGTCCAATCACATCCCACACATGTTCGATTGGTGACAGATCAAGAGAATACGTTGGGAAGGGAAGCATCTGTATACCTTGCAGAGCATGTTGGCACATGTGAGCACTGTGTGGTTGGGCATTATCCTGCTGAAAAATCGCATTAGGCTGCCCCTGAAGGTAGGGGATTGCCACTGGCCGCAGTACATTATCCAAGAATCGTTGGGCCTCATAGTGCCCTAAATACGAACTAGAGGTGACATGCAATTATACGCAATAGTGCCCCAAACCATTGTGCCACGTTGTCGCGCGGTGGGGTGTTCCACAGTTATTGCCGGATTTGATCTGTCTCCACGTAGATGCCACACACGTATGCGGCGACTGTCACTGGATAAACAGAAGCGTGACTCATCTGAGAACGCAACGTTTCGAAATTCTGCCCTCCAAGTCGCTCTAGTCCGGCACCATTCCAAACGTTGGCGTCTATGCTGTCGAGTCAATGGCAGTCTTCTTAACGGACGCCGTGAGTGCAGGCCATGTTCAACCAATCGACGGAAAATGGTTCTGGTCAACACGGAAACATCCAGGGTATCTTGTACATGCTGCAGAATCGAGGTACAAGTGACTTGCGGGCCGCCACAGCTTGTCGGTGGATGCGTCGATCCACCCGTGCTGACGTCACTCTGGCTGCACCTGCACCCCTCAATCTCGCCACATTTCCTTGTTCCAACCATGTTCGCCATAGCTGATGCACCGTGCTCGCATCCATGTGGGTATCAGCTGCGATTTGACCTACAGACCAACCCCCCTTTCTCAGTCCCATCACCATACCTCTCGTAAAATCGTCTATCTGCTGGAAGTGCCTTCGTTGACGGCGGCCTGGCATTCTCTTCTATACACGTATCCTCCGAGACCAAAACAAAATTTCTTTGATAATTCGTCTGGCAGAAATAGCGACACGAATATTGCCCATTCTACAAGTTTCTTCATTAATATCTTACATCACGTGCGTCGGAAACCTATGCATTTCACATCATTTGCATAACTCAGGGACATGCGCCTACTCTGAAATTTGCATAAATTTCTGACCACTCCTTCTTGGTGTTGCATTTTCAAAGTCAAGCAGTGTATAAAAGAAGCATCTTGTGGTTTTATTTACAGGCAACCATGAAAAAAACCACGAAAATTGTCTTTTTTTTAATAATTTCATTGACAATGAGGTTACTCGGATATATCTGCCAGCATTACATTCAACGCAAAACCGCATGAATATGTTTGCCATTTTGATTTTTAATGAAGACGATTAATTTCTGTGAAGACAATTATTTGCTATAAAGTAAGTTAATATGTCAATTAACGGGACTATTGTTATTTTGTTAGCATCTATTTAAAAATAGAAAAACCGTGCACTCACACCAATCATATTTCGTGATTTCATGTAAGCGTTCAACGTGTAAAAAAGGTAAATTTCTTTATTTTTTTTATTTAAAAATGCATAAAAGTACATTGTATGAAATTAATAAACGCTACCGTGAATGGAAACTGTGAGTTCAAAGAACACTATAGATGATATTGTCAATATCTGTCATTAAATTTCTGTTCGTCACATTCTAAGGCAGCGAACGTATTAAGAAATACGATTAAGTTACATTTAGGATTATTCTTTGCTCGGTTTCTTGCTCCTGATAAAATTTTCTGTTCAGATATTCATTTTACATTTCTGAAATTATAATTATACCTCTGACACATTTTCTATAGGATAAGATTTAGGAAAAAAGGCGTATGTACAGTTCAAGATGACTATGATCTAATGGAAAAAAATAAAGTGCAAGACGGGTATACTATTTGGATATAGGATAACATCCCGAGTAATTGGCAGGCATTAGTGATTGGCACATCCTACAAAATGTCCTAAAATAAGATTTTTATCCAGTCTTTTAAAAATGCAAGACCATATACCACTTATATGCTCATTTACTTTAGAGATTATAACTTTGATTTATGCTACTAAATGACACTAGTACTTAGGAAAGAGAAACAATTATGGCATGTATCAAATTAGCCATTTTTGTTGCAAATGCTTTTTCTTTGGCTTAAGAAAGACATGCTTTTCAATTTAGTATTATTTGATTTATAGTATATTTTAAATTTTAATTGACAACAGTTTTGTTTAGTTGAAAAGGGTTACTTTAATTATGTAAAAGTCTAAATGCCAATTACTGGTGATTGCGGCAACTTTTTATAAATATATTTTTATAAAAATACTTTTTCAAATATTTTTGATTTTAGTGGGCAAAATAGATGCACAGATATGCACTCTTTAATTTAAAAATTTTTGCAAGTAAATATTTTATTTCTTGGTAATGAAAATGGAAGTAAGTTTAAAGACAAATCCTTAATGCGCCAATTACTAGGGATGTTACCCTACTAATTGTTTCAAGTTGTATATACTATTTGGATACTGATCTTTCGTAAATTATTTAATCTAAAACCACTCCTTGTAACAGAATCTTTTTTATTTTAATTTTATTTCGAACTAAAGCGTCAGTTTGTATTTTGGAAGATCTCTGTGTACTAAAATACATTTTTCTTAGCCTGTGTAACAAAAAATACATGAAAGAATAAATTATACCAATTTTTACGACTGAAACATTTTAAAAAAAAAATAAATCAACTAACTGTTGTTACTTTGTACCAAAGTTGTGTTATCTATCTACTGTTATGAACCTTGATACAATAAATATTATAAGATGTTCTGATGTAATAACGCCAGGTGGGGTAATATCGCCAAGTGCTAATATTACGCATAAATATGAAATAATCCTGAAAATGGAACCTGTGGGCTCTGCGCAGAAGGAATCTGAGTTATATAAAACACAAACAACAGCTTAAAGTTAATTTGTATCATTTGTAGGTCTTATCGTTTTAAGAAGCAACTAAAATTAATGCTTGATCTAAAATTTGCGAGGTAAGTTCTGTGAAAACTATATATTTACTGGGAATTATTTTGTTTACTGTTTAAATTTGTAGTGCAAATCATGTACTTTCAAAATGTTCTAGAAGATTTTGGATATGTTTGCGAGATAGTTTGTAGTTTAATATGAACTGCGTAATAAGTATATCGAGGTAATATTGCCATTCCTTGTCGTTAATACCCCGGTTGATTCCTCACAGTGGCGGAAACTACATCCGAAAGGGATTTATGTTTTACTTTACGTATGAGACAGCATTATTGCCACTTGTGGAATGATTAGATTAAAGTGGGGGGTCCGATACCCATAACTGATCTTTTTTTTTAATACTAATGTAAAAACTATATTAAACTTTTGTAAATAAAACGATATCAAAATGTTTTCGATATTCTAATTCATCCCTTTTCAAAATACGGTTTCTATTAAATTCCAACTTAATTGTTCAATTAAATTTTTAATTTTAACTGTCCGCTTTCTCAGTATTCTGTTTTTCAAAATTTTCAAAACTTAACATTTAACTGATGTGATATAAATTGTATCGTAACTAATGTGCAGGGGTCTGTGAGACCGTAAGATCAAAATATGAATAAAAGGCATGATTAATTCGTAGGACGGAATTTTGTACTTAACGTTTTGTACAAGACGATTATAATTAATTTTCATCTATTTAAAAGTGTCAGGTAATAGTACTAAAGTTCCAAATGAAAAAAAATTTCGGTAGTGTTTGTAGTTAAACTAAAATTACAAGTTAAACTATAAAAATTGCAAAAAGAAATAGTCTGTGAGACTGGTAACATTAGTTAAAAGTTAAAAGGCGATCAGCGATTAAAACTCATAGAGTACTATTTCTGCACTAAGCTTTTTGTACAGGATTAAATCTAATTAAATTTAATCTATACCCAGCAAACACAGAACTAACAGAATGGTACAAAAATTATATCTTTCGACAAGTACTAGAGGTGTTTTTTCGATAACAGTGAATCGTAACCTAAAAGTATCGATTCTGTCCTTTCCTTCGATTTCTTTGGCGATACTTTCATGCGTTGTCGTCATGGCGCCAGAAATATGGCACCACGACGAAAATCGGCGATGTAGATGATACGTGTTTGATACAAATACGTAGGAATTCAGACACTTCTGGCATAAAAATGATAAAATAAGGGCACAAATTTGATATTGTTGATATCGATTGAGAATCATTTTGAACTTTTTTTTTATGCCCATATGATAACATTTTGTGCCAATCTAATGACACTTTATACACGTGTCGGCGGATACTTTTAATCGATTTTTTTTTTGTTTTTTTGGTAGTATCTATACTATTTTAATTCTTTGAGGGCTAAATGACTTCCATTGTTAATATGTTGAAATGAATGACACTGGAATTTACATGTATATTTGTAAAGAAAAAACTAAATTTTACATACATCATAAACTTTTTTTTAAATCAAAATTCTGGTAACATTTGGAAATTAAAATTAATTAGTTCCATAAATGTACAACCGCCTTTAAAAGAGTAAAAATAATTTATTCCAGTTATATAATTGGAGAATGATTAAAAAAACTTGGTACAATTAAAGTTATTTTTAAGACCGTTTCTCCAGTTTCAAAATCATAAATTGTTGAAAGATTTTCTCTAAATTTTATAATAAGGAAATCAAGCTTGCGTTTATTGTGGAAAATTAGGACTGAAGAATTTTTTTTCTATATTTTGCAATTAGCACATTTTGTAACGCTGTATTTAACTTGGTACAACTAAAGTTATTTTTAAGACCGTTTCTCCAGTTTCAAAATCATAAATTGTTGAAAGATTTTCTCTAAATTTTATAATAAGGAAATCAAGTTTGCGTTTATTGTGGAAAATTAGGACTGAAGAATTTTTTTTCTATATTTTGCAATTAGCACATTTTGTAACGCTGTATTTAACTTGGTACAACTAAAGTTATTTTTAAGACCGTTTCTCCAGTTTCAAAATCATAAATTGTTGAAAGATTTTCTCTAAATTTTATAATAAGGAAATCAAGCTTGCGTTTATTGTGGAAAATTAGGACTGAAGAATTTTTTTTTCTATATTTTGCAATTAGCACATTTTGTAACGCTGTATTTAACTTGGTACAACTAAAGTTATTTTTAAGACCGTTTCTCCAGTTTCAAAATCATAAATTGTTGAAAGATTTTCTCTAAATTTTATAATAAGGAAATCAAGCTTGCATTTATTGGGGAAAATTAGGACTGAAGAATTTTTTTTCTATATTTTGCAATTAGCACATTTTGTAACGCTGTATTTAACTTGGTACAACTAAAGTTATTTTTAAGACCGTTTCTCCAGTTTCAAAATCATAAATTGTTGAAAGATTTTCTCTAAATTTTATAATAAGGAAATCAAGCTTGCGTTTATTGTGGAAAATTAGGACTGAAGAATTTTTTTTCTATATTTTGCAATTAGCACATTTTGTAACGCTGTATTTAACTTCACTTAAATTTTATACAGAATCTCTGTATACTGCTTAGAGAATCTGTTAACATAAATATTTTCTTTATTCAGTTTCATACGTGTATTTTCTTTTTTATCGTTTCATACTATTGATCATATTAAAAAACTTTTCTAAAATCCACTTTTATCCTTCATCTTTTTATCGTACATTTGCTGAAATTCCAATTTAGAGGAAAAAAAACATTTCAAGGGAAAAAAAATATTTTTGAAAAAGTTTAAAAAAAAAATCCTTTAACTGTCTTAATTATGAAGGATAAAAAATATTCTAATGTTTGTTCAACTATTCAATAGCACCTCCTTTACAATAAAAATGTTTTATCCCCCCCCCTTTCTTACAATAGCATTTCAATTAAGTTCCAAGTGTAGTACACTGAAAAAAAAAATCAAATATTGTTTCAAAGAAGCAAACATTTTTCTAATATAAATTCATATGCATTGAGGCGGGGGGGGGGGGGGGGGATTTACACTTAATTTTTCAAACTAATCATGAAGCATAAAAGAGGTGCAAAAATCTAGGCATAAGTGAGTAGTCTATCGCCACTAAAATTAAAAGAAATTCTTTGCTGAAAATTTAATAACATTCTAGCAAGAATTTTACACAAAATATTAGCCGAAATATATATAAATCAATTTATTGGTGAGAGACTGCCTGACGGCGATTAGATCTTTTGCACCCCTCATAAAATATATTCGAATTTTTATTCATTGGCCAAATTGCGTTTGTCTATAAGTAAAAGATTTATAATTAATACAAATTAGCATTAAATAAAAAGTTTATTTTTACTTATTGGATATTTTATTGTTTTTTCCTCTTATGGCATTTGTCTTGCAGTAATCCCTACATAATAGAAGTATAAAAAATTTTCTTCTTACTTACTAATTTAAATATTATCAGGTGTTAACACATATCCTAATCCCCCCCCCCCCTCTCTCCACACACACACACACTTGAGTAAGAAAGTACTTTTGAAATAACATTTTTCATTTAAAAACTTCCATTTTATTTTTTTTATTATTTTTTTTTTGCTTATCACATTCAATATTTTTAGACTCCAAAAAAGTTTCAGTGACTAATTAAATTAACAACATTTTGTCTTTGAGATGCGTAAACCATTTAAATAGTAAAAAATATATAAATAAAATTTCAACAATAAAAATTTTGGAATGAAAGGGGGTGGGGATAAATGGAATAATTTATGCTTCATAAACTTTCATATTGAGAGACTTTAGTACAACTGAAAATTTTGTATGAAATATAATTAAATTAAAAATGTACAAACTATTTCAAATAGAATACTAATAATAATGCATACACACACCATATACATTTTATCTCAAATCATAGGTGAGACATTAAAAAATTCCTTCATCCCCCCCCCCCCTTCTTGCTTGCGATAAACATTATGCCTCTTTTTTCAAATTATCTGTCAATTCTTGTCTATGTTTCATCTGAAAATACCTACCATGTTAGGATAGCTGAAATAAATAAACAGAGACAATATAGAACAGTGCTAGTGTTAAAATATTTATTAATTACAATTTTTGCTTACAAAATACAAATTATATACATTTAATCTATTTTTTAACAAAGATTTAAATTTTTTTTAAAGATGAGATTTAGCAGTACAATGTTTTTATATCGACAGTTATCATGCGCTTTCTTAATACATTTTCTTCAAAATTCAGAAACTGGCTCAGAAGTCCTCAATCCTTTACTCTCAATACTGGTATACTTCAAACCCAGATTTCTTCAAAGTTGGGTGCTCCAAGTATCTGATAATTTCTTCACCTATTTAAACAACATAAAATAACATTTTAAAAAGATCAAAAATTGTTATTGGTAGACACAAAATCAGATTATTAAAAATGTAGAAATATAATAAATAAAATAACTGACTTTGACCTTGAGAACAAGTAAATAACACATACATAGCATTAACACTAAATATGTAAGGAATTTTATTCAATATATATAAAAATATTTTATACTAGGATTTTTATTTAAGACTAACTTATTTTTATGTGATTTAACCATTAGACAGCATTTTCCACTGATTATAGCAGTTTATTGAAATTCTAATGCAAAGATTGGCAAGCAATTTTAAATGGGTTCTGAATATTTTTTGAAAATTTTTATTGAGATCCAAAGAACAAAACACATTTCATAAGTACTGCCTACTTATATTTTATTATTATTGATATACACACATGTAATACAAAAGTCGTGCATTAGTTCTGAACAATTACTACATACATAGGTATAAGGTCTAAAAATGTTCTCATCACGAAATAGAAAAGGCATTCTTAAGGCATCTGTTGAAAAATTAATGCGAAGAATTACACTTGCTTTCTTGAGCCAGATTTTTACAATTTTGTTCATGTGATGAATAAATAATGGAAAAAGTATCTTGAAGGTGGGCATCCATTAATCTCAAAACAATATTTGTTTATCAAAAAATTAATTTTGAACAAAGATTTTTCACATACATATGAAGACATGAAGAGTCAAAACAGTAACGAGATTAATAGCTATAATTTTCATACTTTACTGAAACATTTTTACCCTCAAAACTCTTAAGAGGATGTATTTTTATACACTGGCAGGGAAATATTTTCTTGCAAGACAATTACAGTGGACTCTCTCTATTCTGAACACTCATGGGACCGGCCAAAAATGTTCAGATTATGGGGGTGATCATTATAGAGGGAGATTGGAAATACATTTCTACTACTGCTATGTAATATGACCGAGCCGTTAATTGATCAAATAAGGTCAGTGCTATGAGGTTTTTATTATATTTCCTCCCTTTTAAGTTTTTAAAAGTAAACTAACATGATTGCTGAAATCCTTAATGAATATTCCATCATGGGTAAAAATGAAATCTAAAACTAAATAACAACAAAATTATAAGCAAATAGTTTCTTTAATCGCCATTTTCCCTATAGGTGATCAATCGGAGAAATCGGTCAAATTTAAAAATTAATTTTAAAATATCATGCTTAAGCTGTGTTTAACAATAATTCATGTAAAACTAACATTTCAAATAAGCAAAATGGAAGTGAATTATTTTAACTTACTGTAATCGTCTCCAACTAATCAAAGACCATAAAATGGCTTCTCTTACAGGCTAAAAAATGACAACAATGTGACAAGTGCTCTGAATTTTTAACTGAAGATTTTATCAGAACTATTCAAACAAATTGCAATTTCAAGTACATGCTTAAAATCTAGCAGTGATTTTGTCTGTTTATTTATTTATTATTATTATGATTATTATTATTATCATCTTTTTTTTTTTGAAAGAGTTCGTTAAATCTTTTTGTAACCTTTGAATTCTGATTTCAAATACAAGTTCAGTTTACAGAGAGGTGGAGTAGGAATGGGGACCACAAATAGCATTCATAATAGCGGGTTGTTCTGATTAAAGGTTGTTCAGAATACAGAGAGTTCATCTTTTGTTAAATCTATGGAGTTTCGCCGGGACCGTGAAAAAGTGTTCATAATACCGGGTGTTCAGATAGAGAAACCACTGTATTTTCATTTGAAGTTTTTCAGGATTTAACAACTTTACAATAATCTATTTTGCAGCTGGAATAACTAAGGTGACAAAGAATTGAGACAACTTAATTATCTCTGGAAAGTTTTGGAATCTTGCTTCAAAATTCCTTCACAAACTGTCATAACAATTTAAGAACACTACAGTGTGTATTTCGGAATTCTTACAGTCATGTATTGTTCAAAAATGAATAAATACTTCATTTGAAATCTCTCTCCCCCCAAAAAAAGAAAAAAATCCAGTTTGTTACAAAAAGCAGACACATTTACATTAGATCACACATTAATTACCCATGTCCCTGTAACTGGATGTTAAGTGCCCCTCTCTACTGGAGAATTAGGATTAATTCAACATTTTTCAAAAGAATAGAAAACAACAGCACAATCAATACTTTCCCATAAAATATTATGGCATTTGATATTTTTTAGAATCAAGGGATGTTAAGTGCCCCTCTCTAGAGAATTCAGGATTAATTCAACATTTTTAAAAGAATAGAAATCAACAGCACAATCAATACTTTCCCATAAAATATTATGACATTTGATATTTGAAAGAATCAAAATCATACATAAACCAAAAGAGCCCTTAAGAATTAAACTAAATAATAAACTATACCAGTGTTTCCCAACATTTTTCAGGCCATGCCCCACCAAATCATATCTAAAACCCTGATGCCCCCCCCCCCCTCTCTGAAAAAAAATTCTTATTATATAAAAATTAAGCTGTTATTCCATTTTAAAAAAGTAAAAAAGCCATTTAAAAATGGAATGGAAAAGAAAATGTAAACAAGTAAAAGAAAGGTCATGAAAAAATGAACATAAACGAAAGAAATGTGTTCAGGAAACAATCGTAAATAATATAGACCAGGAAGCGGCTGCACAAACCATCACCTCATAGAATTGATTGTTGAAGTTTCAGCATTAGACAAAACTTGATTTGTATATTAAAATGCAACTGGTCTGCCAAAACATATTCTGGTGGAAACCACTAAAGACCTGATTTTAATGATTGATCGGTAAGTGCTTTACTGCAGTCAAAAGTATGAAAATGTAGAGGACTGCTAGCAAGAAAACAAGTGGTAAATCTACTAGTCAACCACTAAAATCAGGTTTGCTAAGATATGACTTGGTAGAACAGTTGCATTTTGATATGCGGGTCGAGTTTTAACTAGCTCATGAATTTCAGTCATCAACTCGATAAGGTGATGGCTTGTGCAGCCACTTCTAGATCTAATAATAGTAATAATTATACGCAGCAATGAAAAAAAAATTAGATCTTCAAATATTTAATAGTGAATTTTGATACACAAAAATAACTTTAATTGGATGTTTCTTGATTAAGTGTTTGTCATTTTAATTGCTGATAGTAAAAGTAAATAAATAAATAAAATATATAATAAAATAAATTCAAATCATAACATTTAAGATGAATAGAATAAAATTAATGAGATCCTTGAGCTTGATGTTGGCTGCAAAGAGATTTTATATCAGGCACTAATTTTGTCAGCGTTTATCTCAAATCCCTTGTTTAGTGATGGCGAGTCAATTTTTTTTTTTTTTACTAGTAAATCGTTTACTGCACTAAAACCACATTCCGCAAGGTATGAAGATGGGAAGGATAACAATATTTTTCTTGCAAATTGTGTTGAATTAGGCTATTTAGTTTCAGTCTCTGCACAAAGCCACACCATATTGCCTTTTATATTGAATAGAGTTCTAATTGACTCATCGTTTTAATTTCAGTGATTTCTTCTCTGTATGGTGTTGAAACATTAGATAAATCAACTAACATTGGCTGCATGACCCATGATGGAAAATCCATTTGCTTTAAATCAACAAATCTATCATTCATATCAGAGGCCAACATTTTCAGATGATTGACAATGACAGTTATAGCGGTGTCTGTTACCTCACATTTTTTTTAACCAGAAAAATAGGTCAAACTTTCTCTCAGAAATATGTTTTTGCCAAACCTCAGTGGACGCAAAAAACCCCAAATATTTTCACTTTTGCATCAACAAGTGTTTTGTTTTCTCCTTGAAATTGTTTATTTAATGTATTAAACTTTTCAAAGATATCTGCTAAATAACTAACATATGCTTTTCTATGAACGGTTTGTAGGGCTTTAATATCAGGCTTTTCATTTAAAAATTCACCAAGAACATCGAACAACTCCATGAATCTTTTTAAACAATTCCCTTTTGAGAGCCATCTTGCTTCTGTGTGTAGTAAAAGCTGAACGTGGTCTGCATTTTTGTCTCCACAGATGTCTTTTCGTCCAGTGTCTGGCAATATTAGCTTGATATTTTATTCTATCGAAAATCAATTCGAAATATATTTCTTTTAAGTTTCAGACCGGAAAATTTATATTGTAAAATGGTTTTTAAAATTATTTGTTGCTAGTGAAACAAAAGTATTTAGTTATTTTTTTAGGATCATAAAAGGATGACCGAATTTCATGGAATTCTCAAATTGGGCGATGCATTATAAATGGTTTCAGTTTTTGAAAGTATAAATAACTTTTAATGATAATTATTTCAGACAGAAAACAAAAATAGTTTAGAGTTATAAGCTAGAAAATTTAAAAGAGAACTTTGAAAGATAACACATTCTAAGTATATTTTATTTATCAAAATTTGAAAGCTATTAAAAAAAATAAAAAAATAACTTACATGTTTGGAAATATGCTCATACTCCAATATATATTTGAGATGCAAAAGAAGGTCTTCCTTAATTTCTAAACAACACCATCTAAAAACAGAAATTAAAAAATAATACAATAGGCATATACAAAAAAATTAAATTTCTATTAACATCTTTATGGAATCAAAAACTTATTTGGCATTATCTTATCAAGCATACCTTAAGATGTGTGATTTTTTAAAGCAAAATGTAATTATTTGAAAATGTAGTGTTTATTCAAAATGAATGCTTATCTATAAATACATTAAAAATTCGTTATAGGTACACTGTAAACGTGTGATTATCCACCAATACCAATTATGAGACCAACAGTGTAGTAGATGATCAGACTTACTAAAATTACATGTCTGTATAAGAATAATTAAAAGGTTTTTTTTTAATTATTATTATTTGCTGTAGATTTAATTTGTATAGGAGAGAGTGGAGTACAGTAGACAACCCCTTATGTTTTATTTATTTTTAAATTTTTAGAGTTTGTTTTACTGCTATTATTTCTTTTAGGCTTAGAAATTTGTCATTCTGTAAATAAAAATCACAAAAAAAGCAGATTTTGTTAAACAATTGCAAAAAATGCAAATTAACAAAGTTTCACAAAAGCACAAATTTTGTCAAAGAATTGTATATGTGATAGATTAGATATGGTAAGATTATTTTCAAGATGTAATAATATTCCTTGATTTTATATGGGAGTGTAAATTTTGTTTTAAAGTGCTAAAAAATAAGCATAGTAACTAGTGCAGAAAAAAATATGAATGTTATGAACGCAGAGAGAGAAAAGAAGTCGATCAACAAGGTTTTTCCATACCTGATCATCGAAATGTGCAATTTTTTCATGGTTGAGCAATCATGGTGATTTGCACTTTATGAACTGATCAACAAAATTTGCTATTTTTGCAAAAATGATTGGGACAATCTGAAGTTTTTCTGCACCCGATTGACAAAATTCATATTTTTTATAAAGTCGATCGACGAAACTCACGATTTCCTCACACATGATCAAGGAAATTTCGGATTTTTCTCACAGTTTGATCAAGAAAATTTGCATTTTGTTTTCACCTAATTATAGAAATTTGTAATTGTTCAGTATGCCATCGACAAATTTGTGATATTTCTGATTCTTAACGGATTGTGGCGTCACTCTATGGTAACGTACGTCACATTTTGAACTATTTTCAGTAATTTTAGTAATGTAACAAAACAAAAAAAAATAGACATAGTTTGCTAATTAAAGTTATTCAATACCCAATTTATACTAAAATTACCTAATTTTAATGTTATTTCTTAAATTTTGTTAGTTTTATTTATTACGGTAACTGTCATTATTGAAAATGGAATATAAGTTATCATATATAAAGTGCAATTTTCATTATAATTTTTTAGGTAATTTATCCAAATTGACTCTCACATAGGTTTCATTGTCAAATTATGTTAATTTCACACTTGAATGTTTTTAGTGTTATATTACTAAAATTACTGGAGTAAATTGTTGTAAATGTAACGCAAGTAACCATGAAATGACCCTCTGATGCATTTTTTTTTACCTTGCTGCAAATTGATGAAGTTCACAGCTTTTTCTTACAATAAACTGATGAAACTCACAATTGTTACGCCCCTCCCCTCCCCCCCGATTAACGAAATTAAAAAAATTTCCATTCATCATAGACAACATCAGTGTTTTTTCCATTTCCTATGAATGTATTGTGCGATTTTTTTTTTGCTCTCATGACACAATGTGATTTTTTGTGACCAATCAACAAAATTTGAAATTTTTTCAAGCTTAATCGACAAAATTCACAATTTTGCCATGTTCGAAGAATGCTATTTTCAATTTTTTCTGCTCCAGAACAATATTTTCAATTTTTTCACACCTGATTGAGAAAACTAGAGATTTCTACGAAGTCGATCGAGAAACGTCGAGATACGTACGAAGTCGATCAAAAAATGTCGAGATTCGTACGAAGTCAATCAAGAAACATCGAGATTCGTACGAAGTCGATCAAGAAACGTCGAAATTCGTACGAAGTCGATCAAGAAATGTCGAGATTCATATGAATTCGATCGAGAAACTTCGAAATTCGTACGAAGTCGATCGAGAATCTTCGAGATTCGTACGAAGTCGATCGAGAAACTTCGAGATTCGTACAAAGTCGATCGAGAAACTTCGAGATTCGTACAAAGTCAAGCAACAAACATTCGAGATTTTACGTAGTCAATCGACAAACATAGGTACAAGAAGTGTATCTGAATCAAGATTGAGATCTTTTCTGAGTATTAGAATGACGAAATGAAAAGGGATTGGAAGATTTCTAAGACTTGCATTATGGCTAAAAAATTAATTTTTTACAATAAAAGAAAGTGATTAAATGTTCTTGACAGAAAAACTGCTATTATTTAGGTATATAAAGCAGAATTTAGAATTAGTCAAAAATTTCTTCAAGACTGAAGATCTTGAACCCACGTCGACAAAATTTGAGATTTTTCAACCAACCATTGACGAAGTACGGTTTTTTCTGCACCCGATAAATGAAATTCAAGATTGTTGAATGACTGATGAAAACTGCATCCCCCCCCCCTCGATAAATTGATGAAGTCGTGATTTTTTTTCTCAGTTTTTCACTGATGAACCTTGATATTGTCTGCAGCCAATGAAAAACATTTCTAACTTTACGACACCTCATCGACAAAATTTGTAATTTTTACATGCATTGATCGATAAAATTTGTGATTTTTTCCATGCATGATCAACAATATTTCTTTTTTTTCTGCGCCAAACAACGTTTTTCTTTCTTTTTTTTTTTTTTTTTGAGCGATAAATAGACAAATCATTTGGTTTTTATTACAGCCAATGAAGAAAATATGCAATTTTTTGACGCATCATCAACAAAGCTGATGATCTTTACTTGTGCGATCATCGAAATGTGCAATTTTATGCATCTGATCGAAAAATTTTAAGATTTTTCCTAGCTTGATTCGATTGACAAAACTTGCAATTTTTCTGTGCCTGACCTTCGAAATTCGATATTTTTTCTGCACCTCATTGTCAAAATTCATGATTTTTCTATTTCCCATAAGCAAAATTTGAGATTTTCCACATCTTATCGACCTAATTTAAATGATAATTTAAACTATCATTTTTAATTCATATTGTAAAAAGCAAAGTCCCATTAATCTGCCCCCCCCCCCCAACAAAACATGATGGAAAATCATAAAATAAGAGGGGGTTATTTAAGGGATGCACAACCTGTGGCCCGCGGGCCAAAAGAGGCCCCCGATGGGTTAACTAGTGGCCCGTGAGTTTCGTCAATTTATAACTGGAAAAAATTGCAACATTTGTGCACATGTCACAAGAAAAAATCGTAAATATCGTCAATCCACCGAGGGAAAATATAAAATTTCGTCACTTAAGAATCACAATTTTCGTAGATCGGCACGTAAAAATCTCAACTTTTGTGATTGAGGCTCAGAAAAATTGCAAATTTTGCTCATCAGATTTGGAAAAATCGTGAATTTTGCTCATAAAGCTCGAAAAAATAGCATTTTTTTCCGATTGGAATTGACATTTTTTCATGATTCTTTGCGGAGTTCGCCTTTTTATGGTAATTGGAAAAAATTTTTGTATTTATGCGATCCTTTGATGAAATTCGATGTTTCTTTTCATGATACCTGCGTTTATTTTGACAAAAGTTCGCATTTTTTCGTAAGACCCGGATGAAATTTTCTGCTTCTTCATGACCTTTTGATGAAATGTGTGGTTTTTTCGACCCCTTTTTGGCGAAATTTGCTTTTTTGTGAGCTTTTGGCAAAATTTGCTGTTTTCTTGCGATTCTATCACAAAGTTTGCGGAGTTTTCTTGTCATACTTAGACAAAATTTGCTTTTTCTCCGTGATCTTTTGCAAATTTCGAGGCTTTTTGTTCTCTTTTGACAATATTTGGTGCTGTACAATTATTGACAATTATTGTGCACTTTTGACGAAACTTGCCTTTTTTGCGATCTATTTACAAAATTTGCCGGGTTTTTTTTGGATTTTTTGTCGAAATTTACCATTTTTTTAGATCTTTTGATGAACATTGCCGTTTTTATGGGATTCTTTGATGAAACTTGCCGTTTCTTTTTGTAGCACTTGGACAAAATTTGTGAACTTTTGACGATTTTTTCTTTTTGTTAAACCTGGAAAAAACTTGTCGTTTTCTGCCAATCTTTTGACAAAATTTGTCATTTTTTCACGATATTTTGAAGAAATTTTCCATTTTCTTACAATTTGTTTGCAAAATTTGCGGTTTTTTCAGGACATCTTGTCGAAATTTGCCACTTTTTGTGTTCTTTTGATGAAATTTGCTGTTTTTTTTTCAAGATCTTTTGACAAACTTTGCGATTTTTGGCGATGTTCTGATAAAATTTGCATTTTCCCTGAGATCTACAGCAAAAATAGCAACATTTCTTAGAATAATTAACTAATTTTTATTTTGGGGGTGGCGCTGGGGTCCATTTGTTGAAATTGACGATACATCTTATGTCCAAATTTTTGAATTTAAGACTTTCTGGAAATGGTTGCCTAAATTTCCCGGAATCGTCCCCGATTTATAGTTTAATGTGAAATGAAACTTCATCAGTCGGATATGTTGCGGATCGTATTACAATGGCACATGGCAAATAATTTCTAGCAAGCTTTTATTATTATTATTATTATTACTACCATTACTTGTTGAAAAATAATCCGCAGACGTTCTCAAATAGTCTGCGACGTGCATCGCAGCGTTATGCCGATTCTGCTCCCGGGCCTTCTTCAAATGTCAAATTGTGTTGGAGTGAATAACACAACCACACTTAAGCTAACATTAAACCTATGGCAGCATTCTTTCCAAATTTCTCATTTGCATTTCAATATTTGTACAATATATATATATATATATATATATATATATATATATATATATATATATATATATATATATATTAATTAAGCTTCAATTTATATTTTTTAAGTGGTTACAAAAAAAAAAATCTTTTAAAAAGTGCAATCAAAACTGAAAAAATAAAAAGATACCCAGTGAAAGAGATCTGATATCTATATGCAAAGAAAAAAAATATATAAATATATAAAAAGGAATTTACCCAGAAACATAATTTTAATTTACGACTTAAGAGTATTCTTTTTTGCCTATCATGGGATTTTATAACAAAAATATAATGTACGTAGATAGTTAAAAGTAATAGTTTTGAACTGTAGTTCATCTTTTTTATTTATTATTTCCACTTTAATTTCACAGTTTATTTTTAAAATTAATATGACAATGAATGATTTTTTTTCATTTATAGATCAATTGCTATGAGGCATTGCATATTTAATGAATTTATAAATAAATGAGCTGATCCGCTTGATGTTGTCCAGTGTCGGTTCCTGAAATAAAACTTAAAACTTTGTATGATTTAATATTTTAAAAAAAATCTTTAAACCTAGTTTCATGGACATTCTGTAGAGTCTAGTGCATTCGTAATAAACCTTTTTTCTGAACTAACCTGTGACATGGGTCCCCACTATCTAATGCAGCATGAACTGAAAATGTTCTGCATTTACCAGAGACTATCAAAAACAAAGTTGAGTGAACCAAACCTCGTTGTAATCCATAGAATACGAAAAAGTAATACCTCATTAAAGTTTTTAAAAAGTTGGTTACTGAATTCTAAGATAAACTTTTATAATACAGAAAGCTGCTGAATTGTAATCTAAGTTGAATGAACCAAGTCTGTTAAAATTGGCTCTTTAGAAATGTGAGAAAAAATGTATCCTCCAGTGATTGAAAGTGCCCCCTCTTCCTGTAAATTTAATGAATTACTATCAATGTTAACATGAAGTTTAATAAACAGATGAAATTTCTAATCTAAAGTTATGCGATTTTTAATTTTCAGCTGCAGTGAGTAAACAGAACTTTCCGAAAACGCTGGCTATTCAAAATGTATACAAAAAAGTTGGCAGCTGAATTATAAAGAAGGACCAGGCATAGGGGACAAAGGTCTGTACAGGAATGTAGCTGGCTATAAGAAAAATTTTTAGTAGCTTAAAGAACTGTCAAAGAAAATTGAAATACAATTAGAGCATTGTTAAAGAAATTGCAATAAAGGCCTAAAGAAGGAAATTAAAATTCAAACTTAGCAGTAGCTGAAATCTGAAAAATTGTTTTGTTGTTGATATAATAACTGGGGGACCTAAGAAATTACTCGGTATGCACCGAATAGTGCTTTTGGCTAAATACCGAATATTCAGTCAACATGTGAATCCAATATTGTATCTTCGGCTACCCAAATACTATTTGTTGGACCGAATACTGAATATTTGGCTAGCCGAATACCGAATATTTGGCTTTCCAAATACTTTTTATATTTCAAAGTTTAAAAGTATTAAAACGTTACTTTTTGAAACAATTTTACGTAATATTTAATAAAAGAAATTTTTATTTTGATAAGCTAGAGCTTTTTATAGAACAATTAGTGTTGAAAAAATCTTTTGTGATTTTTTTTAAGAAGCACAATGAGACTTTATTTATTAATAAAATTTTAAATTTCATGGTTTATTCTATGAATTAAAACAAATATTTTAAAATCAAAGTGAAATAATGAAAAAATAGTCGAAAAAAAACTTTACAGTCTCATAATTGCAAGGGCGGATCCAGCCCTCCTTTTAGCGAGGGGTCATGGCTCCTTTTTTTAGGGGCGGGGGGTCACGTCTCTTAATAACAGTAGTTTATGGAAATATTTAAAACGTGACAGTTACAAAAAGCCGTCATGAGAGAACAATTGGCTGTTAAAACCTGAAATTCAATTTAAAATTCTACAATTTACGGTGATTTTGTGAAAGATTCTTTGCCTTTATTGAAAAATGGAAAACGTTAATCAATTTACATTTGTTCTGAATAAGTGCATTTTGCATCTAAGAATAAAAAATGCTTTATGGATATTTAGAAATTACCTACTTTGGGTTTAAGTACAGTTTTAAAAGAGTCGGAAATATTCTGATTGTTAAACAAGGTATGAATTTGAAAATATTCAATATATATTTCATTTTTTAAATTTCCTTTAAAATTTTTCTTCGCTCAGAGGGAGGTCATGACCCCCGTGACCTCCCCCTTTGATCCGCCACTGCATATTTGTCCTTTTTTAAATAACTCAAGGCAATTTTTTTTCAGTATAAAGTACAAATACTTTAAACTTAATTCTGATTAAAGGAATGTCTAGCTAATAGTTTTCTTTTGTTATGAATGGTGGCATTTTCCACCTTTCCTTTCATATCATATTTTAAAGAAACCAAAGGATGCGAGTTGAAAATATAGTTATGGTATCTTATTCATTGTTATTGCAACAAACGAAAACACAAGTTTGACTTAGAGTGAGATGAAATACAATGTACTTATAACTCAATAAGCTGATTATGATTATGGTTTCATGAATAAAAATTGCTGTCTTGATAGCTATTATTAATCTCAAAAGTTTTCCTTTCTTGTTCAAGGACTTTTAATTTGAAAAGCAAGAAACAGATTATTTACTAAACAAAATTTAGGAACTTTCATCTGCACATCATTTATTCTTAAGAAGAATCCTAATAAATGACCATTTTAATTCTTCTGATGGTTAATAATCATAAGTTATACTTTACAAATAGCAGATAAATAAGGTAAAAACATTATTTTATTTAAATATGATTTTCTTTCTAATTATTTTGAATATATTTATGAATTGATAGCTAAAAGTAGAAATTGCGAAAAGTTTTTTAAAGGTTTTATTCAGTATTGAATTTGGACGAATTCTTTAATATTTGAAGAAACCAACTAATAGCAGGGCAATAGCAAGAAAACATGCTAAAATATCTCAGTATTTAGCATTTTAGATCTTCAAGATATCAAAATTAAGCATAGTGTATTAATCCTTAGAATAATATTTAAAAGAAATACTCAAAAAAATTAGGTGTATGTCTAAAAAAGAATACTATAGGTAATGGATAAATATATGAGTGTTGATACGGACAGCCAATACGGAGTCCAATGTAATTTAACATATAAGTTAGTGATGCACAACTTGTGGTCCGCGAAGTTCATCAATTTGTAACGGGAAATAATCATAAATTTCGTCATTTTGTGGTAAGAAAATGGAAAATGTCATCACTCAGTTAGGAATCACAAGTTTTTTTGAACGGGACTGAAAAATTGTGAATTTCTATGACCGGCACATAAAAAACGCGAATTCAGTTAATCGAGTGCGGAAAAATATCGAATTTTCGCCGATGAAGTGCAGACGAAAGTAACATTTTTTTCGATCAGACACGGAAACATCACGAATTTTATCGACTAGAAGGGAAAAAATAGCGCAATTCGTTCTTTGGGTAAGAAAAAATTGTCAGTTTTCTTAATGAAGCTTGAAAAAAATTGCAATTTTTTTTTCATAGGCTGCAGAAACGTTGCCTGTTTGCCGCATAAAAAGCACAAATTTTGTTAATCGGGCATGAATAATCGAAAATATTGTCGGTCAGACATGGAAAAATTGCTATTTATTGGCTAAGGGGCGCAAAAAAAAAATTGTAAATTTTGTCGATCAGAAATGAAAAAATAGCAAATTTAGTTGACTGGGCACAAAAAAGTTGCCAAATTAATCGATTAGGCTCAGAAAAATCGCTTATATTGTCAATCGGGAACGAAAATATTGCGAATATAGTCGATCGGCTTCGTGAAAAGCACAAATTCCTTCAATAAAGTAAAAAAAAAAAAAAAAAAAAAAAAAAAAAGAAAGAAAAATTGTGAAATTTATTGACTGAGAAGGAGAAAATCAGCATTTTGTTGATTCATTGTGGAAGATTGCAAATTTTGTTGATAGGACACAAAAATCGCAGATTTTATTAATGATTAGCAGGAAAATTGAAAATTTCTTTAATCGGCAGCAGAACAATCATGAGAAAAAATTGCGGATTTCATCAATAAGCGCCGATTAAAAAAAGGAGATTCTTTGTTGAAACCCTCTTTCTTTCATGATTCTTTGTTGAAATTCATTATTTTTCTGAAGTATTTCTACGAAATTCGAATTTTTTTCAAGATCTTGTGATGAAATTTGATTTTTTTCTGTACTTTTTGACGAAATTTCCATTTTTTTTCTTGGCCTGTCGATGATTTTTGTGCTGTTTTTGCAGAACTTTGACAAAATTTGTGTTTTTTTCATGATATTTAGACAAAATTGGCGATTTTTTCTGTGAACGACTGACAAAAATGATTTTTTTATGACAACCGACTGTCAATATTCACAATTTTTAGAATCTGAAATTTTTTACTGATGAATTTTGAATGTTTTCGGCATAAAATGTCTTAAATATTTGAAAAATTTGAAAATCAGCCCTGCTTTTAATTGTGCGGTAGCAGTAAATAATTCGTACATAAAATTACGGGAATATTTTTAATATTCTGGTACTTAAAAAAAGTTACAAAAATAAAAATTGTTTCTTTCCTAAAATTTTCTGTGCACAGCTTGCTTCTATATTATGCAACTCTGGATACAACTATGATTTCAAAATATAATTGAACTTTGATTTAACAAATCTCAATTTATTAAATTTCTCAATTTAGCGAATTTTTCTTATTCTTCTTTCAATTTAACAAAGTTATAACTTCGATTTAATAGATAACATTCAATTTTTAAAAAAATATAAATTCAAAAATTTTTAATACATATAAAAAAAAATTCAATGTCCCAGATGTGAATTTTCTAAATATTTGTTTTGTAAAGCAGTATTACCTACATGTCAAGATACATGTTACATAGAGAGATCTCATTTTAAATACATGTAAAATAAAGTTTTTTTAGGGGGGGGGGATTAGCCAGATTTTATGGTAATAGGATTAAATTCATAAAACTTCAAAAAAAATAAAACGTACTTACATAAATTAAATGTAGCTGAACATCCTTTTAAGAGTAAACTGAGAAATTAAGATGGCTAAGAGGCTAAGTGTCAAACTTGATAGTAAATCCTATGGAAATCAAAATGCATATATAATAATATACTAAATTTGAATATTTAAATTTCATTTTTAATACATATTGTTCTGAATTTCTTCTGTGCAATAAACTATAATTTTAAAGCACTTTAAAAAATAATAATAAAAAAAAAACTGTAGTTGAAAATGTTAGCAGTATTATTAAAGGAATTATTTTTTTCTTATCAGTTGATAGAAGATCAGAAATCAACATTAACTTTTTAAATTATAGCACAACTAGAAATAATCTTCCATAAGAACATTTGGGTCAGCAAATTTATAAACACTTCAAAATTTTCAAAAAATAAAATAAGTCAGTTTTATCCAGGCATACATACAATTTCATAAAATTTTATCAAAATTTAGAATGACCAGAAAGAATTTAATGGTAAAATTAATGCCAGTAACACGGCTACCAAACTAAAAACAAATGGGTAAGTGTGATTGCAGATTGCACAGAGGGTTTTGGTTTAATATTTCATTTAACAGACATTATCCTTAAGTTATCAAACCAAAATTGTTAATAGAAAATTAATAATTACTCTCATAAATAGGCACCTGATCTGATAGGTGCATAATATGAATAATTCTTTATAGACCTGTCTAATGAGATGTCGCACATGGTGTATGCTTAAACTTTCGAAAAGTGTCTAGGGGACAAATTGTGTGTGGAGGGAGGGCGGGAGGGACGGGCATCAATTTGCAGAATAAGTTTTAATAGAGTTTTCTAACAATATATTACATGAGGGGTGCATTCAAAATTTAGAAAATAGTTCCTTTCCTCTCCCTAAATGTCACACTTTCAAATATTTAATATTAAAAATAATATTTTAGTGTTTAGTGAAACAACGTATTCAAAACACAACAAACAGCTGATCCGAAGAAAAAGAACCCCCCCCCCCCTCCTCTCAAAAATCAAATCACCCTGAATTTATATATTATTTCGAATTATAAACTATATCAAAGTTTAAAAATAATTGGTTCTTTAGTTTTTCTAATTTTAACAAAATTAAAAAAAAAAAAAACGCTTCCTCTCCCCAAAATTTCCTACTCTTTTAAATATTTATGAAATACTATTTATACGAGTGCCCAGTGTAAAAAAATGCATTCTAAATGCAACAAACAGATTTTCTGAAGAGAAAATAGCCCATTTTATTTTATTTTAAAAAATTTATTTATTAATACATTTATTTTAAGACATTTTACAGCAGGGCTGCCGGCTTTTAGACAGGCCGGTTTAAACCGGCCGGCTTTTTCTGGTTTAAGCCACTTTAAAAAGGCCAGCTTTTATTAGAAAAATCCGGCCTTTTGCTAAAACTTTTTTTTTTTTTTTTTTTTTTTACAAAAACTGTTTTTAAAATGAATTGTACAATTAATAATTAATTAGTGAATTTTTATTTACTGTTGCCATGAAAATGTTCAGTAAAATATAGTAAAATTTTCTGCAATTAAAATATAAGCAAATTTGTTAATATAAATGGTATAATAGTCAACATATAATAATAATGATTATTAGAAATTTGTGCAATAAATTTTTACAACATTTCAAATCAATTTTATCGAATAAGATATTTATTCAAAAACATAATACACTATTGGCTTATGAAATAAGTTACCAAACATTTGGCTCAGTTTTTAAATAACGGTATACTTTTACCAATTTTTCTGCTTTTTCAGCACCTAAGCTGTTCCTGAATTTATTCCAGACAAAACATTCTCTCAATAGATGCAGAACTTGGGGGACAGCTGTGTAATTTAATAAAAAAATCGCAGAAACCATTAGATAATGAACCATCCTTTTTTGATGTCTTCATTTTAGCAAGATTCCACCATTTTTTTTTTTTTTTTTTTTTTTTTTTTTTTTTTTTTTTTGCTGGAAATTGCTCTATAACTTTTTCAGAGAAAAGCAAATTAGGTTATGCTTCAGGATCTTTCATCTTAAGGCCCCTGTCCTTGCTCGAGGAAACGCTCACGAGCTAATGCTCTTCCTATGGGGAAGCAATTTTCTAATAACTCTTTTGAATTTTGACATTTTTGAATAATTTTTTTTTGCATTGGATAGCTGAGGTTTTTGAAAGGTTTTTGAGTTTTTGAAACAGCGCACCTTTTTTATTTTTTCGATTTTGGTTGCAGATTTTTTTAAAGCACTTTCAGTTTCGAAACCGTTTTTGAAAATGAAACTAACATTGTAAAAAATATCTGCAACCAAAACCGAAAAAGTAAAAAAGGTGCGCTGTCGCCATGCACCTCAGCGATCCAATTAAAAAAAATATTCAAAAATGTCAAAATGCAAAAGAGTTATTAGAAAAGTCCTTCCCCATAGGAATAGCATGAGCTTGCGAGCGTTTCTTCGGCCAGGGAGAGGGGCCTTAATTTTTAGTACACCAGGTAAAAATTCAGGATAATTTAGGATGGGAAAGTGTGCTAATTGGCCCAAATCAAATCCCACCTCCTTTTAATATGTAGGTAGTACAAGAAAAAAATATTCAACCAGTATATAAGAAAAAAGAAATAAAAAAAGTGTGTATTTAAAAAGATAAAATTAACATAAACGTTTTTAAAAATAATTAATAATTTATATTTTCTTATTTTTAAAGTGAAATGCTGCCTTTTGAACAAATTATTTTCACATAAATAAGGAACTTATTTTTATTCATAATACTAATGCATTCATACATGCTAGGAGACATTTTCCAAGTGCAGTATATTATAGACAGTTTCATTTTGTAGAGTATTTATTTGAATGTAATCCTTACTCATCTCATAGCATAAAAACATCTTTAATAGACAGAGAAAGTGCTGCTGAACCTATAGTATAGGTTTATTTAAATCACGTTGTCTATTTCTGATGCTTTTCTGGTATATCATTTATTAATTGGCTATAAAAATGAACCTTTGAATATGATTTTAAAGCAATTCCATAATATTTTAATTTGAGTTTATAGAAAATAGCTATTAGTAAAGTAAATTAACATGTATAGTTGTAAAAAATAAATAATAAGATATACCTTGGGAAAAAGCCAATAAAAGCCGGCTTTTTCTAATAAAAACCGACTTTTTCCACTAAAAGCCGGCCAGCCAGGCCTTTTATAGAAAAGGCTGGCCTTTTTGCAGCCCTGTTTTACAGTGAGCATACCACAGGTGATGAATTGTGCAACATTCTATATAATTCGTACTACTGTAGACTCCCCCAAATCTGCACAGCTTGGAACCACACGTTAATTTTTTTAATTAAGTTAGCAGCAAAGTTATACGCCACACAGACTTATGTAGTTAGCTACATAAGTGTACTACGCTTAGGTATATGTGTAGCTAACGACATAAGTAAACTCCTCTCCTCTTTTTTATAATTTTTTGTCTAAAATTAAGACCTGAAAAAAAGTATGTTTATTTACTAACTAGCAAAATGTAATTAAAAAAAATGAAATTTACAACAAATTTTCTAAAAGATAAAGAGGTACTAATTATGCATTTTTGTACAATCCTTTGACATAATGTGCTTTTTTTTTTTTTTTTTTTTTTTTTTTTTTTTGTTAACTTTCAACAAAAATCCATGTTTTTTTTTTTTTTTTTTTTTTTACATTTGACTCTGAAATTTTCAAAAAAGTTTTTGTATGCAATAGAACATTTGAGAAAAGAAAAAAAAAATTGTTGGCGAGACAATTAGCGTTGAATTCAGGAGGTGGTCTGGTAGAGAGAGGGTATTCCCCCTCCCCTCCAAAAAGTGAGATTTTTTTGTTTTCAATTACCAGAAAGTTCAGTCCTCCCCCCCCCCTTCCCGAAGATACAGAAATCACTCCCAGAGAAAAGTGTCTGAATTAAACACTGGAAACAATTATTTACATATTATAAATATCATTTATTTAACAACAAAATATATTACAAACAATATAAATAATCATAATCATGCCAGCATATTTTATGTTTTTTAAAAATTAAACAAAAAGTTTATCAAAATGATATCATAATGAATGGGAAAGTATTTAGAAAAGCAAATTAACAAGACATTTAAATGTCATTACAATAAATGATATGCATGGAATGTTTTTTAAACCAAATAATAGTTTACCATATATAAAATTTATAAAAGACCCTCTGGAATATTTTTAACTAATCATAATGACATTTAATGAAAAAAGTTCTTGGATGTCTCAGAAGAATAAACATATAATAAGAACTGCACTTAGTAAATCCTTCTTTTTACAAGATTATTTTAAAGATTAAAGTATTTTTATCAGCAATAAATTATTTTTTCGATTAAACTTTTAAAAACATTAAACTAGGTGTTAAACAAGGTGTCAAACAAACATTTAACGCTTCATTACACTATTTTAAAAAATAATTGACTGACAAACGTCAACAGAAAGTGCTTTCTACCGTAACTATTGTTTTTTATAGAATCGTAGAAGAACGTATTATCAAGTTTTTTAAGACAATGTGGCATTTAATTATTAAATGTTTTCTTAGATATTACATCTCTACAACGGTTACTTTTACCATTTTATCTAACTTTTTTAACATTTTTTCTATGGAACTCGCACAATTTTAGGCTAACGGCTTACTTATGCATCTGATTAGATGCAGTTAAAATTCAAAAATTTCTACATACAGATAAAAATTTGATGTAAAACGAGAAAAAATAATACAGTATAAACAAAAGCATGCATATATTATATAGCTTACCTTGCTTTTCGGAAATGAAGAAGTACTCTCGCCGATCACCGCCGTTAATTCAGAGAATGACAACGAACCGACGCCATTGCCAGTTTGGTTGGTTGGTGTTGATGTTTCACAAGGACAAGCGTCTCTCAAATTCGGCGCGCAAATCCGTTTTGGGACGTTCCTCCAAGGAACTTTGTTGAAAGATAGAAGAGGCAAGAAGTAGATTTTTAAAGATTTATGCCTACATAGCATGGATGGTCACAGTGACGTCACTGCAAGTCACTGTGGTCACATCACATCTGTGACCAAAATGCCACCACTCTGTGACGTCGCATTGTGACTTAGATGTGAACATCTTAGAAAACTTAAAATAATTACAAAAAGTCTCTAAAACATGACATTTATAGTAAAATTATGTTTTTGTTTTGGAAATATAAAAAAAATACGTCACTGTGATGTCACTTCATGTAACGTTCGTCACAAATATGTGACATAATACCACCACGTTTTAAAATAGCAATGTGACAAAAACATGAACTTAAAAAACTTTTGAATCAATTCTTGAAGCAATTTTTAGCTGATATATCAAATAAAAATTGAGTTCAAAAGAGTTTAATGACGTTTTAAATGCGTCTATCGTATTTAATGCAATTAAATGTGACATTCACGATCATACATTATTGGCATTTAATCTGATAATTTGGCGATCGTTTTTTAGTCGACGGGATAACTAAGTAGTATCAAAAGTAATATCTAAAGTACGCATGTCAATTTATTTAAACACGAAAGAATTGTTTCCAATTTGCATGCATGAAATACATGATTCTAATCGCGATTACAAAATGCTATTATAAAAATTAACGCAAAATCTAAGATATTAAGTTATTAAATATTATAGCTTTTTTCTTTTAAATAAAATAAATAAATAAATAAATAATAATAATAATAATAATAATAATAATAATAATAATAATAATAATAATAATAATAATAATAAAACAGATTTCTTTTCCAATTTGTTTAAGTTTAAATATGTTTTATTGTACTTAAATAAAAAATATTTGCGTATTTTCCTTGCTCCATGTGCTTAAATTTGGGAAGCTAGACATCAAGCCTGTGAAAAGTGACGCACATCAAATATCTGTGACGTATGCAAATAAATTGTACTTTTTTACCAGTTTTTTAATATAACTTTTAAACTATTTGATACTAATTTTTGTAAGTAGGTGCATTCACGAGGTTACCTTCATAGGTACCGTCTGGTACAAACAGAATCTAAATCCGACGAGTACTTTTTGAGATTTGCTTGACGAAAGACTTTTTTTGACTTTTAATATCGTTACGTACTCTGAGTATAAGACTTCGCTACGCTCAGATAATTAAATTACCAAATTCATTAATTAAACTAGGACTTCCCTCAGAGGGATTAGTCTGAGCGATATTGCTGAGAATGCACATTTAATAACTTGCGATAAGTAAAGAAAATGAGATGTTACCTTTAATTGGTCATTCATTGTGATAAAATATGATGAAAATAAGCATATTGAATCATAGAATTACAAAATCTTATATATAAAGTTGCATATATTAATTTTATAAAAGAAAAGCAAACCATGCATGGATATAAAATTGGAAATATGCAAAATGTTAAAAGTAATACAGAAAATAAAACACCAAATTTTCCTATATTGGAAATATAACTCTTTGAAATGATGTCATGAGCATAAACAGAAGCTTCGCACCGATTTGAGAAACTATAAATAACATAAACTATTTTGTTTGAAGAGAATGGAGTGTATTTTATATTGTGTGAAATCCGTCCGAATAGTTTATAATGTTGAATATCTGTTTTCCACGGATGCAATGAAGTTGTCGATAAGAGTTAAGGAATTCTTTTTTAAAAATTTGTCCTAAACGAGCAATTTAGGACTATAAGTTACTGTGATGCCAAAGTTATAGTTTCTGACACCAACAGTATCCTAGAAATTGCAATATTCTCAATAAATTGGGTTTAAAACTTTTTCTAGAAAAAAAATGTTTCATTTGTGAATTTAAATTGTCGAATGTTTTAGAAATCGTTCATAACGAGAATATTATGTCTTAAGAGTTGCCACAAATGTTATGTTGATTATTTTGGGTCTAAAATAATTTTAAAATAATAATAATAATAATAATAATAATAATAATAATAATAATAATAATAATAATAATAATAATAATGGTAATTTTATTTAAATAATTAATTTTGCTTGCTAATAGGATATATCTTTTTTTATCAAACAATTTACAAATTACTCCATATAATATCTGGTAAATATATTTAATGTTTAATAATATTTTAATATTTTTGAGGGGGTTATGTTGTGTCGGGAAAGCGTCGGCCGATACATCGATATTTCCTCGAAAGATATTTAAAATATATGTGAAATTAAGATTTAAAAAATAATGTTTTGGAAGTTTGTAGTAATGTGTAATTTGAAAATATACAAAGATATTTCATGTTTCAATATTTTGAGACGCACGTGGTCCGGACATCGAATATTGTATTCATACACGGCAGGTGTCCGATGTTTTGACGGACAAATTGGTTTTCTTTTCATAAAAATTTTTAAAAACAAAGAAAAATTGTACAACGGAAATGCCGTTCAATTGTTTAAATAAATGAGAAACTGTTGAACAACCCAAATAACTAACAATGTCGGCAATCAAATGGATTCTTTTGTCTACGCAACAGAAAGCATATAAGCAACCTTTACATGGATACGGACTTGGGGAAAAATCTTTGCTATGATTGGCTAGTATTATGGAGCAAAGTCATGCGTCACGAGCCCGTTATTTGAAGTAAGGCTCCTACGATACGGGCTGAATCGTGCCTCCATTAAGTTTCCAAAATGGTTGCCTGATTTGGCGTCTTATCGCGTAGATAGCGAGGCGAAAAATTTAGTTACTCAATCTCTTTTACGGGAAAATATGAGAGTAGAACATTCGAAGAACCGGTTTGTTGTGTACAAGCGATTAGTTTGGCGCGATATTTGGCTAAGTTCTCCAATCCAGATTTATTCTTTTAAGCATTTATAGAGAAATTATTCCATTTTGCTTCATTTATATGGAATTTATATGCTCCAAAGCCATTCTTGAACAAGTCAGAATAATTTTCTGCTCAACAACCGTCCATTTTTAATGATTTTGTAGCTTTAAAATCATTCAAACATTTCTCGCCTCATAGGAATCAATAGGAAACAAACGGTAACTGGGAAACAAGATGCTTGATGATTCAGCCTGAGTTATAGGAGTCCTAATTCGCCGTAATGTAGGAGAAAGAGAACAACAAACTGGCATGGCTTTATGATGTCCGATATAATAGATTTCTAAAAACAAGATTTTTATTTATACAAATGTGAAATTTCAAAGACAAAAAAATATAAAGTTTTGGACGAGTATTCATTTTTGTTCATCGTAACATCCCCCGATTAAATGATTCAAAATCGAACATTCTTCAGAAATCAAACAGTAGTTAGATGAACATTTAAAATTCTTTATCTGCATTTTTACAACGCAGCTGCAACAATATGGAATTACTGTTTTACGAAACTAAATTTATTCAATTTAAATCTATGTAAAAAAAAAGTCCAGTTAGAATGTGCTTGAAGGCTGCAAAGTGCAAAGTTTGTTTGTCTCCAAGTGCATGCTTGGTAGTTTAATGGTTAAAATATCCAATTTTAAATGAAAATAGACAATTTCACATAAATACAATCATTCTGCTAGCTTCAAGAAATATTATGTTTTTTTTCTCAGGTAAACTAATTTTAACTGTTCTTTTTTTGTATAACTATAATATTTTGTGATTTGTATATTCGTGTAACCATTGCTTATTTGTGTAAAATTATATTGGATGCACGTTTTTTTTAGACAGCTACATCATTGAGTCATAAACTTACGATAAAAAATGAAAATGTTTTTTTGTTTTATATTTTTGCACAAAATACCTTCCACCATGAAGTTATGCATTTTTAACCATTTGAAAAATGGTTGTTGTTTTCGGGAGAATGGACCCGATGATGTTACCACTTTTGAATGATGTTACCACTTTTGAATGATGTGGTCACTTTTGAATTTAAATTAATTTCTTTACTTTTAGAAGAGTTTTTTTTTAATTTAAATTAAATTCTTTACTTTTAGAAGAATTTTTATTTGAATAGTAAATTAAAATGGTTAAAATCATTGTAATAAAGGAGAAAACTAACAAATTTAAAAATGGGTAGACGGAAATTAACAGATACGGAAAAAGCCGAAGCCAAAGAAATGAATGAACGTGAATATCGCATTCAATGATATTAAACACAGTCAACATGTATAAGTTGCTTATTAGTTTGGCGATTCGTATCATTTGGCGAAATTGGTCGACGGGATAACTGAGTAATACTGTATTTGG
This sequence comes from Maratus speculifer, assembly GCA_964019185.1. Taxonomy (NCBI): domain Eukaryota; kingdom Metazoa; phylum Arthropoda; class Arachnida; order Araneae; family Salticidae; genus Maratus; species Maratus speculifer. The sequence goes on along the minus strand of OZ025298.1, from coordinate 108,936,352 downwards.
TTTGGCGCAAAAACGTCTTTCAATGCAGAAAATGATAAAATCAAAAGATTATTGAGCCGCTGAAAACCAATTACGTGTTGAAAGGCGATCACGAAAAAGGAAGCAATTTAATGCCGAACCGATTAATTGTAAAACATCATGTCGCCAGGGCGACCAATCCACTAGCCATGGCGTTTTACTATCGGTCGGTTCTAACCAGGAAAATTTGAGTGCCAATAGTGATTCTAACAAGCCGGAAAATGTTATAGCTATTACTCTTGATTTTCCACCACCTAAAAAGAAAACTAAAAAGCAATCGGCTTGGGAAAAACTGGGAAAAAACTTTTTTGATTCGATGTCTGATGGACCCATTCACAGATGCATGTGCTGCGATCGATTTTGGTTTAAAACCTCCATCACCAAAATTCTGCTCTGTAAAATCAAACAATATATGCCAAAGTCTTACAAGTATAACAGTATATGCCAAAGCTGTATTTTAATAATGATTACTTTTGCACCAACAATGTTAAATAGTTTGAAATGTTTCTTTCGTCGCCAACTTTTATGCTTGGCGACAATAGAGTGATATAACTTAAACGAACCGTACCTTCAAATTGCAGCATGTATAAAGTCATTTATAGCAGTGGCACGGATAATACACAATAAAACAACTGGTATTTAGCTTAAAATGATAGATGAATGTATCGAGTGAAACATTTTTCAAATGGTTGGGGTAATTTCTTAAATTACAATTTTTTTTTTTTTTTTTTTAAACTTTGGAATTTTAAATAAATTTAAACATATCTATTTAACAATAAAAATTGTAAAAAATTATATTAGGAGAAATTTCATTAAATTATTTCTACGACGTAGTCCTATCTATCACACCGATCCGAAGAAAAAAACAAGTATCAACAAAACAAACGCCTTTTCATTTCAGGTTAAAAGGGCGAAAGACAACGTCCATTAAACTCCCGTTAAAGAGACGATAGAATCAATCAGCCAATCACAGAACAGAATTCTTTCCCATGTACGTATCAATGTAAAGGTTGCTAATATGCCAACGGAAATAGAGTGATTTGGCACGAGGATATAAAGGCAAACAGACGGATCGGAGGAGGTCTGGAATTCGGCGAGCGACGAAGTGAAGGTGTGCTGCCAGGAGATTTTTGGTTTCAGCGAACGGCGGTGTGGAACGATGATTGTCGGTCAGCCGGAGACGTCAAGCGTAACGTGGTACATCGTCGGAGAGCATGTGAGCTGTAAGGTTAGGAGACGAACGAAGATATTGCCGAAGATCGATGAATGAAAATTACTACAAAGAGGATGTCCGATTCTACAAAGATGCACCGTTACTCAATGGAAAAAAAAGTTTCAAATGCATTTTAATGTTATTACACTCATTTGAACATAATAATAATGAGATGCATCATAAAGTACATATTATAATATAGATTTTGCCTAATCTGTTGTGCAAAGAACATTTGTTATTGACTTACAAGGCCACACAAAAGTATTCCATTACACAATGAGTATAGGGAACATTGTTTGGTTCGCATTTTAATTGTAATTAACTATTTACAATTTTATGAGATTGATTCATGAGAGTGATATTTTTAAAACTTCATTATCATACGAATGCACCTCATTTGCTACGCTTCACGTGTAATTTCCAACTTGTTTTTCTTTTGTGCAGTTTTGGCTTCGAAAGATGCGCTATGTTGCAAAAAGATGTAAGCGACTATGAAAACACACTTGGTAAACCTTCATGCTCAGTTTTACAAATAAATATGGCACATATATGACCTATACTCACCGAGGTACCTAATTGGTGCCAAAATGGCGTTCAGTTGCCTAACATGCTGGTTATCATATAAATGTTATAATAAATTGTTTGTTCTAAAAATATCATTTATTGATTGTTATTTCTTTTTTTTTTAAATAACAGAAAATGTTTAGTTTATTCCTTTTTTTCATTTTGAAATAAATAAATAACGTGTTATTATAGCATGCTATATGTATCTGGTAATCAAAACGATGTTTTCGCCTAATTGGATTAAAAAATCTCGCCAAACCCGGTGCTTATATCTCTAGTATACTATCTCAAGTATTTTATTTATGTATACTATAATTGTTTTTACATACCACTTACTTCTTCTTGTATATAAAAATAGGTAAGTGGCTCCTTTATGCAGTATAAATTGTATAAATCTTTAAAAAATAGCCCCCGTTGCCCCTTTTTGGATCGAATTTTAAAAAAATCAATGTCTAATTCCAGTATTGCTCCTAGGTATGCATAAATATTCCAAATTTCAAAGTTGTATGCCAACAGGAAATGGATGAAAAATGGGAAAATATGTCACATATGCACCAAGATACATAATTGGCGTCAAAATGGCATTATTTTACTTGAGATGGTAACCCGGCTTTATTTATTTATTATTGTTTATTTACTCATAAAATGTTTATTTACTTTCATTTTCTTTTTTTAATTCTATAAAATATTTCTTTTTATAGTTATTAATTATTATTTTATTTAGTTTAAGTTCTTTTTGAAAATAGAAAATAATTTAGAAATGTGTATGTAAGCGTTATTTGAAAACGGAGTTTTCGCCAAATGGGCTTTGAAAAAAATTGCGCCAAATCTGATACGCTTGTGGTATCCATGCCGAAAAATTAGTCACCAGAATTGACTTCAACACACAAACAAAATATAAATTAAAAGAAAACATGCAATAAAAATAAATATAAAGGTAAAATGATGTCATAAAAGACAATTTTTATTTAAAAACGTAATTGTTTCTAATTTTCACACGCGAAATATATAAAATATTCTTTTAGCGATCAAAAAATGCTATTAAGAGATTATCACAAAATCTCAAAATCAAAGTTTTTATGACATTATTTTTAATTTAAAAAAATAACAGTTTTATTTTCCTCCATGATTAAATTTTAAAATGGTTTATTGCATTCAATATTTCTGAGTGCGTAAATGATTACTATTTACTCCATGTACTGATTCGGTTATCTACGAAAATATCCAGCAGGTGAAAATCACGCACACCAATTTTTTGTGACGTATGCAAATAAATTGTGCTTTTTTATCAGATTTTTTTAATATAACTTTTAAACTATTTTGAATTAATTTTTAAAAGTAGGTGCATTCACCAGATTACCTTTTTAGGTACCGTCTGGTACAAACAGAATCGAATCCGACAAGTACTTTTTGAGATTTGCTTGACGAAAGAAATTTTTTGAATTTTAATATCGTTACGTACTCTGAGTATAAGACTTCGCTACGCTCAGGCAATAATAAATGAAAAAGTTTAGCTAGAGACACTCTTGTTAAATTATTGTGTATTTAACTTCGAAATCTGTTGTTTACAAAATGAAATAAACGGTCATGCGCATTACAAAATTCATGATCGTCGGCAGACGACTTTTTACCGGAGAATAAAATAAAGTTCTAAGGTGCCAGAAATAAGTTTGCTGGAGAGCATATGGCAGTTATGTACGCGTATTGAAACGGATTAAAAAATTTAAGCAAGAAAATCCTCAAGAGCAATTTTTAGCTGATATATCAAGCAAAAAATGAGTTCAAGAAAATTATTATGGCGCTGGCTTGGTGAAAATGATTCCAGTTTGTGTCACAATAATTAATATTGAACTTAACGTGATCGACAAAAAGCAATTTGGATAGAAGAATGTCAACAAAAAACATAGGTATGATTTTTTTTTTCTTTTTGCTGTTTGCTTTATCATTATTGTTATTATTAGAACTATTTTAGTTAGCTTTTCAAAAACGTTATTTATTTTGTTTATATAGAAAACTTCACCATCAATAATTTGGATCAGGTTATTAAAATTAGTGATTTTAATTGCATTTTAATCTAATTTGTTTCTTTATTTCGAGTATCTGGTTAAAACAAAATGTTTCCATAAATATAGCAGCATATGGAAGAGTATTACTATCAATCGTTTATACAATTACTAAACATTTTATGCTAATTAAAATATTTAATATAGAAATCCTTTTTTAATAAAATTATTTGTAAACATACTTTTAAAATTTCTGTATCAAGGAATGTCTTGAAACATGGCATAGTTTTATTTTTTTTAAATTGCATCTACTCTGAAGAGAAATTTATAAGAAATAGGGTAACAAAAAGAACTATTGAAAAAAACCCTGAATATGCAATAATAATAATAATAATAATTGTTTAATGTATTTTTCAACCTAAGAAATGTTATAAAATTTATTAAAGAAGCAATCATAGTGGGTGAAAACGTCTCAGTTGATAAACATTCTTATTAGAATATTTTCAAAGTATAACAACTATAAGCCTGAATGAAAATTTAGAAGTTAATTAATCAATAAGGGTTAAAATATGATTGTGCTTTAGAAAAAACACTAAATTTTAAAATATGTATTATATGCACTATTAATATACATCATGATTAAAATGACTTTCTTATTTATAAATACCGTCTAATCTTGTAAATAAAATTTTAATAATTTTATTTAACATGTATGTGGTTTTATTTTAAGTTTATAGTTGGAAGTTTCATTGGGTAGGTATGCTAGCAATAGACAACCTTCCAAAAATGGACCCCTTTCATGTTTTTTGGTTCATAAAACTATAACTAATAAATATTTTGCTTTAATTATTTTTTAATAATTTCCATTAGCATGTATTACAGTCTGGGCTATTTTTGACAACTTTTAATTTAACCAATCAAGAAGCAGAAAATAATGTTTCAAAGTTCCACTGTTTTTCAGTGAAAATCTTAATGAATATGCTAGGAGCTACCTTTATTTAATAAATTTTGGTATTCTTTATTTTCTTACAAAATTTGAATGTTTTCATTTGAATAGTAATAGCAAATTTTGAATTTTATGTGCTAATGACCATTTAAAAAATGTCCTTTATTTTTAAGGTTTTAAGCTGGGTGTTCATTATTGGGATAGTTAATTAGTCATTTTCCAATAATGAACACCCAGTGTAGACAGTTTCAGTAATGTTTATAGTGAATGAAGTATTTTTACATAACTAAAAATATAAATAATCAAATTTTGTATTTAAATTTTACATGGCAAAATAGGCACAAAAACAAAATTATTATTTAATTATGTTGTTATTTAATGTGTATATTTCCATAAAAAATATGTAATTTTGGCAATCAATTATTAAAGTTATTTTAATCAATAAGCTTTTTTTAAATATGTTTTTTACTGCAGGCAAACTTTGATGTAAAATTACCCCTTCTAAATATCTGCAACATGCCTAAAAGTCTATTACTTTTACAGTGAGCTGAGAAATAAGATTTTATTTATTGTTACTATCTTCCGAAATAGCAATTGCTTCCAAAATATAATTTTTAGAATTCTCAGCATGCTTGTATTATCGGTACGAGTTACATTTCTTTTCATATTAAAGTTACGTTTATCAATGGACAAGTTTCAGATCGTTGTTAGTAAAATATAAATGTAAGCTTTGTAAATTTTGTAAAATTTAAAAGCTAGAGATTGCTAGGAATAGATAGTTGCAAAAGTAAGTTTGTATATTTTATATTTTATTTTATTTTATTTTATTTTTTTTTTTTTTTTTGTATATTGACTATATTTTCTGCTTATCAAAAGTATAACAAATATCCATAATTTATTATTTTTATGTTTGAATTTATTTTTTTACGTATCTAAAACAACATTCGAGCATTTGCAGCTTCAAAATTAAAAAGCCTTTAAAATAGTTGTTTGATTTAAAAACTGTGTCAACACATTTATCATATATGCTTCTACACCCTTTAAGTGCCCTGACCGTGTTTTTCAGTCACATAATTATAGAATTTAAGGCGTAACACTAGCCACAGAAAAAGACCCGGATGATAATGTAAAGTCTACGGGAGCACTCTTTTCAAATATCTCGCTCAAATTTTAATACTTTTACATGAATTTTTTTATAGGATAGCTGAGGACGGTCCACAACCAGTCTAGTTTTTACTTTTTTAATTTTGGTTTCGGATTAAAAAAAAAAAAAAAAAAAAAAAAAAAAAAATCAAAACCGGTTTAAACCGGTTCTGAATTTTAAACCATCATAATATAAAAAATATGTAAGCAAAATCGGAAAAGTAAAAACTAGGCCGGTTGTAGATCGTCCTCAGCTATCCTATGAAGAAAAAAACATATAAAAATATTAAAATTTGAGCGGGATATTTAAAAAGAACATACCAATAGACTTAACATTATCATCCGCGTCTTTTTAGTGACTATTGTGGAGCCTTACGGGCTGATTTAATACAAAATTTATATCAATGTCTCTTTTTTTGCCGTCAATAAAATAATCTTTAACGATAGTGACAAGTTTGTGAAGACACTTTATGAATATTTTGTAATCTGTGACGATTTTGTTACTAGCTTTGTGATGGTGGCTACATTACCAGTGTTGTAATGTTACACTGAGACACAATTATACAGTAATGAATATTGATATATAATGTAAAATCATTTACATCTTTTACAAAACTTTATTATATTTTGACGATATATCTCAATTAAAACTTGAGAGCTACTGTAAAAAGAAAGTTTCTGCATCAAACTACAATGCTATACAGACTTTATCAAAACAAAATATGTTTTGATTGCTCATATTTAATGAATCATTAAATGTTCACGAAAAAATCTGAAGGCCGCTTAAAAGGTTAAACAGAAATGTTCCTTTCATAATTTTAATGCTTTTTAAAAAACAAATAGCTAAGTTTCAAATAATTGTGATAGATCGAATATTCAATTGTCTTAAATATTTCTATTTATTGCAATAGAAAAAAAATATATAACTAAATTCCTAAAGAATGGCGCTCTTTTATAACATGGCTCTGATTTTTTTTTATCCGACAGAGTTCTTTAATCTCGACCCCTCCCACTATCTCTCTCTCAAAAAAAAAAAAAAAAAAAAAAATCATTATTACAAAAGTCGAAGATGCAGTGACATTTTACACCTAACTGTTTCATGACAGTTCTTTTTCAAATATGTAAATTGTTCTATCTTATCAACCCCTAAATTAACCGTCAGTTGTTGCGATAGATTGAAATAAAATCATGGTAACTAAAATATCCCCATTCAAACATAAAATTATAGAAAACCGATTACAGAAAATAATTGCCGTTCATAAAAAGGTATTTTACTCTTCCTTAAATTGATAATATTTTCAAAACAGGGCACGTTACGAATTCTTTAGAAGATTTGAAAACTGAAATATATTAGGCAAAAGACTGGCACTCAGGAGGAGGAGTGAATAGCACTTTAAATATATATTATGAAAATATATACTTGAAATAAATAAAATTTCACATTGGGTTGTATGGGGAAGCATTAAAATTAAGATAATGTTATCTAGATATACTTGTTGATTGACGTAGGCGGATGAAAGACAAATCCAAATAATTAATTCTTTGTCTACTAGCCGCGAGGTATGCAATACAGTGAATTTTTTATAATTATTTGTGTACCATTTTTATGAAAGAAAATTCTGCCATACATCACACATTCATACTATGAATGCTGGCATACATCATGGTATTTTCTGCAGATATTCACAACAAGATTATTTATTTTATTTATTTACTAGTAAAATTTGATTCGTATTAAAACAGTCGTCAATCCTTTCCATTAATCAAAGTATTAACTATCTCTGCTACTTTCCACAAAATAACTTTAACCCTTTATCTAACGTGAGTATTTATAAGTACCATTAAAATTACTTATTATAAAACTTTTTAATACATCAATTAGTTATAATACTGTTTAGAAAGAGTTACAGACACATTTGTTCCAAAAGCATTTTTGGTTACACAAAACAAAAATATTTTTAAAAGTATGATTTTTTTTTTTTTTTTTTTTTTTTTTTTTTGCCTTTTGTATCTTTTCATCTTTCTTGGGTCTGAGCGAAGAGGATTGGGATTTTTCAATTTGGAAATATTTCTATATTTATATTGTAAGATCATCACATTTGTACATTTTATACTTCCACAAAATACCAAGAAAACAATTTAAAATAAAAGATTTGAGTGGGGTTATACATATTGCACAAACTCCCTGTAAATTCAAATTTAATTAATTCTTTTAAATACTTCAAACCTTCTAAAATCCTTAAAAAATTATTAAATAATTATGTAAATCATTTAATATAGTTTAAACAATTTACGTAAAATGCTTTTGAATGTATAATTTTCATAAAATCATATTTCGATAGATAAAGGGTTAATTTCAAATGCCAAAAAAAGTATACAGAAATTTTAATTGAATAAAATTGAAAAAGAGAACCTGGATGTAAATTTTATTTAATTTTTCTCATTAATTCTAACTATATGAGTGTTTTAGTTTTTCCGACAGTAATCGACAAAGTTTGAAATTTTTGCCTTCAACAGTTCAATTCAACAGTTTGCAGACAAACATAAATGGAATGATTAAAAAGAAAGGGATAATTTCATTAATTAAGCAGAACATCAGTTTTTTTTCTTAAAAAAATGAAATTGTAACTGTGCCATACATTTACATTCAAAGTTATTAACAGTACACTGTTAAAACTAATGATGACACATTGCACCTTTTAGGGGTGAAAGGCTTGTCTGACTGGTGACACCCCTAAAAGAGCCAGAATGTTACCTTTAATTAGGGTGAAAAGATGGCACCCTTAATGCAGAGTGTCCAATAATAAAAAATTTAAAAATATACAAACCGACTTTTGGCCATCGAAGGATTCGACGTCGCCTCAACTCACAACGTCTGATTACAAGCTCAGTGTTCTAACCGCTCGGCCATCGAGCTCACCTTCATTCACTCACAGCCATAGATTTTACTTGCCGTCACAGAAAACAGAAAGACACACGTCATAGCGCATGCGCATGGTTCCAGTCACCCGATGAGGTGCCACATTGCTGTCAATACGAAGTGCATGGCACCTTATTTAGCTCCAATCTCCCAGTAAGAGACCTGTCGGCACTGCTTCCACATATCCAAGCCCCTATGGCACCCTAGGGTTCCAAATGCCCCGGGTTCCAATGGATCCTAGGACCTTTTCACCTCCGGGTCCCAAATGGAACCGATTTGTCACCTTCACTTTTAACAATATAACTAAAAAAATGATCCATTTTTAAGATGTTTTTACATTTAAAATATCTAAGAGGTTGCAAATACCTTCGAACCTCATTAACATGAATCTCAAGGGGAATCAAAATTTCGTTCATGTTAACAGTAATTCATGTTATCAGTATAGAATCTTTGTATTTGTCTTTATAGGGAACTGTAAAAACATTTCATGTTAAAAGTAATTCTCGTTAAGCGTGTTCATGTTAACGAGTTTTAACTGTATATCTGTTTTGCATTAATGCAATAGAGCCACTCCAGATATTTTGAAATGCATTCGAAAAAAATTTCAAGAAAAAATGTTTCGAGCTATTTCATGAATATTATGTTTAGAAATAATTAAATTTATCTGAATATATTTATGCATTAGAAAAAAATATAATTTTACATATTCCATATAAATTATTGAGTACATTGATAGCAGTGATACTTTTTACTTTTGAACCGCTCAAATATTAAATTAGTACGGATAGTAAGTAGAGATAAAGTTTATTGCATCATAATTTTATGCAGAAATTTGTTGTTTACTTAAAGTTTTCCATACAGTTTTTAATAAAGAAAAATAAAGGTATTGAAAAATATTTATTCGCTTTTCAACAGTGAAGTAATAACATGTTTATTTTATAAGTATAAAAACAAATTTAGTAACATTCTTTAAAACTCTTTAAAATACTACTAGCTGTTTCACCCATTCTATGCACTGGAGATGCATAGCCAGGGTAATTCAGTTTAGAAAAATATTTTTCTACTATTCAGCATTTCTTAAAATTGCATTTAATTTATCATGTTGTTATGGCAGCAGATGATAAAACGATATCTTTTGAATAAAATAATAAATAGAAAAAAAACATAATCGAATAAAGAACATAATAATAATAAAAAATGAAACAAAAATCAGCATGAAACGCATTGACAACAAACAAATTTAAAATTTCTAAATAAGAAATAAGAATTCTCTGTTAAAGTGTTGAATTGTTCATTAGCTATTCGACAAAAATTTTATTATAACGTATTAATTAGAATGATTTAATTTTCTAGGACAGAATGGCTACACCCGTGTGAAGAATCTCAATTTACATCTTACTCGAAGCACATTACAACAAGTGATATATTATTTTAAGTTATATTAATGGTTTATTCATTTTCTTGTTTTGATTTTCATGTATTAGACTTAGCAACAGCAGATTTAAATAACTTAGGATAGTGAGAAAGGAGTTTTAAAATTCATTTGTTGTTCTACACCCTGTAAAGATGATTTACCGTAAAAACGCAAAAAAATTCTGGGAACATTACTGCCAGCAGTTTTTGCCGTACATTTAACGGATTTATTATTATTATTATTATTATTATTATTTACAGTGCAGAATATAAATGAGTTTTTAAATACATTAGTAATGTTTTTTTGTTTTTCTATAGCAGGAAAAGAACGCATTATTTAAAGGAACTTAAATTTTACGTTACAGTTCCTTCTACATACTTTATAGAACGTACTTTACGAACGTTATAAGTAATCTTTCACAAATGATAATTAGGCAGTGATGGTAATTTTGTTGCTATATATTTTGTACACTGTAAAAAATAATTTTAAAAAATTGAAAAAAAAAATCTGTAATCCTAAAAATGTAAAGTTGCCAAAATCTGTATGTTTACTCATATTATTTCTGTACACTGTACAAAAAAAAATGTAAATCTGCAAAACTAATTTTTCTAAAGCTACAGAAATCCGTAACTTTACTGACGAATCTACTAAAATTAAAGTTATATCAATTTTATCTGTAACCTGGATTGCAATAATATAATATATTCTAGGAATCTCAGTTCCCTAAAAAATTCTCAGTAACTTTACAGATATTTTCATTTTTAGTGCAAATCTGTATCTGTTACATCAACTTTTGCAGTTAACGTTACATAAAAAGTTCTAGGAATCCATCTTTCCTATAAAAGTTTTAGTAATTTTACAGATCTTTTTTACAGTGTACTAGGAATTGAAATTGATTGATTGTTTATACATCCTGACGTAAGGATGTTTATGTTTCAGCGTCGAGTACTCCCTGTGGTGTGTGTTTATGAATTTATGTAGTTTCCAATCAGGTGTTTCAGGATAAAAATCTAACAATTTTTAATTAATTAATTTGTAAAGAAAATAAGGTTCGTGATAAGGAATAAATTCATTTTAGAATCGACAAGGATTGATTCTGCAGAAACAATATTGTCTTTACCATTCTCAGCGCCGTCATCTGATTTATGTATTCACTAAGCAGAACATGTCATTGCATTGTAAGCATTATTTAAATTAGTATAATTTCACAGACATAATGCACTTTTTAATCATTGAGTAATTATTAACACTTACAAGAATTGTATTCATAGACGTTATAATAATATAAATAATTTTACTAAGCTTCACGTTGCAAACCATTTGAAGCAATGTTAAAATTAATAGAATTATTAATAGTTTAAAAACATTGATTACACTGTAAAAGAATTCTGTTAAGTTACTAAACTTTTTTTCTAGGAAACTAAAATTCCAAGAACTTTTCACGTAACAGTAACAGGAAAAATTCTTTTATCCTATTTTTTTACATGAATTTTTGCTGGTACAGTTACATGAAAAATTATACAGACATATTTTTGAATAAAATCGAAAAAGAGCACTTGAAGCTAAATTTCAGTTAATTATTCTCATTAATGCTTTTAACTCTGCATTTATTTTTTTCTGAAAGTAGCCCGAAAGTTAAAAAATATAACTTTCCGTGTGCGATTAGTTTTATTCGACAACTTTTAGATCAACATAATATGAATGATTAACTAGTTAGGGCAGTCTCTAATTACCGAATAGGCAAGATAAGCACGTGGGTCCTATAGAAATTTTTAAAAAGTGCTAATATTCATAAAACAGGGGGTTCCAAATTTTATATTGAATAAATCGCATTGAAAAATATAATCAAATCTATATATATATATATATATGCAGTGGCGGTCAAAAGTTTCAGGCCAGCAAAAATTTTTCAGTTAATTTGTAAATATACCCATATGAAGAGAAATCCCAAAGACATATACATTTTATTGACATAATTGTTAGGAACTTACTTATAGAAGAACATTTAAATATCAATAAATTTAACTGACATAATTAAGTATAAAGGAAAACGCATGTTCTCAAAAGTTTCCGGCCACCTTCACAAGTTTGTAAAAAAGTAATATTGTAATAGAAAATTACGGTGATCAACAACATTTACAATTGGTATTTTATCGTGTTACTACTTTAATAGCTTTAGTAATAAGTACTGCGGCGCAGCAACGTGACATTCATACAATGAACGGTTAAAGATGGTCTATGGTAGATGTTTTCTCACATTTCTTGCAATTTTGGCGAAATTTCAGCTTAGTTGGAATATTTATAGGTCCGTAGACTTTTGTCCTTTTCTTTTCAAGATTTTCTATTGGATTCATGTTGGGCGCTTGGGCTGATCTTTTCAAAAACGAAATTTTTTGTGGGAAAACCATTGGTTATCGAGGTTTGCATACATTATTTATGTCGTTATCATGTTAAGAAAAATAGTTGCGACCAAATTTTTTTCTCTAATAAGGCAAAAAATAGTCTTGCAAGATATCCTTATACATTGTATCATTCACCTGGCTGTGGATTTCAAATAACGGACCGACACTTTTTTGAAGAAAATACTCCCCACGGCATAACGTGTTCTGCGCCATGCTTCATTGTAGGAATAACAAAGCTCGAATCATATCTTTTGTTGTTAGTCATCGGACGTTGTGTCTGCATCAAATGGAAAAATAGAACTTTTTTCCAGTTTTCACTTGACCAGACTTTGTGTTTTTTGGAAAACGCCAGTCGGGTACGTTTGTATCTTTTTTAACTCTGAAAAAATTTTAACACCGACTCTTCCATAAAGTTATGCATCACGTTAGCATGTTGATACGGTATAGGGCCTTATTTCAGCAATATTTCCATTCCGTAAATTGCAGTACATTGCAGCGAAATTTTTATGCGGAATATCAATTATTTTTCTCCTGATAATTCTGTCCACTGGAATAGTAATTTTCTGGGATCTCCCGGACCTTTATAAGTCCTGAAGGCCACATTCATCTTTATATAATTTTCAAATATCGTTTACGGTCGAGTTAACCAATCGATAACTTTGCCATAATATCTCGAGAAGATTGGCCTTTTAGCGACAAACTAATCACTCATAATTGTTGAACTTTTCAATTTTGAATTCAGACTATGCTATACACGTCGATTCATTCATAAACACAACCAAAAAACAGTTTACCAATATAAAAATCTAAAGAATGATAAGTGGCCGGAAACTTTTACTCACACGAACTACGAATTTTATCCCTTTGCATGAAGCAACTTCAGTATCCAATCAATATTATCACGTGGTCAGAGGTCATTCAGATATTCCTAACATGTGAAGCAATTGTGCTTTTTCTTTGCTGAAACTTTTTGGTAAATAAATCGAAGAAACTAACTGGCCGGAAACTTTGGACTGCCACTGTGTATATATATTTAAATGTTGCTAAAATTAAAAGAAAATTTTCAAAATATTGATGTTTATTTTATGCATTCATACGGAATTTAACATTTCTATCTATATTACATTTTTATGGCAATACGACGTAAATTATTTTTTTTTCTTGATTGTATCCAGTTTTTATGTATGTATATATAGAGGAATATATACACACTCACACAAACGTTGGTCTTCCAAATGTATGTGGTGTCACTCTTTGGAAAATTCCTTGTAGCATTTGCGAATTTCAGGGTATTATGAATTTTAAAAACTGTTCTCGGAGGATATGGTGCCCAATAATGACGCTGTGCTTCCACTATTTTCAACAGTTAATAAGTCCCTGAGTAAGGGAATATTTGTTTAGTTAATCAGGACATTATTTTATTCTAAAAAAAATTTGAAATTTAAACTGTGCCTGATAAATGCATTTAAAGTTATTAACTTTAGGTAACAATTTGTTCCATTTTAAAAATATTTTTGCATCCAATATATCCAGGAAGTTATTATGTTTCACATTGATAGCACTCAACCACTCAGAGTTATTTTTAAATGCATTAGAAAACGTTTTTGATAAAAAGATGTTTCAATCTATTATTTGATTGTTATGTTACAAATAATTTAATTTCTAAAACTGAATGCATTCATGCAAAAGACAATACAGGGTTATTCTCAATGATGTTCCCATATTCTAAAAATTGTATTTATTAATGTTCAAATCCAAAATGAAATATCTTTATACCAATGAAAAGAGGAAGCATCAAAGTGTTTTTAAGACGTTATAAATGTTCAATGTGTCCACAGTTTACTGCACGGTAGACATCTATGCAATAGTCAAACCTGTCCCACACACCGGAAGGCGTATCTGCTGTTACTGAGTGCACACGTAGATGTTTGCTGTGCAGCAAAATTTGGACACATAGAGCATTTATAATGAACTTAAAAAACTTTTGAAACTTCCTCTTTTCATTGGTATAAAGATTGTTCTTTTTGGATTTGTACTTTAATAAATACTATTTTTTGAAAATAGGTCCATCATTTACAATAACGTTGTAAATAATTTTCGATATTTCATAAAATCATTTTTAACTGTACATATGTACATAATGAGCTATTATAATTGTGAACCCTTTATTTGCACTATGGCAATTTGCTCAAAAACGTGACATACTCGCAAAAATTCATTTTGAGTTTTATTCCGACTAATAGGTATGCCATAGGTGCTTCTTTTTAAATAGCTTTATAAGTGTATCTATGAGAAAAATCACCTTTTTACGCTATGTTTTCATTTGTGAATACTGAAGAGGGGTGGATTGTATGAGGAAGGGGGGGGGGATAAAATTACCCAACTCTCCGAATCTCATCCTATGTTTTAATTCTTGAGAATTTTATGCTTTTAAGAATCTTTTCACTCTTGCGCGCAGATTTAAGTACAATAATTTTACGTTAAGGTAAAATGAAGAAAAAAAAATCGCGTCTTCTGTTAAATTGACTTTTATAGACAGATGTGTTTCTTCTTCTTATGAATTAGCGATATATACGTCATAGTAAACTCATGCGGCTTGGCTTAAAAATCAGTTTTCTTTTCTTTTTTTTCTTTTTTCTTTTTTGTGATGTCTGTTTACCTGAGCTAAGGAACTAGGACTTGGAGGACTACCCTCTGTGGCGGTCTATCTAATGAAGGGTACCTTACACATATTTACTCAATGTAATTTTAGCCTAAATACCAGTATTTTTCATAAGCTTTGCAATATGCACTGCTATATTTTAAACTCCGAAACATGTTTTGTGTTTGTTAAAGTAAAGAAAAAACTTCGTTATACATATATTTTTTTTATTATTATTTCAAATAATTTATTTTCAATCAGATTTGAGCCGAAAATTGAAAACAAAATATTTATAAAAATATACATATAATTTCAAAATATGTATACAATTAATGTTGCACAGTATGAAAATATTTTATTAGCTAAAATTTCGACAATAGAAAAAGTACTTTAATTTATTTTTCTTCTATAATGAGAACGAGCCATTTTATTCACATTGTGTTTTTCCTAAAAGTTTTCCAAATTTCTGTCATATTCCACATCTTTCAAAATTATTCAATTCACAACTAAAAAATAGGGTTCTAATTTAATTATTTTTCTGTAAAACGTTTCGAAACAACAAAGAGCTAATTGGATGTGCTCATCCCAAATCTTTCTTCTATCTCATACGTACATTTAAATATTAAAAAAAATAGTTACTTATGTTATTGCTTTAAAATTTTTAAATGAATACTATGTCAAATTTGATTATTAACTTAAATTTCTGCCCCAGTCAATTAATTGATGAAAAAACGAGATTTCGTTGGTGAAAAAATGAGTTGCACAAGCCTGGAAAATACAATGATAAATAGATTGCTTTCAAATTCAGGGAGGACAAAGGATAAGGTAAAGCAGAGGACATAGCAAAGCTAAGCTGAGTTTTTTCTTATAAGCTATTTCTCGCCCTGATGAAGAATCTCGGTAGTAGATTCGAAACAGCTGTTTGATACTTTCTTATGCATTATTTGTGAATTTCTAAACGTTAGTTTTCTATTTTCATACATTTTTTCACAAAAGCCTTATTTACTATTTTAATATCTGTACTGCTATACTTTATACTATGAAATATGTTTTGTGGTTATTATTGAATAGAAAAAATCCGTTATATAATTTTTATTTCAAATCATTTATTTTTCCGGCATATTTGAAGCGACTATCTAAAACAAGATAAAAATATTATAATTTCAAAGTATTCATGCAGTTAATTTTAAAAATAACCGAAATATTTTAAAAGCTAAAATTTCCACAATAGAAAAAGTACTTTAATTTATTATACTTATATATTGAAAGCGTGTCATTTTATTCACAAAGTATTTGTCATGGAATGGTTCCAAATTTCTGTTCTATTCGACGCCTTTCAGAAATTCTATTCACAACTACAAAACCATTTAATGTTGAACCCATTTAATTATTTTCCGTAAAACGTTTCAAGAACAATATAAATGGTTTGAATTTAGACGGAAATGAGGTGTATATGTACATTTATTTTTAGTTTCTAGTAATTTATTTTGCATTTAAATTACTTTTTTTGTAACCGAGCTTAATAAATTTTTGCATAAGTATAAATATTACAGATTTCATAAAGCAAGAATAATAAAATCAAATGAAATTGAGATGCATTTGTCTTTCCAGAATGTTTTATAGCTGTTGCTGCTTTTTAAGTGCATTTCGGTTTTATTATGTCATATGAATACATATAATTGTCTAAAATATATAAAATACGAAAAAAAATCTGTTTTTATTGTATTCATAAAATATTTTCCTCATTCTTTATATTTCTATTATGATTAACTTGTAAGAAGTATTGAAAGAAAAATCATCTTAATTAAAATATCTCTAAATATAATTTATTTAAATTGTAAAATATAAAACGTGAGTTAGCTTAAAAGTTAAATCAACAACATATTTTTTACGATTGTAATATAATTTTGTTTGCATTTAAAATATAACCAAAGTGTGTAAATTGATATCAATTAGATTTTTTTTCTGGAACTTTTCTTCCTGAATTAAATAGGGTTTAAATTGTTGAGTAATTTGGTTTATGTTGAAGAAGTAAAAAAAAAAGTTATTATGAATACGTAATTCACAGTAAATTTTATTATTTAATAGGTGTAAAAAAATATAAAAGCATTAAATTTTTAAAACATTAAAACTTTTCAAAATACCAAAAACCTAACCATTAGTCATTTTAAAGTTTTAAAACTTTTATATTTTTGGCACCTAATATGTAATAAAATTTACTGTGAATTATGTATCTCTTATGTATTAGTCTCTATGTTAATTTGTTCGGCAGATAGAGCGTTCACGGACAGATAGACGGGTAGACAGACAGACATACGGACAGATAAAGAGACAGACGACATTTTTTTCCTAAAAATATGTTTTTCGGAATCTCCACTACCTGAAACGTGTAAATCCGTCAAAATTTTTTTTCTATTTTCAAAACGATTGCAAGATTTATCCTATACTACGTACGATGGGTAAGTAAAAGTTATCTATCTATTAACTTTTTAACTCAAGATTTTACTACATTTAACATATGAATGTCTCTCTTTTACTTAAGGTTTCTGCTTTGCAAAGGTTTCAGTGTACCTTTGACAAATTCACTTTTATCCATTATGGACGTTGGGAGATCCATTAACAGTTATTATGTACCGGAATCATTACATTACCTATATCTATATCTACCATTATCTATAACGTATTAAACAATACACAACAAAGTATACACTGTACTTAGATATGCTGAACAAAAAATAATACTTCATATGGCGATAATGTCCATTTTAATTATTTCAAAGAAAATATTCATTTAATATTTCATATAAAATAACATTAATTAAAGTGCATACAATATTCAAAAATGAAAATGCAGTATTCTGTGTTTTACTCAATTCATATAATTTTTAACGCATATTATTTCTTCCTGTTTATTAAAAGCATCGTAATCACTATTAAATAATACATGTGTAGGGCAATATATTGTAGTGGGATATTTATTTATTTCACTATTTAATTTTTGAAGAGAATTAAATAATTAATGAATAGCATTCCCAAAATAAATTATTATTCTGAATAAAATGTTTATGTTAGGAACATGATAATGTTTTACAAAAGCATCTTCTGATATCCACAAATGCATGAAAAGGTTTTAATTACGTATTTTAGCATATGTTGCAATGATTTATATGACAAATAATATATATAATAGCATTAATATTGATTTTTTCTCTCTTCCATTTTGATTTCATAGATTTTTCATAACCAAGGTTTCGGCAACTTAGAATTTTCACATTATCCAAGTGGTTGTTTAGAGATAATATAAATATTTAATATTTTCTAAATGTGTTTTTGACTATTTTATAAATTTATAACGGATTAATTAGAATGATTTAATTTTCTAGGACAGAAGGACTACACCCGTGTGAAGAATCTCAATTTACATCTTTCTCGAAGCACATTACAACAAGTGATACATTATTTTAAGTTATAATAATGGTTTATTCACTTTCCTGCTTTGATTTTCTAGTATTAGTCTTATCAACAGTAGATTTAAATAACTTAGAATAGTAAGAAATGAGTTTTAAAATTCATTTGTTTTTCTACACACTGTAAAAAAGATTTACTGTAAAAACGTAAAAAATGCTGGCAACATTACTGCCAGCAGTTTTTGCCGCACATTTAATGGATTTATTATTATTATTATTATTATTATTACAGTACAGAATATAAATGAGTTTTTAAATACATTAGTGAAGTTTTTTTTGTTTTTCTATAACAGGAAAATAACGCATTAATTAAAAGAAATTATATTTTATGTTACTGTTTATTCTACGTACTTTATAGAACCTACTTTACGAACGTTATATTTATTCTTTCACAAATGATAATTAGGCTGTCCAATTTCGGTAGGAAATCGCGGTAGCTTTATTTCTTTGAGACACACGGTACACTAAAAATTTATTAAACAAACAAATTATTTTCTCATAAATATAAAGTCAAAAAACCGCAGAAAAAATCTCGCAAAACTTACATTGGGCATTGACTCTTCTGTTCTTCTTCCAGCGACAAAATGGAACCAGTGGCTTTCTTGCGTTATTTGTGATTCAAATTATTTAATGAACTTCTGCACAAAAAACGTGAATGTTATAGGATGGATTCCTTCAAAATTATATGTAATATTAGCCCTTGGCGGTATTATCCAGCCTGGATTTATTACCCAAAGACACGTTATATAATAAAATGGCGTAAGGATTTTCTCATTAAATTAACAAATACGCAATATTCAAAGCAATACTACAAAACCGTTCTCAACAAGATATTTAAAATACAATAAACAGTTACAGAACTGTTATAATGTACCAGAATTAACTACAATTAGTAAACGATGCTTATAAAAAATGCAAAACAGTTATATTAATCCTAATTGATCAATTAGACTTTCGAAAAAGAAATTATCAATTAACCAACATGAGATTACAAAACTATATCTGAAATCGATAAAGTACTTCTTTTTGGAACACATTTTTTTATTAAAAAACTTTGTATTGATCAGCTTTTAGAGATTTATTATAATGTTAAAGTTAATTAGAGTAATAAATTTAAACGTTTTTGAAAAAAAAAAAAAAAACATTTTTCTGTTACTGTCTTTTAAATGCGCTTCGGTTTTATTACGTCATATGAATATATATAATAGTCTAAAATACATAAAATACGAAAAAATTTCCGTTTTTATTGTATTCATAAAATGTTTTCCTCATTCTAGATATTTCTATTATGAATAACTTGTATGAAGTATTGAAAGAAAAATTATCCTAATTAAAATATCTCTAAATATAATTTATTTAAATTGTGAAATAGGAAACGTGAGTTAGCTTAAAAGTTAAATCAACAACATATTTTTTACGATTGTAATATAATTTTGTTTGCATTTAAAATATAACCAAAGCGTGTAAATTGATATCAATTAGATTTTTTTTTTCTGGAACTTTTCTTCGTAAATTAAATAAGGTTTAAATTGTTGAGTAATTTGATTTATGTTGAAGAATTAAAAAAAAAGTTATTTCGTGTTAAATTTTCTTTTTAAAAGATGCTTACTGAAGGACTAAATTGTTAAAAAAAATTAATTCATGATAAAACAAAACTTCTGAAATGTAAAAATGTTTTATTCAGTTTAATTCTTTACACTTGATACATTTAAACAAGCAAAATTGAATATCAATAATAAGAACACTTATATGCATGCATCAATGTTTCAATTAAAGTATTTACTTATCTTCTAAAAACATTTGTGATAGGAAAACCCACTCAAGTATTCACATTAAAAGACTCATAAAAAAGTTGAATCGAAACTGCACTATTCAAGCAGAGCTGCAACGAATCGAATGGACTTATTGTGACAAGTCGTGTGAAATCCAAATGTAACAATAAATAAACATCAGGTTTTCTGCAAATTGATAAAAAATGCAACAGAAATTCAAGCAATATTGGTGTTAGCGTACGGATTAGAATCAATGAGTATAATTCTTTATTTTTAATTTCTTCTAAAATGGTTTAAATAAAAAAGATGAATTTGTGCAATACACGAAATAATAAATAAGAAATACATTTCCTGTCTCCATTAGTTTATTTTTTAACAGGACGTGACTCTTTTATCACTGACAACAATAAATCAACAAGAAATTTTAAATGCATCTTAAAAATGTCAGTATTGACACTACGTTTTCTGGAAAAATATCAAGAAATACGTCGCCCACTTGAGAAGGTTCCAGAATGCGTTCTGTTGGTCAGAATGAGATGAAATTTGAACGGAATATAATTCAAATGATAATCTTGATACTTTTCAAACAGCTTTACAAAAAAAAAAAAAAAAAAAAAAAAAAAAAAAAAAAAAAATTACAAAAATACAAAAATCCGCCGATAGTGGACGTTCTAAGTTAAACTCATAAACATTTAAATCGCTTTATAAAAAATAAATACTGTTAAAAAAGTGAAACTGATCAATAAAAATTAGAATACGCTATAAGAATTTTCGTATAGTGCAATTTAGCATGTCAAAACTCAGGAAAAAACAGACACACTCACTCTACACTGCGGAGACAGATTACTGGCTTCCTAGAATCCTCTGAAATGAAAACGTATTCCTTATAGAATCTCCGCATGATAGTATGGCATTTGCTTACCGAGTATTGGATATGCCGAATTCCACTGTACGAAATATCTTAGAGAGAATTCTGCATTTTTATTCATCAGTTTCAAAAAATTTAATTTTATGTATTACTTATGAAGCGAATTTAATGCTTATATGTATTAGAACAATCCCTATCGACGGATGAGTTTATTTGTCCAAAACTTTTTAAAAAATATCATGCGCATTACGTGAAATATCTGTAGTACAAATTTGATCTCATTTAGACCAAAACAACGCTTTCTAGAGAACTCTGAAAAGGAAATCTTATTTTGTGCTATCCTTGTACATAAGGTCCCACACTAGTCGCTGAAAAAGTCCCGGATGATAATGTAAAGTCTATGGGAGCATTCCTTTGAAATATGTCTCTCAAATTTTCATATTTTTACATGATTTTTTTTACATAGGATAGCTGAGGACGATCCCAACCGGTCAGGTTTTTACTTTTTCGATTTTGCTTACATATATATTTATATTATGATAGTTTCCATTTCACAATGTAAAATACCAAAATACACAATTAATGTTGCTTTATCCTGTCTGATAAAAAAAAAGAATATAAATATATTTATGTGAAATATAAACGTATATCAATTTTCAAAATTTAGAACAATATGAAATATACGGTAAATACAGAGAGACAAAAACACTCTTTACTAGGGTGGAGCGAAAAAAATTATTTTTAAAAATGAAAAACGGATAGGTGCTAAAAGTTGCCTTTATACTAGTACATTAACTGTGTGAAATTTTACCGCTTAAAAAAAATGGCTTGAGTCTGCGCTTTTGCTGCAAAAATTGAAATTTTGGTTAAAATTTGACATTTTTTCAAAATAAATAAATAAATAAATAAAAGTCCTACAGAGCTGGTTATTATTTAAAAGTGTTACTTAAACCTTTATATTTATCTGCTTAGCATATTTAAACATTAAAATAATATCTTTAGTCTGTATAATTGGAGCAAATCTGAAAACTTGCATGCATTTCTTACCTTGTTGCTTTCAAAACTTCTCTAGATATAATTCGTGGAAGAGGCTGCATTTCATATCCCACACGACCATCTATGCCTAGTGTTTTATTTTTGTATTTAAATGTTATTTTTTTTCCCGAAGACGGGCATAAGTTTTCTATGTATTAACGTAGTTTTCTTCTTTGTATTCACTGACTTTGGATGCTGCTGATTCACCTGCCGCACGTATATTTTTATACATTGAATAATAGAAAAGAAGCTGAGTAATGTATTGGGTATATTGTTAATTGAACTTATTCAGCATTCTAATACCATCATTAAAATTTCATGCAATTAATACATTATGATTGGAAGTTCTGTTACCACAGCATTTTTTTCAATCAATTACATTTTATATCTAATGATTTGCCTGAAAATTGATTCCATGAATTCAATTTCTAGTATCCCATCATTTACTGTACCTATTACATTCAATATATGCTGAGAAGACTATATTATAACGATTGTTACAGAGGATTGCAAACAAAATATGCGTGTAGCCCAACAATATTTCTAAAGAAGATTTAGTATTTGTTTTATTTCGATTCCTGTGTTGTTTCGTAATCAAGTAAGTTCCAATAAGATTTTAGACCTATTCTTTAGGTATGTATTACATTTGCAATAAAACATCCTGTGGTATAAACTTGGATGATACATTTTGTGAATGAACCTATAGGCCCTGACTGCCAATCAATGCGGAAACTTTCATTCTCTTTATGAACTGTCTTTTGAATGAGATATTTTTTAAATTCTTATTCCCCGGTTTTTCTGAGAAATGGCTTTTATTATGAATTAGAGTTGCAATCTCTGGAAGAAATTGCTAGTGTTTTTTGAGTATCTTTTTCTCAATGTGAGAAAATAATTTTTTAAAATTATTCTCTATGCTATAAAAAATTGCAATAGGAAGTTACAAAGATTTACAAAGATACAACGTATACAAAGATTTTCCTATTGAGCCAGTTAATCCATGTAGATTAGACAGTTTTATATCGACTTTTTTTCTAATAATTGAGATAAAGGAAATACACTGGAGTTGAAGTAGCATAGGATCGATTATTATTACATATTTCTAAGCTTACCCCAGGCAAAATGGTTCACAGCGACAAACAGAATTCTCCTAATTTTATATGAGTACTTATTGTCGATTAGCGTCGATACATTCCACCAAAAGTACTATGCATTATAAGTTTATGCCCAGGACAGTTCATCATCAAATGCTGTCCACTTATAAACAGGAATCTAAATGTTAATGGGAAATTAATTACCTGGCTAAGAAAACACTTAGAAAACGGGATAAAATTAATTCAAAAAATGTATACAACAACGATTGCTCTGTAAATGCAGAACAAATTCTCATTGCAAATCTCTCTGACGATCACCATCACATTAAAAAGTTTCTCAACATATAAAAAATTCAAAAGTTAAATAAATGATGGCATACTTACTTAAAATACCTGACATAATCTTTGAAGCATATAATTACGTAAAAATATAATTGACTGAAAACATGTAGTAGTATCAGAACTTCCAATCACTATTCATCAACTGGATGTAAGATAGTAGATGACCGAATAGATCTCTTTAATAATATTCCCGTACATTACTCTGCTTGTCATTTTTCATATAAGCTATAAAAATATGTATGAAGATAGTCACAGCAGCATGTGGATACAAAGAACAGATAAACTAGGTGGATGCATCGAAAACATGACAAATTTCGATAAAGAAAATCACAAATCAACATATAAATAAAACACTGTACTAAGATGATCGAATAGTTGAGACGGGTGGGTTATGAAATACAGCCACCTCCACTACGTATGTCCAAGGTAGTTTTGAAAAGAATAGCTGTATTAAAAACAACAATTCATTGTATGTCTCAATAGAGTGGTAATACCGTTTTCTTACGAAAAGTTGTCTGTTTTTCTCCAGCTATACGAAATAAAGATATTGTTTTATAGTGTAATTTTATTAATTAATAACAAAGGTTTAAATAGAATTTTTAAATAATAACCAGCTGAGTAGAATTTTTTTTTTTTTTGAATTATCAAATGAAGGTGAATACAAAGAATACCATTATTAAATTAGATATATAAATTCAAAAATAAAGTGTAGATATTAGACAATAGTTTTACTTGAGACAGTATGTGCGTTTATAATTATATAAATATGTAGCACCTATAGTAATCATCTGGTAGACGCCCGTCGGTCTGTTTCTCCGTCGGTCCGCATATAACAATGCAAAAACTGTCCAACCGAATGGTTTAAAATTTAATGCATAAAATAGTTTCAAAGTAAATTTAAACAACAAATAATCAACAACAATCTACAATAATCAACATATCAGAGTAAATACAAACGAGTAATTTCATTCTTTGTGGAAAACGAATTAAAATATTAAAAAAAGTGTTAATAAATGTTTTCTTCATTCTATTAAACAATATGATTCGTAAATAATTATATAATATCACACGATATGTGATGCTTCAATGTCGCTATGGTGAAGATTACTACGTAATACCTCATGGTGATGATCCAATTAAACATTAAATGCCTGATTTTTCAAAAATTTGTTTTAAAATATATTTTGGCTTTCATTTCGTAAATAAATTATGGGAAAAATACTTTAAAAAATCCTACTTTCTTTTTAGTATGATTTAGGGCTAGAAAAATAGCATTCGGAAATACTGGGCTTTAATTGAGAAAATAATGTTCATTGATAAAATTCTGCAATGTTAAATGCATATGAACTTTAAGAACTATAAGAAGAATCAAATTTTACTTTGCTTACTACAGCAAAAAAAATGGGTATTTTTCAAGCTTTCAAACAAAACAAAAAGTACATACAGCAACAAATGAGAAAATAAATCTATCTATAACTTAAACAACACAAGTATTGTCATCTACATGTTGAAAATGAATTTAATTATATTTTCAGTATCTATATTACTGACAACATTAGGCATTATAGCTGCAATAATATTCTAATAGTATTTTTGAAGCCTAAATTGGGTATGTTGTTGAAAGGCAACTCACGGCATTTAAGGATTAAGACGGAGTCATATTATTTTCGTTTTACTGAATATAAAATTCAGTATTATAATTATATTTTCAGTACCTAAATTACTGGCAATATTAGATATTATAGCTGCATAATTATCCTAATAGCATTTTAGAAACCTGAATAGGTTATATTGCCTAATGGTAACACACGGCATTTAACGGCTAATATGGAGTCATATTTTTTACGAATTACTGAATTTAATATCTAAAAACGTAATTGTGTTTTCAGTATCTAAAGTACTGGCAACATTAGGCATTATAGCTGCAATGTTATTCTAATAGTATTTTAGAAGCCTAAATAAGTTCTGTTGCCAAAAAACAGCATACGGCACTTAAGATTTACATAGAGTCATATTATTCCCGTATTACTGAATTTAATATCCAGAATCCTAATAAATTTTGTATCCATGCATTTTTTGCTTAAGAGTGCAGCAGCTATTGCGCCAAAATCTGAATATTTATAACACTATTTATTGTACGAACACTGATACATATTCTTGAAACGTAATTGGCTACGTTTCAAGAATAACTTCCGACTTGGCTTTTATTCTATTCGATCTAAATGTTTCGATTGACTAATCATTCAATGCTAACGCTAAAATTCCCGTTTCTTCATTCCATTATAATAGAAGCCGACTGTTCATTTATCTTTCTCTTCATCGCTTTAACAAAATAAAAGCAATTAATCAAGGGCTTTCCCGAATTAATTAATATTCGCTAGTAAAATATGTATAATGGTTATTCTGTAATGATTTAAAGGGACCTTCTTAAATTAATTAAATAAAATTTATGTAAATATTTTAATTAAGAATATATTTTACGCTACAAAGATTTGTATGCTGCAAATACTAATGTTAATGCTGCTGATTTTATAATTTTTTTTAGTTATATTTGCTTGTTATTGTGATTTGTATGAAATTTAAGGTTTTTAAAATTGTACGGAAAACATATTGCATTTTACTGGTTCGTGGATTATTAAGTAATTACTGTTTTAATATTACGTTTTAATAATTTTCTAAACATGCGGGTATATGACATAGAGTTTCCAGATAGCAAAGTTAGTTTAAAATGTTAATTGTCTGAGCGAAGCGAAGTCTTTGTACTCAGAGATACGTAACGATATTAAAAGTCAAAAAAATTCTTTCGTCAAGCAAATCTCAAAAAGCACTTGTCGGATTTTGATTCTGTTTGTACCAATAGGTACCTATGAAGGTAATCTGGTGAATGCACCATCTACGAAAAATTAGTTCCAAATAGTTTAAAAGTTATATTTAAAAAACTGATAAAAAAACACAATTTATTTGAATACGTCAGAGAAACTTGGCGTGCGTCATTTTTCACCTGCTGGATATTTTCATAGACAGCTGAACCAGAACACATGGAGTAAATAGTAATTGTCTGAGCGAAACGAAGTCTTATACACATAGTACGTAACGATATTAAAAGTAAAAAATATTATCTTCCGTCAAGGAAATCTCAAAAAATACTTGACGGATTTTGATTCTGGTTGTACCAGAAGGTACCTATGAAGGTAACCTACTGAATGCACTTACTACGAAAAATAAGTTCAAAATAGTTTTAAAATTATACTTAAAAAACTGATAAAAACACACAATTTGGCTACATACATCACGAAAATTTAATGTGCGTCATTTTCACGAGCTGGGTGTTTTAATTAGATTTCCAAATTGAAACACATGCAGCAAAGAAAATATGCAAACAATTATCATTTAAGTGCAAAAAACATTATTTAAACTTATAAAACAAACTAAAAAAAAATCTTTTTTTTCCCGTTAATTGAAAATAAAGAGGCCATAATTCTTAAATGCGACAATTTTTATAATTGCGTTTTATAATCGGCATTAGCATCTTTTATATTCCGCGCGTGCAAATTGGAAACAATTCTTTCGTGTTTAAATAAAATACGAGTTTAAGTGGATTAAAAGCGTTTTAACTAACCTCTTGAGGGGCGCCATTTGCAGTCTGCAAACGGCTAATTTTAATACTTAAATTGCCAACTGGTACCAGTAATTTTAGTACAATTTTGATCTCATAATATACGTGACGAAACGGTTTAGATAATTTTCAATTAAATTTGTTCGTAAATATCGGTGGGAATTAATTATTTGATCATTTTTGAAGCAGAAATGCCTTGCCCCTGAAAGGTTTAAGCAATGTATCGTGTTTAATGCGATTGAATGAGACATTCCCGATCATTCATTACTGGCATTTAATGTTATATTTTGGCGATACTTTTTTGGTCGTCAGTATTGATGCACTAGTCCACTCATAAAC
This sequence comes from Maratus speculifer, assembly GCA_964019185.1. NCBI lineage: Eukaryota > Metazoa > Arthropoda > Arachnida > Araneae > Salticidae > Maratus > Maratus speculifer. Next base: position 108,908,558 of record OZ025298.1, on the reverse strand, counting down.
GCACATATTGTTTTACTAAAACAATTATTACAAATAATATAATACATCGCTGAGATTTTAACATTCAAAAAATAGTTTTTACAGATGAGCAGTTAGTACAACGTAGATAAAAAACTTGTTCCAGTAAATCTCGCGGAGCTTGAGTGGAGTGGAGAGGTTCCTGAGTAACGTGATAAAAATTATAAAACGGTTGCAAAAGTTAGTTATGGTCAAGGCGCTACAGTACTCCCCCCCCAGTGTCTTCAGACACGGAATCTGCTTGGCAAACGGACTTTTCTACCGGACTTGGTTATTTTCTCTGGTTCATTCTTTTGTTGGTCTATCGTGTTTGGCTGTTGAAGAGTTTCTTTGGCTGTTGAAGGTTTTCTTTGGCTATTGACGGGTTCCTTTGGCGGAACTTCTTCAGGCACACTGAGCAAAAATGCTGGTTTTAGTCGGTCAAGACAAACTGTTGTCTTTTTACCTTTAACGTCAAGTGTAAACCATTTGTCTGTACGGGAAAGGACTTTAAATGGTCCGTCGTAAGTAGGTTGGAGTGGTTTTCTGATTGCGTCATGTCTGATAAAAACGTGGGAACAATTTTTCAACTCCTGATAGATGAATGGTGTATGACGTCCATGGTTTGCAGGAGGTACTGGTTGCAATTTTCTCATTGCCTCTCTCAGGTTATCCACGAAAGGTTTAGGATCAGGGTCCGAAGTTGGTCGCAGCCCTAAGAATTCACCTGGAAGTCTCAAGGTAGTTCCATAAACCAATTCTGAAACTGTTGCACCAATGTCTTCTTTCAGGGAAGAACGAAGGCCGAGCAGAACAAGTGGCAATGTATCAACCCATCGTTCTGTCATGTGGCATTTGATGGCAGTTTTCAATGGCCTATGCAAACGTTCTACAATGCCATTAGCCTTCGGGTTAAATGAAGTCGTTCGAAGCTTCGTTATTCCGAAATGTCGAGCTAGAGCCTTTAATAATTCTGATTCAAACTGACGACCTTGATCGGTTGTTATGTATGTAGGCACTCCGAAACGAGAAATCCAGGCAGAAAGAAATGTCCGTGCAACCGTTTCTGCTGTGATATCAGCTATGGGAATGACTTCGGGCCAGCGCGTGAATCGGTCTATGATCGTCAAGGCGTAGCAGTATCCTTGAGATGGTGGCAAAGGTCCAATTATGTCCATGTGGACATGTTCAAATCTTTCATTTGGGGTCTTAAAGGATCCCAGAGGACTGGAGACATGACGTTGCACTTTAGATCTTTGGCATGCAATACAAGCACGGGACCAGTTTCTACAATCTTTGTTCACTTCCGGCCACACAAATCTACTGGTAATGAGTCTTGTTGTAGCCTTTATTCCTGGATGGGACAGATTATGAAGAGATTTAAATACTTCAAAACGTAGGCTTTTTGGAACGTAAGGCCTGATGGTAGTTGTTGAATAGTCGCAATAAATCTCTCCGTCTGGTAGAACAACTTTACGCAGTCTCAAAGAAGTGCTTTCATTTAATAAGTCTTGTAATTCAGGATCATTCGCCTGTGCATTGGCCAGATTTGTATAATCAATTGGCGAAGGCATTTCTATGGCTGCAATTCGAGAGAGAGTGTCTGCTATGATATTATCTGAACCTTTTACATAACGCAAATCTGTTGTGAATTGTGATATATAATCTAGTTGTCTGTTTTGTCGCGGGGATGCTTTATCTGATTTCTGATGAAAAGCGAAAGTTAAAGGTTTGTGATCGGTATAGATGCAAAATGTTCTACCTTCAAGCATGTATTGGAAGTGTCGAATAGCCGAATAGGCTGCTAATAATTCTCTATCGTACGCGCTATAACGTTTTTCAGTGGGAGACAGTTTCCGGGAGATAAAACCCAAAGGTTGCAATTGGTTATTTGTAATTTGATTGAGTGCAGCCCCGATAGCAAAATCTGAAGCATCAGTACACAAAACCAAACCCGACGTTTCTGAAGGGTGAGCAAGTAAAGCTGCATTTGCAAGTTGTTGTTTACAGTCATCGAAAGCTTGTTTATCTTCCACAGACAACTCGATATGGTTGTTATCTTTTTTGTTTCCTTTAAGATACTCATTTAAGATGGCCTGTTTGTCCGCAGCATGTGGCAAGAATCGACGGTAAAAATTGATTAAGCCTAAAAACATGCGTAAATCCCTTACAGTTTTCGGTTCCTTAAAATCTAATACCGCTTGAACCTTTTCTGGCAAGGGTTTGGTCCCATCTTTTGAAATCAAATGTCCTAAAAATGAAAGTTCAGAGACCCCGAACACACATTTAGATGTATTTAGTTGTATCCCGTAGTCGCTGAGTCTTTGGAATAATTGCTGTAAATGCTCTGCATGCTGCTCTTCATTATCAGAGAAAACTAAAATGTCATCCAAATATGCAAAGCAAAATGCCAAATCCCTTAAAACTTCATTGATAAATCGCTGAAAAGTTTGGGCAGCGTTGCAGAGACCAAAATTTAAAAAGGGGAATTCGAACAGGCCGAAGGGTGTTATTATTGCAGTTTTCGGGATATCCTCTTCATTTACCGGAATCGCATGGTAAGCCCGAAATATATCTAATTTTGAAAAAATAGTTTTGCCATGGAGAGCAGAGGAGAAATCTTGTAAGTGAGGAATGGGATAACGATCTGGAATTGTTTTTGCGTTTAAGCGCCTATAATCGCCAACAGGACGTATACCACCTGTGGATTTAGTCACAACATGAAGGGGTGAAGACCAGGGGCTCTTGGATGGTCGACAAATACCCTTCTCAATCATAAATTCAAATTCCTTTTTAACGGCATCGAGGGTTTTTGGATTTAATCTTCTAGGGCGACTATGGACTGGCGGCCCAACTGTCTCAATATGATGCACAGTGGAATGTTTGGCCTTCCCAAATTCGGGATCTGGGGTTATAATATCTGGATAAGATCTTAACAAGGCGTGATAACGGGAATTTTCTATAATGACTTTAACTGCCCCTTGTTGCACATTATCCAAACTGCCCGAGGTGCCTATATTTGTCATTCCATCGATAAGTCTTTTATTCCTAATATCGACAAGTAGATTAAAATGTCTCAAAAAGTCTGCTCCAATAATGGGTGTCGAGACCTCAGCAACTATAAAATTCCATTTAAAAACCCGGCGTAAACCTAAATTCAATTGCAATAATTTTGTACCGAAGGTTTTTATTTTTGACTGATTTGCGGCGTATAATTCAAAGGAGTCAGGAGAGCGTTGGTAACCGTGTTGGTTTCTTTTTATTGGTATGCACGAAACATCACTACCGGTATCAATTAAATATTTCAGATTTGTAGCACTGTCATAAACGCAAAGGCGGTTATTAGTTTTAGCTACCGAAACATCGCTACCACCCACGGCACTAGTTTGAGTGGTAGCGTCTACTCGTTTCCCGACTGGGTGAACGAGCAAGGCTGCCTACACTGCCTAGCAAAACGACCAAACCGATTATGGTAATAGCAATAATTTTGATTGTTTTCATAAGCCGGATTTCGGCTTACATTCCTAGATTGGCCTCGGAATGTGAATCTTCGGCCCCTTGAATTATATTGACTTTTTTCTTCGGAAAGTTTCTCGACAAGCAATGTCAACTTCTCAATTTGTTTTTGCATGTCTAAAATAGATGGCTGGCCTATTGCCGCAATTGGTTCTGATTTTGCAACAGAATATACCTGCGTGTTATCTGCTGTAGTTTCGTATATCTTGTCGGCTAAAACCGCAAGTTCAGGTAAATTTTCGTTCGATACCAATAAGATGGTTTGAATATTTGGTGGTAATCTCTGTAACCATAAGCTCTGCAAAAAGTTATCGTTGAGTTGGCCTGCACCCAAATCGCGCATTTGGCGGAGTAATGTAGACGGTTTACTGTCTCCCAACTGCAATTCACTCAGAAGTTTTTTTAAGCGTTTTCCATCAGAGTCCGCGAACTCTGCAATAAGCCTGCGCTTTAATGTGTCATATTTACCCTGCTGTGGGGGACTGTATATAAGGTCACTAACATAATTTAAACTTTCAGAGTCGATTGATGAAATTAGACTAGCATATTTGGTGTCATCGTTTGTAATTCCAGATAACTGAAACGCGGCTTCTACTTGTGAAAACCATAATTGAATATTTTGTTTCCAAAACGGCGGCACGCGAAGTGCAATTCTATTAATTTCATTGCCTTGCATATCCAGCTATCTATAAATTTATGCTATCTATGCTCAGTTATAATATCAATGTGTTTTATGTGCAATAACCTTAATAATAATATGAATTAAGCATGATAAAAAGTTTTAAAAAAAAATCTCTCTCGAATTTACAGAAAACAGAACTGACCTGATATCCAATCTCTCCTCAATCAAAAGCGAACTCTTTGATGTACTATCACTTAATTAATTTTGCACTGGTTGTTTGAAAGTTGCGTGCTTGTGCGGGTCACCACTGATGCACTAGTCCACTCATAAACGCACATATTGTTTTACTAAAACAATTATTACAAATAATATAATACATCGCTGAGATTTTAACATTCAAAAAATAGTTTTTACAGATGAGCAGTTAGTACAACGTAGATAAAAAACTTGTTCCAGTAAATCTCGCGGAGCTTGAGTGGAGTGGAGAGGTTCCTGAGTAACGTGATAAAAATTATAAAACGGTTGCAAAAGTTAGTTATGGTCAAGGCGCTACAGTATAATCAAGTAGTACCAAAAAAAGAAACAATAGTTGAAACAATAAATAAAAGTTATAAATAATAAACATAATAAAAATTATACATAAAACAATAAATCGAAAATATTAACACTTACAGCAATATTCAAAATCAAAGTTTTCATCAATTTGGTGACAGAAAAAATCGCGCCAACTTGGTACGTATATGACATCTACGCCATATTTATGTGTAAAAATAAGTATAAACGTTCATCAGATATGAAATCTGATGAACTATTGATGATTATAATTGATGACTTTCTGAAGCCCAAATTGGACGAAGATTTATAAAAATGCCGAAGTGAAGATATTAAAGGAAAAGTGTCATGAAAACGGGACAGAAATATCATATACGTATTTGGGGTACTACTTGGTTATGCCATCGACCAAAAAAAAAATCGCCAAATTATAAGATTAAATTCCAACAATAAATGGCCTTGAATGTCCCATGCTATGAAATTAAACAAGATACACGTGTTTAAAACATCATAAAGTGATTTTTATTTCAACTTTTTATAAATGGTTTACTAATTTAATTGTTCTTCTGTTGTTTAAACTAAAAATTTAGTCAACATATATAAGTTGGCTATTAGTTTGGCGATTTGTATCATTTGGCGAAATTAATCGACGGGATAACTAAGTAGTACCGTATTTAGTTTGGCGCAAATTTGGCGAAAATCATTTTTTAATTATTTTCTATTATATTAACAAGAAAGTAACAATAAATAAAAACACGACTAAATACAGATTAATTTAATATAGGAAAAAAACAATTGTCGGGTTACCATGTCATGCAAAATAACGATAGTTCGATGCCAATTATGTGGAAGAGTTCCAAGTCCTGTTCTGGCATTTTTAGTGAAATTTTATTCTTTATTTTTTATTTTTTTATTTTATTTTATATTATTTATTTTATTTTATTTTTTTGCATTAAATGAATCGGTTCCTTTTTTATTTTCCAACAAAGTTGAAAAGTGTTTATGCATTCGGTTTGTCTGTCCGTCTGTCCACACTTTAACATCCGTAAATATACTCGGATTTTTTATGCAATTGGTAAACCTTATTTGGGGACCCCTAAGCATGTTTGGTATTATATATGAAGTATGTGAGATTAACAGTTTATTTACAGGGACACCCAAAATTTTCCATTACATTATGGTCTATAAGAAAAATCGATAACAGAGTATTTTTATGAAACTACACTATTGCAAAGTATTGAAACTTATATAAATCGATGAATTTTATTACGATTACGTTTGAACAAGACAATCATATAATTTTTAATCCGTTTACAGGGACACTCAAAAGAAATCAGTTACAATATTGTCTTTGAGCAATAATTGCTGGTCATGTGTTTTCAATTTCGGCATGTGCTTTGAAATTTAACTATTTTTTAGGTGCATTCGTAATTATATAAATGCGTAGTACATATAGTCGTCGTCTGAACCGTCCGTATCTCTGTCCGCATAGAACAGCACGAAAACTATCGAACCGAATCACTTTAAATTTTAAATATACATTTGTTTCTGAACTTTGTTGAGTTATTTTAATTTTTAGTAAAATTGGATAAATAGTTCGAATACAGAAACAGTCAAAAATATTCTATTACATTATGACCGATGGGATGAAAGAATTCCAAGAATATTTTAACGATGTTACGCGCCCATCGAAACCTAATGAAATTGATATGCATTTATGAGGAGCACTAGAATATATATTTTGTAGAGCATGCCGCGCAAAGAATATTTATTATTCATTTGCAGGGCACCACAAAAGAATTAAATAACAAAAAGGCACGGGGGAAGGGACATTAATTTTTCAACTTTACTAATCTGGGGATTTTATCATTTTCTCAATTGTCACTAGGAAGCTTTTTAAATAATTACTTTTTGGGGTAAAACTCGAGTTCATGTTGGCGTATTTAAGCGAGCATGTCTAGCGTAAAAGTATGGGCAGATTTATAAGTAATTTGTGGTGAAATTTTTACAGCTCAAAGCTTACGGAGACGAGATATTCAGATCTCGTTCGTAACTATACTATAGGCATTGCATATATAATATATGCTGCAGTGAAATACTGCTTAACTTCATGAGAACAAGTTTGAAAAGAAAGAAAAACAGTGCATGTAGTGGCCAGCAGCACAATCCATTTAAATGCGATTGAGCATATCTGGGACACACTCGAACGACGTAATGCATTTCTTTGTTGGCGTCTTCGGGATTTTTATATGTTATTTTTTAAATAGAGAATTCCCTAAATCCCCATCGAGAACCTCATCGTATCCATAGAAAACAGATGTAGATATTATATTATCAACTATTCTGTATTAACTATCTACACACCATGTAAACAAATTCTCTCATTCTACTCAACCATCATGATTTATGCATTTTTTTGTGTTGTTTATATTTTTTACGTCATTTCAAAGCGTTCAAATTCCGATTCAAGATATTTTAGTGTTTTATCATTTGCATTACTTTTAATGCATTAGTTACTTTCAATTTTATACCCATACATGCCTGATTTGAATAGTTTGCTTTCCCTTTTTTTAACCGTGTATAGGAATTTTTACATAATGTTTTGCATTTCTACCATTTACTTTTCTTATTTTTGACATTTAAATTTGTGGCACTATATAACCAATTAAAAATAACGGTACTTTTAGGTTATCCCGCCGACCAATTTCGCCAAATTATACAAATCGCCAAACTAATAGCCAAATTATACATGTTGACATAATTTTTATTTTGAATAACGAAAAAACAAATAATTAGAAGAATATTAATAAAAATATCAATAAAAAGTCGAAATAAAAATCACTTAATGACATTTTAAACACGTGAATCGCATTTAATGTCATTGAATGGGACATTCACGATCATCTGGGCATCATCCATTATTGGCATTTAATCTTATTGTTTAGCGATAATTTTTTAATCGACGGGTAACATAGAAGTACCAAAATAACATATCATTTTTTATTAAATTTTTGGAACATAGACTTTCTATTTGGAAAATATTTGGTAGAGAATTGGGAAATCTGAAGTATATCTGAATGTTTTTGCCACGATGACCAACAAAAAAAAATATTAAAAACTAACAAAAAAATAATAACTCAATAACAAATTGTGGTACAGGTTTCAAACAAGTTGCATTTAAAGGTATTTTTTTTCTTTATACGATGGTGTGCAATGTTTAGAAATTAAAAAATTTGCAGTACCGAAAATTGTTAAACTGAAATTTCATTTAATATTTGTTTATGATTGGCTCAGGAATATTAACGTGTATCTAAATGCACAGGCGTATTAATATAACTCTGTTATTACGTAAATTACGTTTTGATAATTTTAAAAATGTTATTATTGGTTTTTTTAAATATAGAAATCATTTACAGGCCTAAAGTTATAGCCTTTGAAAATATTAGTTTCCAAATAGTCATTGTAATTTCTAAAATTACATTTTTTTAATGTGGTATATTTTCGTTCTTTCTTTTTTTTTATACTTTTTGCAAATTATTATTAAATATATGTTCTCAGCAATATCGCTCAGACTAATCCCTCTGAGGGAAATCCTAGTAAAATAATGTATGATAGATGAGTTGAAAAATAATGATTAAGTCAATTAATTACGAACTTTTTTTTAAACTAATTTACTTACCGAAATCTTACACGTAATAGATAGATTAATGTGTAAAAAATAGGATGATATCAATATAGAGCCGATACAGCCAATCAGGTTAACTTTACACCCCCTTTAGGAAACTTTGTTCATTCTGCCATTGTGGAATCTATAAGAGTCATTTCCACTAAGATACTATTTTACACTAGTTGTCTGAGCGTAGCGAAGTCTTATACTCAGAGTACGTAACGATATTAAAAGTCAAAAAAATTCTTTCGGCAAGCAAATCTCAAAAAGTACTTGTCGGATTTCGATTCTGTTTGTACCAGAAGGTAACTATGAAGGTAATCTGGTAAATGCACCTACTTTTAAAAATCAATTCCAAATAGTTTAAAAGTTATATTAAAACTAGTCGTTGGGGGCCACCGTAATACTTACCCATCATGGATATGTATATGAAAATAAAACATATGAAAACTATTTATACAATGCATTGCAATTCATAAACTAAATTTAAATATTGTTGATATACATAGTAATGCTATAAAGAACTGCTGATGTACCAATTTCGACAAGTTATATAAAACGATAAACTACTCAAGTAGTACCGAACTGCGTAAAAGAAACATCTTATAACTCCAAAACTTATAATTCTATTAACTAACAATTAAATGCGTCGGATTAAGCGTCTCATTTCCAATTAAAATTTACCTCTGAATTGAAATTTGAATCAAATACAGGGTCATGAAAAATCGAAGAATGTGGAAAACAGGATTACAAATATCTCGGCAACTAATAATCCGATCGACTTCGTTTTATATGCAAAATGTGTGATATTTTATTGCATTTTAAGTCCGTTCCTTAGAACAAAAAAATTCGAAAATTTTTATATACCTTTCATCAGAACGAATTTTTTGAGAGTCCGAAAAAAATAGTTCCGGATAATCGAGGTTGCTGATATTAAATAGGGTTCGTCCCATTCTTACATACTAACTACATACAAAATTTCAAGTCTCTATCTCAATTTGTTCGGGAGATAGAGCGTTTACAGACAGACAGACAGACAGACAGACAGACAGACGGACAGACAGACGGACGGCAAAATTTTTTTTCTAAAAATATGTTTTTCGGAATCTCCACTATCTAAAACGTGTAAATCCGTCAAATTTTTTTTTTTCGATTTTCAAAACGATTGCAAGACTTACCCTATACTACCGTATGATGGGTAAGTAAAAACTGATAAAAAAGCACAATTTATTTGCATACGTCACAGAATTTTGGTGTGCGTGATTTTCACAAGCTGGATATTTTCGTAGATAACCGAATCAGTACATGGAGTAAATAGTAATCATTTACGCACTCAGAAATATTGAATGCAATAAAACATTTTAAAATTTAATCATGCAGGAAAATAAAACTGTTATTTTTTTATATAAAAAAATGTCATAAAAACTTAATAGCATTTTTTGATAGCTAAAAGAATATTTTATATTTTTCGCGTGTGAAAATTAGAAACAATTACGTTTTTAAATAAAAAGTTTCTTTTATGACATCATTTTCCCTTTATATTTATTTTTATTGCATGTTTTCTTTTAACTTATATTTTGTTTGTGTGTGGAAGTCAATTCTGATCACTAATTTTTCGACACGGATACCACAGGCGCATCAGATTTGGCGCAATTTTTTTCAAAGCCCATTTGGCGAAAACTCCGTTTTCAAATAACGCTTACATACACATTTTTAAATTGTTTTCTATTTTCAAAAAAAACTTACAGTAAATAAAATAATAATAATAATTAATAACTATAAAAACAAATATTTTATATAATAAAAAAAAGGAAATGAAAGTAAATAAACATTTTATGAGTAAATAAACAAATCACTACATAGTATAAAACAAAGTCGCTTTTTCTGTCCCTATAACCCTATGTGCGCTTAAATCTTTAAAACTACGCAACGGATTTTGATGCGGTTTTTTTAATAGATAGAGTGATTCAAGAAGAAGGTTTATATGTATAATAACATCCATTAAATAGCGGAGAAATATTGTTATTTTTGAGATTTTTAATGTGATGTCGTAAATAATTTCATTTTTTCCGCTTATACATTGCAAACGCAGGCAGAACCCTACAAGATTTATCAAAATAATGTACTAATTATTGTACACATTATACACACATTGTATCATAACTACATAGTATAAAACAAAGTCGCTTTTTCTGTCCCAATATCCCTATGTGCGCTTAAATCTTTAAAACTACGCAACGGATTTTGATGCGGTTTTTTTAATAGATAGAGTGATTCAAGAGGAAAGTTTATATGTATCATAACATCCATTAAATAGTGGAGAAATACTGTTATTTTTGAGGTTTTTAATGTGATGTCGTAAATAATTTCATTTTTTCCGCTTATACATTGCAAACGCAGGCTGAACCCTACAAGATTTATCAAAATAATGTACTAATTATTGTACACATTATATACACATTGTATCATCACTACATAGTATAAAACAAAGTCGCTTTTTCTGTCCCTATATCCCTATGTGCGCTTAAATCTTTAAAACTACGCAACGGATTTTGATACGGTTTTTTTAATAGATAGTGTGATTCAAGAGGAAAGTTTATATGTATCATAATATCCATTAAATAGTGGAGAAATACTGTTATTTTTGAGTTTTTTAATGTGATGTCGTAAATAATTTCATTTTTTCCGCTTATACATTGCAAACGCAGGCTGAACCCTACAAGATTTATCAAAATAATGTACTAATTATTGTACACATTATATACACATTGTATCATCACTACATAGTATAAAACAAAGTCGCTTTTTCTGTCCCTATATCCTTATGTGCGCTTAAATCTTTAAAACTACGCAACGGATTTTGATGCGGTTTTTTTTAATAGATAGAGTGATTCAAAGGAAAGTTTATATGTATAATAACATCCATTAAATAGTAGAGAAATACTGTTATTTTTGAGGTTTTTAATGTGATGTCGTAAATAATTTCATTTTTTCCTCTTATACATTGCAAACGCAGGCTGAACCCTACAAGATTTATCAAAATAATGTACTAATTATTGTACACATTATATACACATTGTATCATCACTACATAGTATAAAACAAAGTCGCTTTTTCTGTCCCTATATCCCTATGTGCGCTTAAATCTTTAAAACTACGCAACGGATTTTGATGTGGTTTTTTTTAATAGATAGAGTGATTCAAAAGGAAAGTTTATATGTATAATAACATCCATTAAATAGTGGAGAAATACTGTTATTTTTGAGGTTTTTAATGTGATGTCGTAAATAATTTCATTTTTTCCTCTTATACATTGCAAACGCAGGCTGAACCCTACAAGATTTATCAAAATAATGTACTAATTATTGTACACATTATATACACATTGTATCATCACTACATAGTATAAAACAAAGTCGCTTTTTCTGTCCCTATATCCCTATGTGCGCTTAAATCTTTAAAACTACGCAACTGATTTTGATGCGGTTTCTTTTAATAGATAGAGTGATTCAAGAAGAAGGTTTATATGTATAATAACATCCATTAAATAGTGGAGAAATATTGTTATTTTTGAGATTTTTAATGTGATGTCGTAAATAATTTCATTTTTTCCGCTTATACATTACAAACGCAGGCAGAACCCTACAAGATTTATAAAAATAATGTACTAATTATTGTACACATTATATACACATTGTATCACTACATAGTATAAAACAAAGTCGCTTTTTCTGTCCCTATATCCCTATGTACGCTTAAATCTTTAAAACTACGCAACGGATTTTGATGCGGTTTTTTTTAATAGATAGAGTGATTCAAGAGGAAGGTTTATATGTATAATAACATCCATTAAATAGTGAAGAAATACTGTTATTTTTGAGGTTTTTAATGTGATGTCGTAAATAATTTCATTTTTTCCGCTTATACATTGCAAACGCAGGCTGAACCCTACAAGATTTATTGTGTATAAAGACATCCTGTAATTGTTGTAAAAATAAAATAAATAGGTAAAAATGTAAATAGGTAAAAGCCTGGGCAGGCTGCTATAATCTATATCCATAAAACAAAGTCGTGTTAGTTACACCATCTATAACTTAAGAACGGATGGATCGATTTTTATGAAACATTGTATGGAGTTATCTGGCACCTTAGATTAACATACAGGCTACTTTTTACCCGACTACTTAAAAGGAGAGTAATGGTTTTAGTAGTTGAATTTAATGGGATGAAGTGGTAGTAACAATTTGCGGTGTCAGTAGTGACACGGGACTACCCGAAGCAAAGCGAGGGCGGGCCGCTAGTAATAAATAAATAAAGCCGGGTTACCATCTCAGGTAAAATAATGCCATTTTGACGCCAATTATGTACCCTGGTGCACATGTGATATCTTTTCCCATTTTCATCCATTTCCTGTTGGCGTACAACTTTGAAATTTGGAATATGTATGCATACCTGGGAGCAATACTGGAATTAGACATTGATTTTTTTAAAATTTGATCCAAAAACGGGCAACGGGAGTTATTTTTTAAAGATTTATACAATTTATACTGCATAAAGGAGCCACTTACCTATTTCTGTATACAAGAAGAAGTAAGTGGCATGTAAAAACAATTATAGTATACATAAATAAAATTCTTGAGATACTAGAGATATAATCACCGGGTTTGGCGAGATTTTTTATGCCAATTAGGTGAAAACATCGTTCTGATTACCAGATTCATATAGCATGCTATAATAACACGTTATTTATTTATTTCAAAAAAAAAAAAGAATAAACGAAACCTTTTCTGTTATTAAAAAAAGAAATAACAACCAATAAATGATAATATTTTTAGAACAAACAATTTATTATAACATTTATATGATAAACATGTTAGGCAACTGAACGCCATTTTCGCACCATTTAGGTATCTTGGTGTGTATAGGGCATATATGTGCCATATTTATTTGTAAAACTGAGCATGAACGTTTACCAAGTGTGTTTTCATAGCCGCTTATATCTTTTTGCAACATAGCGCACCTTTCGAAGCCAAAACAGCACAAAAGAAAAAAAAAAATCAATATTTGCAGTATTTTTATTTAATTAATTTTTTTTAATGTAATGCACATTTTGTAATCAATAGGTTCGATAATCTGACCTCGTTTTTTGCTTTAAAAGATGATATTTCATACGACGTCTTTTTTGGATTCGTCGTTTTTCCGTATTTGATAGTATGCGTCTACTCGTTTTGTAACCTTTTTTTGTAACTTTCTTCTTTATTAACAGCGACATTTGGATTTCCTATTTAAATAAAAATTCTTCTAAATGCAAAGAATTTGGTTAAAATAAATAAATAAATGAAATGCGGATATCTATTGCTCAAAGCACAAAATTTTTCCTATTGAGTTATTAAAAATCAGTAAAAACATAATTTTTATGATGATAAAAAGGTGACATATGTAATAACAGAGTCATATATTATGTACGTTATGGATTAAGTACTAATATTTCTCCACCATTTATAAATAATAATAATAATAAAATAAAATGCGGACAGACCAAAGTCTATAATTGACTGAAAACAACAACCATTTTTAAATGCTTTAAAACATGGCCATTGAAAAGTGATATTTCAAAAGTATTATGAAATTAGTTAAAAACCATTTACTTTAAACTAAATGAATAAAAGATTTATATTTTTAATTAAATACTAGGGGGGGGGCGCCCCCTGCTCGCTATGCTCGCCAACCCCCCGCGTAATATCTTCGCGATTCCAAATTATTGACTACCCCTGCTTGCTGCGCTCGCCAATACCCCATGGTATGAATAAGCAGTTGCAGACCTTTCAAATGGTGTGTCACACGACTGGTGTTGTAAAGAAATAAAAAATGTGCCCAGCTGGGAGGCAGAGTGGGGGTGACACACAAGACATCCATAAAATCAATAAACAGTTGCACACCTTTCAAATGATGTGTCACACAATTGGTGTTGTAAAGAAATTACAAAATGCGCCCCCTCTGAGGGCAGAAGGGGGTTTACACACAAGATATCCATAATAAAGGAATAAGCAGTTGCAGACTTCTCAAATGATGTGTCACACAATTGGTGTTGTAAAGAAATTAAAAATGTGCCCCCCTGGGGGGCAGAGTGGGGGATGACACACAACACATCCATAATATGAATAAGCAGTTGCAGACCTTTCAAATGATGTGTCACACAACTGGTGTTGTAAAGAAATTAAAAATGTGACCCCCCCCCTGAGGAGAGCAGAGTGTGGGGGTGACACACAAGACATCCATAATATGAATAAGCAGTTGCAGACCTTTCAAATCTTGATCTTGAATCCGATTAAAAAACGTACCGTGATTAATTAAAATGTTATAGGCAGAGCTGCCATGTCTCCGGCATTTTGGATACCGGTATTTTAATACAGAAAATGTTTTATTAAATTGGAACATTCTGCAGATTTAAAAAATAACTTTTCCTATAAGAAAATTCTGCTATGCAATAAGCGGGGGTTTGGCATCTCTGTAACTTGGCGATAACTGTAATATTTCGCCAAATTTTTTATTTCTTTACAACACCAGTCGTTTGATACATCATTTGAGAGGTTTGCAACTGCTTATTCATATAATGGATGTCTTGTGTATTATCCCCCATCCTGGCCCCCAGGAGGGACACATTTTTAATTTCTTTACAACACCAGTCGTGTTACACAAGATTTGAAAGGTCTGCAACTGCTTATTCATATTATGGATGTCTTGTGTGTCACCCCCACACTCTGCTCTCCTCAGGGGGGGGGGGTCACATTTTTAATTTCTTTACAACACCAGTTGTGTGACACATCATTTGAAAGGTCTGCAATTGCTTATTCATATTATGGATGTGTTGTGTGTCATCCCCCACTCTGCCCCCCAGGGGGGCACATTTTTAATTTCTTTACAACACCAATTGTGTGACACATCATTTGAGAAGTCTGCAACTGCGTATTCCTTTATTATGGATATCTTGTGTGTAAACCCCCTTCTGCCCTCAGAGGGGGCGCATTTTGTAATTTCTTTACAACACCAATTGTGTGACACATCATTTGAAAGGTGTGCAACTGTTTATTGATTTTATGGATGTGTTGTGTGTCACCCCCACTCTGCCTCCCAGCTGGGCACATTTTTTATTTCTTTACAACACCAGTCGTGTGACACATCATTTGAAAGGTCTGCAACTGCTTATTCATACCATGGGGTATTGGTGAGCGCAGCAAGCAGGGGTAGTCAATAATTTGGAATCGCGAAGAGATTACGCGGGGGGTTGGCGAGCATAGCGAGCAGGGGGCGCCCCCCCCCTAGTATTTAATTAAAAATATAAATCTTTTATTCATTTAGTTTAAAGTAAATGTTTTTTAACTAATTTCATAATACTTTTGAAATATCACTTTTCAATGGCCATGTTTTAAAGCATTTAAAAATGGTTGTTGTTTTCAGTCAAATATAGACTTTGGTCTGTCCGCATTTTATTTTATTATTATTATTATTTATAAATGGTGGAGAAATATTAGTACTTAATCCATAACGTACATAATATATGACTCTGTTATTACATATGTCACCTTTTTATCATCATAAAAATTATGTTTTTACTGATTTTTATTAACTCAATAGGAAAAATTTTGTGCTTTGAGCAATAGATATCCGCATTTCATTTATTTATTTATTTTAACCAAATTCTTTGCATTTAGAAGAATTTTTATTTAAATAGGAAATCCAATTGTTGCTGTTAATTAAGAAGAAAGTTACAAAAAAAGGTTACAAAACGAGTAGACGCATACTATCAAATACGGAAAAACGACGAATCCAAAAAAGACGTCGTATGAAATATCATCTTTTAAAGCAAAAAACGAGGTCAGATTATCGAACCTATTGATTACAAAATGTGCATTACATTAAAAAAAATTAATTAAATAAAAATACTGCAAATATTGATTTTTTTTTTTCTTTTGTGCTGTTTTGGCTTCGAAAGGTGCGCTATGTTGCAAAAAGATATAAGCGGCTATGAAAACACACTTGGTAAACGTTCATGCTCAGTTTTACAAATAAATATGGCACATATATGCCCTATACACACCAAGATACCTAAATGGTGCGAAAATGGCGTTCAGTTGCCTAACATGTTTATCATATAAATGTTATAATAAATTGTTTGTTCTAAAAATATTATCATTTATTGGTTGTTATTTCTTTTTTTAATAACAGAAAAGGTTTCGTTTATTCTTTTTTTTTTTTTTGAAATAAATAAATAACGTGTTATTATAGCATGCTATATGAATCTGGTAATCAGAACGATGTTTTCACCTAATTGGCATAAAAAATCTCGCCAAACCCGGTGATTATATCTCTAGTATCTCAAGAATTTTATTTATGTATACTATAATTGTTTTTACATGCCACTTACTTCTTCTTGTATACAGAAATAGGTAAGTGGCTCCTTTATGCAGTATAAATTGTATAAATCTTTAAAAAATAACCCCCGTTGCCCGTTTTTGGATCAAATTTTAAAAAAATCAATGTCTAATTCCAGTATTGCTCCCAGGTATGCATACATATTCCAAATTTCAAAGTTGTACGCCAACAGGAAATGGATGAAAATGGGAAAAGATATCACATGTGCACCAGGGTACATAATTGGCGTCAAAATGGCATTATTTTACCTGAGATGGTAACCCGGCTTTATTTATTTATTACTAGCGGCCCGCCCTCGCTTTGCTTCGGGTAGTCCCGTGTCACTACTGACACCGCAAATTGTTACTACCACTTCATCCCATTAAATTCAACTACTAAAACCATTACTCTCCTTTTAAGTAGTCGGGTAAAAAGTAGCCTGTATGTTAATCTAAGGTGCCAGATAACTCCATACAATGTTTCATAAAAATCGATCCATCCGTTCTTAAGTTATAGATGGTGTAACTAACACGACTTTGTTTTATGGATATAGATTATAGCAGCCTGCCCAGGCTTTGTACGGATATTAAAAAAAATTCAAGTTATAAATTTTTACACACATACTCATAGTCTCTTCTTTGTCAGTGGAGATATTAAAAAAGTGTAAACTTATAAAAGAAAATTCGGATATTAGTATTATTTTTTATTTATTTGTAATTCATACACTACATTTTTACTTATTTACTTTTTACATTTTTACCTATTTATTTTATTTTTACAACAATTACAGGATGTCTTTATACACAATAAATCTTGTAGGGTTCAGCCTGCGTTTGCAATGTATAAGCGGAAAAAATGAAATTATTTACGACATCACATTAAAAACCTCAAAAATAACAGTATTTCTTCACTATTTAATGGATGTTATTATACATATAAACTTTCCTCTTGAATCACTCTATCTATTAAAAAAAACCGCATCAAAATCCGTTGCGTAGTTTTAAAGATTTAAGCGTACATAGGGATATAGGGACAGAAAAAGCGACTTTGTTTTATACTATGTAGTGATACAATGTGTATATAATGTGTACAATAATTAGTACATTATTTTGATAAATCTTGTAGGGTTCTGCCTGCGTTTGCAATGTATAAGCGGAAAAAATGAAATTATTTACGACATCACATTAAAAATCTCAAAAATAACAATATTTCTCCACTATTTAATGGATGTTATTATACATATAAACCTTCTTCTTGAATCACTCTATCTATTAAAAAAAACCGCATCAAAATCCGTTGCGTAGTTTTAAAGATTTAAGCGCACATAGGGATATAGGGACAGAAAAAGCGACTTTGTTTTATACTATGTAGTGATGATACAATGTGTATATAATGTGTACAATAATTAGTACATTATTTTGATAAATCTTGTAGGGTTCAGCCTGCGTTTGCAATGTATAAGAGGAAAAAATGAAATTATTTACGACATCACATTAAAAACCTCAAAAATAACAGTATTTCTCCACTATTTAGTGGATGTTATTATACATATAAACTTTCCTTTTGAATCACTCTATCTATTAAAAAAACCACATCAAAATCCGTTGCGTAGTTTTAAAGATTTAAGCGCACATAGGGATATAGGGACAGAAAAAGCGACTTTGTTTTATACTATGTAGTGATGATACAATGTGTATATAATGTGTACAATAATTAGTACATTATTTTGATAAATCTTGTAGGGTTCAGCCTGCGTTTGCAATGTATAAGAGGAAAAAATGAAATTATTTACGACATCACATTAAAAACCTCAAAAATAACAGTATTTCTCTACTATTTAATGGATGTTATTATACATATAAACTTTCCTTTTGAATCACTCTATCTATTAAAAAAAACCGCATCAAAATCCGTTGCGTAGTTTTAAAGATTTAAGCGCACATAGGGATATAGGGACAGAAAAAGCGACTTTGTTTTATACTATGTAGTGATGATACAATGTGTATATAATGTGTACAATAATTAGTACATTATTTTGATAAATCTTGTAGGGTTCAGCCTGCGTTTGCAATGTATAAGCGGAAAAAATGAAATTATTTACGACATCACATTAAAAAACTCAAAAATAACAGTATTTCTCCACTATTTAATGGATATTATGATACATATAAACTTTCCTCTTGAATCACACTATCTATTAAAAAAACCGCATCAAAATCCGTTGCGTAGTTTTAAAGATTTAAGCGCACATAAGGATATAGGGACAGAAAAAGCGACTTTGTTTTATACTCAGGTTTTATACTTTGTTTTATACTGTTTTATAATCGGATTCAAATTTGGTGGAGACTACGTTTTATGGCCAAAAGCAGCAGTTCCACATGTGTAACTACGGTACAATTCCTTGATGCATTTGACTTATGCTATTATTGCTTTCTCTTATTTATTTATTTCAATTTTAAATAAGATGACTCAAAATCGTGCTTTTTAAATGTACGGAAAAAATCCATTTCGAGAGAGGGCGAAAAGAACAATATTTGGCGATTTATTATCTGCGCTTGGCTAAGTGTCTTACTAACTTGTATTTAATACTCTTCACAATACTTCGCTGTTATATGGACTTTGGCGCTTTTATAAAAAGTTTGACGTAATTTGGGCTTAAGAAAGTGAGTTTTTTACTGAATAATACAAATAAATGAAAAATGAATATTAAGAAATACTAAGAAAAGAAAAGCGAAGCATTATATTGATCTATGTATACTTAAAAATGCATCTGCTAGCAGTAATTAGATAATTTATGTATGTAATAGAAGATAAATAGCTTTTGATTCTATATTTCTATTCTATAAAGGGATAACGTTTGTGTGTTTTTCGTTATCATTGGGAGTACCTAGCCGATTTAAAAAATAATGTGGGCAAAAAATGTTGGTAACCATGTTTGCTGCAAAATATACTATATTTTGCGTAGGAACAATAATCACCATCAATGCACGAGCAAAAAAAAAGCTCTAAAATTGCGAATTCTTTAATGTTGATATGACTATTTTTTTTGTGGCAACTTTTAAGATATAATATTCTCGTTATGAACGATTTCTAAAACATTCGACAATTTAAACTCACAAATTAAATTTTTTTTTCCTAGAAAAAGTTTTAAATCCAATTTATTTAGAATATTGCAATTTCTAGGATACTGTTGGGGTTAGAAACTAGAACTTTGGCATCACAGCAACTTATAGGATGTAAATGCTCGTTTAGGACATATTCTTAAAAAAGGATTCCTTAATTCTTATCGACAACCTCATGGCATCCATGGAAAACAGATGTTCAACAATATAAACTATTCAGACGGATCTCACATCATATAAAATACACTCCATTCTCTTCAAACATAATAGTTTATGTTATTTATAGTTTCTCAAATCGGTGCGAAGCTTCTGTTTATGCTCATGACATTATTTCAAAAAGTTATATTTCCAATGTAGGAAAATTTGGTGTTTTATTTTCTGTATTACTTTTAACATTTTGCATATTTCCAATTTTATATCCATGTATGGTTTGCTTTCCCTTTTATAAAAATAGTATATGCAACTTTATATATAAGATTTTGTAATTCTATAATTCAATATGCTTAGTTTCATCATATTTTATCACAATGAATGACCAATTAAAGGTAACATCTCATTTTCTTTACTTGTCGCAAGTTATTAAATGTGTATTCTCAGCAACATCGCTCAGACTAATCCCTCTGAGGGAAGTCCTAGTGCTTTGATCTATATTTTGAGACGAAAACTTTGCCTTAACTAAACTTATGATGATATTTCATCTTTTTCACTTTCACCCAACTAGAGTTGCAAAAAGTCGGTTAATTCCCGGGTTTATTTCCAATACACCAGGTTTTTTTCCCAGGTTTTTTCCCAAAAAACCGAATTATTCCAAAAAATCCTGAGATTTTTCCAGGTTTAATCCTAAAACCCGGTTTATTCCCGGGTTTAAACTGGGTTTTTTCTAACCTTTGTAACGCTAGACCCAACATTACTTTGATTGACTGCAGTGGCGACAACTTTTGAAAAATATTGGGTGGGCTCAAAAAATTTTGAACAAATACATAAATATTGGGTGGGCTCGCGCCCCATTGGCCCATATAAGTTGGCGCCACTGATTGACTGTACCAATTAATGTCACTCAAAATCTTATTTTTTCCAAGATAAACCAGTGGTGATCATTAAATGTAATCCCCAAACGGGCGATAAACGCGCCATTCTGTAAGTGTCAAGACAACCCACCAGTGTACAGGTGGAATGAAAAAAGGTTTGCATTTGAAATTTAAAAATTGTTTAATAGTGAATTGCTTTATCAAAGCATGATAAAACTTAATTAGATAAATCCGTGGAGTCAGATACTACGTATTTTTTGAAATAATCAACTTAATGGTGACCCGAAAGCTGGATGCATATTTATTTATTGTTTTTATGCAGAAAATTTTCTACAATTTTTTGCTTATTCAAATGAATCGAAAATAAGATAATAAATTCATGTTAAATGCATTTAATAAATCTTGGATTAATCAGTAAAATACTAAAACGCTGCATATGCGCATCTATATACAAATAGTGATTTATAATGAGATTTCAACTTAGGATTACCTAATTTTCAGATAAATTAAAAAAAATTCTAATTCTTTTTTATTTTGTTCTCATTTTTAAGTTTTTTCATTACCTTATTCCCTTAAAGTTTTATGTAAACATACTTTATTTTTATTTGTATAAATTGCGAACTACATAATTATGCGTATTTAAATTTTGTAATTTTTATTTCATTTTGTTGGGAGGCATAATCATACAAAGTCGGGCGTTAACGCTTTACAAATTCCTGTATATAACAGATCTGACGCTGCTTTACGTTTTATAATGTGTGAAAGCACATTTGCTCTTGCCACCCGAAAACCATTTACGGAAGCGCTTTCTAAATATAATTATTTAGTATCCCATCTCCGACCAACATTCAATCATTAGCTCGCGATATTCTTATAAAGCTCGGTGGTACTAATCCTTACACTAAATTGTAAACTGTAATAAATAATCGTTCTGGCGAATCTTCCCAGGAAGAAATTCGTAAATTTTTATCAGGAGAGGAATTATGAATCCGCAAAGCCTTCAGAATTATTGTACGATATGAAACGTCGCGCCGAAACTCTTAGCATTCCCGATAATTAATTGATGGTATTATCGATACAATATTTACAGTCTATGGTTCAGTTTATTTCAGCGACTGTTTTAGATCTTTTTTTTTTTTTTAGACAAAGCTGCTGAAATTTCCGAAATAAACACTCCATCAGCTGTTGAAAAATTAGTAGTTTCCAAAATAAATGATCAATCACTCGAAAACGAATTGTTACATTAAATAGAAAAAATAAATATAAGAATGGATCAGCTTTCACATTTGAGAGGTCAATCGCCATTCCACGAAAAAATAAAATAATATGCGCGATGTTTTGTGTGCATGTTCCATCGTCGTTTTGGAGATGCGCAAGTAAGTAAAATAGGTTAAACCTTGTTCATGAGCTGGAAATGCAGGCAACAAAGAATAGAGGAGACTTATTCTTTGCCCAAGAATTACGTCGCTTATTTAACCAGACAACCAGAAAAGTTTCCTTCTTGGTTGACTCTAGATCAAACGTGTCATTATTATGCGCTAATAACTTTCAAAAGAGAATCCTCTCACAACAAAAACTCTTTGCAGCAAATTCATCCATAATTAATATTTATGGATAAAAAAATTCTCAATCGACTTGAAATTAAGGAGACAATTTACATGGACTTTTCATATTGCCAATGTCAGCACACCCATCCTGAAATCTTATTTTCTCCATTATTTTGCATTGGTGCCTCATCTTCGTAATAAATGTCTTCAGAACATTTATTACGAATTTCCATTCAGCAAAAAACTGTTTTTAGTTATACTATTTATCATAAACTCCTGCAGCAATTTCCTTCTGTTAAAAAATTTCCGGATCTCAATCAACACGTTAAACATAATACCCCTCATAGCATGCATGGTCACAGTGACGTCACAATGACGTCACTGTGAGTCACTTTGGTCACATCACATCTGTGACGAAAATGCCACCACTCAGTGACGTCACATTGTGACTAAGATGTGACTTTCTTAAAAAATTTTAGAAAATTACAAATATTCTTCAAAACATGTTATTTACATTAAAAAACATGCTTCTGGCAATTTAAATATCGTCGCTTTTGTCACAGTTTCGTCACAATGTTAATGTCAAAGTAGGCACAAATGACATACTTTTCACCAATTGGTCACATTGTGACGTCACAAAGTGATCACAATGTTACGTCACAAAAAAGCTCTAAAACGGTCATAACGACTTCACATTTTAGTCATTGTGACTTCATATCGACGTCACGTTACGTCACATCGACAATCGATGGTCACAAAGTCACAATGGGACTTCACTACGACGTTTCAGTGACTTCACCATGTCTTACGGGACGGTACTCGATATAATTACAAAAGGTCCTCCTATAGTCACAAAACGAAATAGATCAGCACCCGATAAAAATTGCCAAACAAGAATTTCAAAACATGATGCAATTAGGACATCTGAGACCTTCTAGTATTAATTATGCATCCCCTGCTCGATATGGTGCCTGAAAAAGGTACATTTTAATGGCAACCCGCTGGTCAATGCTCTTAATTTTCAAACAATTAAGGATAACTACCTAATCCCTTATATGGCAGATTTTATCAATTAATTACATGGTTCAAGAAGTTCTATCAGGTTGACCTTATAAAGGAACACCATGAAATCCCGGCCAATCCAGACGACATTCATAAAGCTGCTATGTATACATATTTTAGAATATATGAAAGTACACGAATACAATATGGTTTGTGAAATGCATCCTTGACTATTCAACGTTTTACAAATGAAATTACCTGCAATTTACCAGGTGTTTATACCTTTTTGACAATATTCTTATTGCATATAAAAATCCTGATGAACATTTGGAAAATTTAAAACTTTTGTTTACAAAATTACAAGAATATGGAGATTGCATTAATGTTTCAAAATGCGTATTTGTCAATCTACAATGTATTTTTTTTGGTTTTTAATCGTTCCGAAAAAAGAATATCACCTATTAATGTTAAAGGTCAATGTATAATAAAATGTCCTCAACCAACCACTTTAATCCAATTGACCACTAGCACTGGGAGGAGCTCGTGATGTTTCCCACAAGCGTTACAGTACGTGATTGGCTTTTGGTGAACGCTTGTGGGATAAATGGAGAAGCTGATTAGCTATAATCCATCGTGACGTTCTTTGACGTAAGAAATGCTAGTGGTCCATAACGTAGATTTTTAGGAATGTTCTATTTTTAAAATGTTTAATTCCGAATACTGCAAATGTTCTTTCTTCATAGTGCAATTATTAGAAGGACATACAAATAAGAAAAATCATCTTTCCCGAGTTCATAAAAGATCTGAAAATCTTGACTGGAATGATTATGCTGCTGGAGCCATGCCGATAAAAATGCAAATACTAACGATGCTTGTTTAAAGTTTCCAATTCCAGGTTCTCATAATAGACTAT
Organism: Maratus speculifer; assembly: GCA_964019185.1. Taxonomy (NCBI): domain Eukaryota; kingdom Metazoa; phylum Arthropoda; class Arachnida; order Araneae; family Salticidae; genus Maratus; species Maratus speculifer. The sequence continues at coordinate 108,884,180 of OZ025298.1, read as the reverse complement.
GGTAGAAGCCTCCAAGGTCACAATTAGAGTTACTGTTATGCAGTTTTCTGAGAATAATTTTGAACCAATAACTTTTTTTTTCAATGAAGCTCAATTCGATCCAACGTAAATGGTCATCGTATGATAAGGAATTATTTGCTATTAACTCAGATATTATAAAAAGTCAGGTATATGTTAGAAGGACGATATTTTCATATATTCACTGATCAAAAGCCACTTTCTTATGCCTTCTGACAAAATCCGAAAAAAATGATCTCGCGGCAGTTGTGCCATCTTTTTGTAATTTCGTAATATCCGATCGATATTCGGACGTGAAAAGTTCTCATAATATTGTTGCTGATGCATTTTCGCTCATTGAAGTCGATTCAATTACAGAATCACCAGCATTAAATTTTAATGAATTTGAGAGAAAAATGATCCTGAAATTCAAAAGCTTTTTGAAAATAACATCCCTTCTTTTAAATTTGAACTAACGCCTTGTCAAATGTCTATGTGAATTTTTTTTATGTGACATCACAATTGGAACTTCTCGTCCAATTGTTCCAAACTCCTTTCGCAAGTTCATTTTCTACCATCTTTACAAACGTTCCTATCCTGTATAGCTGCTACTACTAAACTTATATGCTCTAGATATGTATTGCTTGGCATGAAAGTCAAATTCGATGGGTGATGGTGTGAACCATGCCAGCATTCTAAAATATAGAGACACACTAAAATACCTTAAAAACTTTCACTCTTCCGGATGCACGCTTTGATCTAATACATATATATCTCATAGGACATTTAGCATTATTTGATGATTATACTCACTTTTTAAAGATAATTGACCTTTTTTTAAATAGCCAGAGGCCATACATATCAAAAATACGCTAGCAACAACTGTATACAGTGTTATATTCAATACATGGATCTCTCGCTTCGGTTGTCCTTCAGTCATCATATCAGATAAAAGGCTCCAAATGTGATCGGTTATATATGGCGAATTTACCCGCATGTTGGGCAGGAATAAAATAGTGTATGATACAACATTACGACTTCTAGTGACATGTTATCTACGTCAGTGATTCTTCCTTGTACTGATGATTTCATTATTAATCTTCGCAACAATATGCGTCATTTAAATCCAATAGCAACATCTGCTTATTGCAAAGATAAGTACTGTACTAATCAAGCTTTACAAACTTGCTCGTACATCTTTTTACGAATTGATCGAGAGCAGCCGCCATTATTTCAGCCTTACACTGGTCCACATCCTGTCATTTCTCGTTATAATAAAAACATTACTATCATGATTAAGGAGAAAAAAGTGACAGTATCAACCGACCGTCTTAAGCTTGCTTATCTGTTACAAAAATCATACGATAATAACATTACTGTTTCTGTTCAACTTGCACGTGCTAGCAAAAAAGATGACTGCAATTTACCAAAACATACCATGCGTAGTGGACATCATGTATAATTTTCCAAAGGACTTGTAACTTTTATTTAACCCGGGAGTAGTCGCAGCTTTTTTTCGAACGTGATTAGTCGCGCTCGGTCTATTCGCCGCGTTCCCTTTTGGCCGAAGAAAGAGAGGAAAGTTGCCGTTATTCCTAGAAGATCGAAAACAGAGAATTCAAGGGGAAAGTATTGCTGGAATGCGAAAAGATATATGTTATAGCGATTAATACGCAATTTCGTTAAGTATATATTTGGTTAACCTTTAATTAAAATTTATTAAATTGCATTAAATTATTATTTTTTTTTTCATAATTTGTAAAAATGATAAAAGTTATTATATAATCTGACTGATTTTCTAAAGATACAATGAATAATAAATTAAAAAATAATTTCAGTTTTTTTTTGTTGTTTGTTTGAAAATTTGAAATCGTGATACATATTTTTTGAAAGGACAGCAATGATGTCAGTTTACTTTTGACGGTGGTCTGGTACTAGGAACCAACTGAAGTTGAAAAAATACATCTCAAATATAATTTGTCTTACGATTTCGATGTAGATATAAGAAAAGAAGATGATATAACCTTTTATTAAATTATTAACATAAAAACAGGAGCTACTTTTCATATTTTTTCTTTCCCTTGATTCTTTTTAGCATGTAAACTTTAGAGGTTTTATAATACAGTAATTATATATATATGTGTGTGTATATATAATTTTGTAATAACTTCTTTTCATCTTTTTTATTTCAAAGTTTTTAAAAAAAGATAAGAATTACTATCTACTCTGACTTAAATTGCAAAGATACAATGAATAACGAATTAAAAGGTACTATCAGTTATAACATGATGCAGATTTTTTTTTCAAAAGACAGCAACACACTCAGGTTGGTTATCTTATCTTGGGTTATGATGGTGGTCTGACACTAGGGGCCAATTAATGTTGAAAAAAATATCTTTTTTTTTTCATAATTTTTAAAAATGATAAAAGTTATTATATAATCTAACTGATTTTCTAAAGATACAATAAATAATAAAATAAAAGATTTTTTTTTTTTTTTTTTTTGAAAATTTGAAATCGTGATACATATTTTTTGAAAGGACAGCAATGGTGTCAGTTTACTTTTGACGGTGGTCTGGTACTAGGAACCAACTGAAGTTGAAAAAATACATCTCAAATATAATTTGTCTTACTATTTCGATGTAGGTATAAGAAAAGAAGATAAAATAACCCTTTTTTAAATTATTAACATAAAAACAGGAGCTACTTTTGATATTTTTTCTTTTCCTTGATTCTTTTTAGCATGTACAACTTTAGAGGTTTTATAATACAGTCATTATATATATATATATATATATATATATAATTTTTTAATAACTTTTTTTCATCTTTTTTTATTTCAAAGTTTGTGAAAAAGATAAGAATTACTATCTACTCTGACTGAAATTGTAAAAGATACAATGAAAAACGAATTAAAAGATACTTTCAGTTATAACATTGAAATCGTGATGCAGATTTTTTTCAAAAGGCAGCAACGCACTCAGATTGGTTATGACGGTGGTCTGACACTAGGGGCCAATTAATGTTGAAAAAATATATCTTAAATGTTTTTATTACCATATCTATATAGATATAAAAAAGCAGATAAAATAACCCTTTCTTCGTAATTAGTAACATAAAAGCAGTAGCTACTTTTCATTTCTTTATTTTATTTTAACTATTTTTTCTTTTCGTTGATTCGTTTTTGAAATGTGCAACTTTACAGATTTGATAATTTAGTATTTTTTTTTAATGAAAAAAATATATGCAACAAATGAAAATATATGAATAATATTAAAAAAGAAAGTAAATAATAAATGTATTAATAATTTTTTTTCAAAATTTGAAAAACGGTAAAAATATTATGCAATGAAACTGAAATTATAAAGATGCAATAAATAGCTAAATAAATGAGAATAAATTTTGAATAAATTTTCATATGTAGTTATTAAATTTGATATACATAAATCAGTTTTTTTTTTGGGGGGGGGGGGGAACTGTCAACATTGATTTTGATAATGTTTCATTTTTAGGCGACAATCAATATCAAAAAGATGCAATATTTAATGTAAATAAATATTATTTTGTAATTAAATACAATATTTTTCAAAATATAATTTATTTTCAATGAATTTCGCTTTTCGAAAGAAAAACATTAGTAACGAATAAGGATTTGTGAAATTAAATGCCAAGAAAGTTAACTTTATTACATCTCAGCACTAGGCACTCTTTAAATTCTTTGTTTGTTTTCTTTTTCTTTTTTTAAGAAAAAAAATAGGGGCGTTGTTTTGGCGTTGTTAAATAAGGTGTATTTTTATTGTCAACAAACATTTTAAAAATATATACATTTTAGAAAAGTAGTTATCCATTTCTTGTATTTTATAAACATTACTTGAATTATAAAAAAAAGAAAAAAAAGAAAAAGTTTTTTACTTGCATACGTTCTAATCTACATTAGAAAATTCGTATTATGTAGCACACTCGACAAATAAATTATAAGTATTTTCTTTATAGATATACAAAGTACAGTGTTGACAAAATTGTTCTGTTCCCTTTTCTGCTTTATTGTGCAAAAACTACATCTTTCAGTTTTCGCAGATGGAACAACATTTTTTCATTTCTATGGTCCTTTATTAAATTAAACACAACCATTTTATGCGTATTTTTCGGAAAAATAACTTGAAATTTATTCGCGCAATATTCACAAAAAAAAACTAGTCGTTGGGGGGCCACCGTAATACTTACCCATGATAATATAAAATATGAAAATAAAACGCGTGTCTATGGCAACTTCAAAATAAAATTTAAACGCATAAATAAATAATTTTAACATACAATAATGCTCCATTAATGAATTGCTGATGAGCCAATTTTGACTAATTATATAAAACGCCAAAATACTCGAGTAGTAACGGATTGCGTAAAAGAAACACCCTTACAACTCAAAAAATAATAATCATATTAACTAAAAATTTACTGTGTTGGATTAAGCGTCTCATTTCCAATTAAAATATACCTCTGAATTGAAATTTGAATGAAATACAGGGTCATGAAAAATCGAAGAATTTGGAAAACAGGATTACACATATCTCGACAACTAATAATCCGATCGACTTCGTTTTTTATGCAAAATTTGTGTTATTTTATTGCCTTTTACGTCCAGTCCTTAAAATAAAAAAATTCGAAAATTTTTATATATCTTTCATCAGAACGAATTTTTCGAGAGTCCGGAAAAAATAGTTCCGGATAATCGAGGTTACTGATATTAAATAGGCTTCGTCCCATTCTTACATACTAAGTACATACAAAATTTCAAGTGTCTATCTCAATTTGTTCGGGAGATAGAGCGGTTATAGACAGACAGACAGACAGACAGACAGACACACAGACACACAGACGGACGGACGGCAAAATTTTTTTTCTAAAAATATGTTTTTCGGAATCTCCAGTATCTGAAACGTGTAAATCCGTCAAAAAAAATTTTTCGATTTTCAAAACGATTGCAAGACTTACCCTATACTAAGTATGATGGGTAAGTAAAAAAGTAAGCTGTCTTTTTTTTTACTTTTTTTGCATATTCTTACACATTATATTAAAAAAAAAATAGGTCGTTGAGTTTATATTGATAAATATGTACAGTTCACAATTTTCTCTAACCAGAATCATTAAAAAACAGTTTTCAGGCAACAAATATTATCAATGCATGTTTTGCGCTGTCGCGTACTCTTGGTGTTTCACAAACAATATTATCTTTTCTAAGTCATACATTTGTTCTTGGTAGATTTTTTCCTTGCTTTCTAATATTATCCTAACAAGAAAGAAAAAAAAGGGACGGCGATGCAGAGCATTTATTTTTTCTTTCATAATTTTTCAACTTTTGACTATCACTTTTCTCTTCTGTTTAGAACTACATTATTTAATTCTTTTGATGTAACGGCTTCACCGTTAATACAGCTCATTTCTAAATTATCAAAAATTGTTAAAATTTCTTGAACAGTTAGAATTTTTTTACAAGGCATTGGGAAAATAATCAAACACTCCAGCAATAAAGCAGAAAGAGAAAAAATAGGGAGGGAGAAGAAACGGAGGGACTCTGCGATTCCCAGAAAACCCCCTTCTGAGAATTTCGGGGTAGTGGGAAGAATGAATGCTAGGGAGAAAAAACTCGAGCAACGTCACTGCTCGCATCGCGGTCATTCAGACCGAATTCAACTTTAAAAAGTAATGAAATCATGAGAAAACACAGGAATGACTTGCAATTTCTGTAGACAGAAGGTCGAACAGCGAAGGTCAGTTACACGGCGTTTCACCATTTTAAGTTTAAGGGGAGATGGGTAAATCAGAGGACAAAGAATTCGAGCGGCGAAAAGACCGACACGCGGCTAACCACGGGTTAATTTTGTACATATAATTGTATTTGTGTATATATTTATCTTTTCTCTATGATACTGGTGTACACCTCATTTACTGAAAAGATATTCAGTGATGATTTTTAAATGGAATCTCAAAGTGTTTGATAAATGCCCCATTCCCTAAGAGGCAAGATAATCCTCTAGTGTACAGGTGGAATGAGAAAAAAGGTTTGCAGCTGGAATATAAAATGTAAAAAAAAAAAAAAAGTCGAATAGTGAATTGTTTTATGAAAGCAGAATAAAACTTAATATTTATTGAAATAGTCATGGAATAATCACTTTAAATCTAGCAATTTCAATATCACACTACATTCATAGGTATTAGATGCAAATCTCTGATATCAAATCGTGTAACGCCATAACTAATTTTGCAGAATTTTACCCAATCGATATGTGAATAGCAATCAAATGCATCATGTAGTCTGTTAGTGTATTAATAATGCTTAATTATAGCACCATGATTAGACTGGCCTTTTCATTGATATAGAAATTCTGAATTTATACCAGAAGTTTTGAAAATCAACTTCTCTATTGTTTAACTCCTTAACAATTTTATTTAATATTTCTATTACTGGACAAAATAATTTGAAAATACGGACTGAAAAATACTTTTACTGTATTAAAATACCTGCCAGGCATAATCGAAATATGTCCGCTAAATACAGCAAAAAATATATTTAAAAATTTGTTGTTCCTGAAAGCTTTTTCTAAAGAAGAAAATAAAAATTTCGTACAAATTATGTCCTACGATAAACTTTAGCGGTTACTGACAACCATTTTTAAAATAAAAAAAATATTCTTTTGGGATTTCCAGTATGAACTCGGAATTAAAGTTTTAAATGGTAACTATATCTGGGTCAAACGCTGCACTGATGATTACGTGAAATTATTATTATTTCTGGCGGAAACAGCGCACACACAAAAAAAACACACACAAAACGGATAGGTGTACTGACTTCTTTTACAGAGAGAGACTTTTGTATAATCCGAATAAATTACTTGCGATAAGAAAGAAAATGCTTAGGTCCAGTAAACCAAGAATAATTATGTAACATGTTTTCAGTAGACCTTCCCCCCCGGAAACAGAATAATGATTTACGGATTATAAATTACTTTTGTTCTTCTTTACGTTTCTAGTATTTCTAAATATGTAAAGAAAACGAATCACATGTGAGCTTCTTCTTTTGAGCCAATTTTTCAAAACACATTTAGAGACAGATCATCGTTTTACTGTAACAATGGCAGGGCAATATCTATAATAGTATTGTTAGATGTGTGTATTGTTAGATGTGGCATCGGTTACTTTTTTGGATGTTTTACATTTAAATTATTTAGCTATTAATTATAGTTTGAAAGAAAATTTCTTTCACGTTTGTTTCTACCTCAAAATAGATATGCGTTGAAAACTACACACTTTAATAGAACTGCAACTAGTTGAAAAACTTACCTAACAAAACGGATATAGTCCAAGAACCAACCGCACAAAACCCTGAGCACATCAGGAACAAGTAAAAATCCCTTTTTTATGGAATAATAGTAATAGAGGGCTTTTTCGCTCATGCACCACTCCGCTTCCGGCGGACATGGATCACTAGATTCCTCTATTACTACACTGTAAAAAAAGGGTCGATCTACTAAAAAAACTTTAGTGATCCTGGTAATTACTAAAAAATTTTTAGTTATCTTAGTCGGTTACAAAAAAATATGTAAGAAATAATAGAAAAAAGTTAGCAACGAATATAGTTAATAGTTTTATATTTTTAATAGCTCTTACTAAAACTCAGTTGGTGTGGCCTTGATAGCGTAGTGGTTATAGTAACGGACTGCAGACTAAAATGTCTGGGGTACGAAGCTTGCCACTACAAAATACGCCCCGAATGTATGTAGTGTCTCGTTAACAAAAGAGATTATGAAAATCCTGTCTGAGCAGGCAGGAATGTTTGGTGCTGCCATCTCTTGGTGTTTTGCCGAAAATCGTCCGCTTCAGAAGTCTGGATGCAGCTCGAAGGCAGATCCTGCCCTTCGGGCGCACGTAATGGTAATTAAAAATAATTTTGAAGCTATTACTAAAATTTGCTTGGTGGCTCTTACTAAAAATTTTTAAGTTAGTTATACAAAAAATTCTTTTGTTCAGTTTAAAAAAGAAATGCTTGTTTCACTTGCAAAAAAAAGTTTGTAATGTTTGCTAAAAAATTCCGTGGAATACAAATTTGCTAAAAAATTTTTAGTAACATCTTGAACTTTTTTTACAGTGTACTCTTCATTAAAATAAAGGATTTTTTTTTGGGCTTGATGACATAAGGTTTTGTGCGGTCGGCTCTTGGACTAATATATGAGTGGGGTTAATTTTTATCTGAGAGAGTACTCATTCACAAAAATTCTAAAAAAGGCGTGGAAATGAGCAAAAGTTTAGATTGTTAATGTGATGACAAATGTAAAGAACCAATATAATATATATATTTTTAAATATTTATAACCTTTAATCTCATAGGAAAATATGATATTGTGAGGCCTCTAGTAGATTTGGTAGCGTAAGACGGTAAGGCTACTTCAGAGGCATGTGATCATGAACTACTCTGCTTTAGTAATATCAAATAGTAATTTATTTACATATCAATTACATCTGTAAACAGATATTTGATCATGGTATTTTAGTCACAACGTAAAGTTTATTAGTTCAATTTGGGAATGAATTAATCACGAGGTGGCAGCCAGCTTAACATAGTTCATATAGCCTGTGCGTTCTACGCAGAATTTTCAGAGTTCCGCATTTCCAGGGCACCACTCAGCCCGGTGCTTAACGCTCTTTTTCTCCAAGGCAAAAGTCCTGCTCTCCCTTTTATTCTCTTCCGAGGGCACCTGTCATTTTCCCTCTCTTTTGCGCTCTGCACCCCCCTTTCTTCTTTCGTGGGACATTTTCCGGCGGCTCACCTATGTCGGCACGTGAAAGCTTCGCTTGGGTGGTCGAACTATCATCACATTTGACACGCCGTTATATCAAAGGGATGCGCTAATTGCTATATACTTCGATTGTCACTTAGTAATGACAGTGCCACCTTCGGTGTTGCTTTCAGTTCTGTCTGTGTGAGGCGGGGAGTGTTACAACTACCCACCCCCTCCTCAAGTGAATATTTTGGCTGCAAGACGAAATATTCATGACAATAAGGTAGCTCAAAATCTAATGAATGGCTCACACAAAAAAATATCAAAAAGAAAACCATTACTTAGTATTCTACTGATTTTTTTCACTTATTATTTTACAACAAAATCTGTATATATACACCTTTTTTGGGCATCTATTTAGTTCGCTACCCTCTAACAAAACATATTACTAAAAATATAAAGAAAAATATATACATTTTGAGACTTTTTTTTTCAAGGCGTTATTTCGCCCTACACCTAACATCTACCTGTTTGATATCTTTTCCAGGTTTATGAGTAATAGCATTCTGGTAAGGCTGCACAGTTAATGTCTGTCTTCGCAACCTACCTCAACACCTTTTTTATTATTATTTTTATTATCATAGCCTTTTGTACCTATCATTCTAGGCACATTAGGAATTTACACTTTATAAAGATAAACCACATACTAAATCTAGCACTTTAACCTTTACACAAAAAACAAGATAGGAATTAATATATTACACCTAGCTTATTCTAGAGCTTAGCTTGCTCAAATTTTACAACAATTTAACTTTGAAAGGTGTTTTTATACCTGGACTACCGCACTTGTGTTTCACTCTGTCATACTGTTTTTCTTTACTTTCTTCAGGAGATTTGAAATTATTTTTACTGTGGTTATGGGAACTTTCGGTTCTCCCCGCTGCTTTTTTCGACTAATTTGTCACGGTACTTATGGCATTAACTTTTTTCTGCATCGTAATATTCGCCTCTTGGTCGTATGACTTATTCTCATTCAAATCTGACCCTTTGTCCCACGTCGATGCATCCCTTTTGTTAACGTTTCTCTTCAAGCCCATTTTTCTATCTCTTTTAGACTGATCTGTTTGATCTGTTTTTGTGGGCATCTTTCCAAATTTCCCAGATGTACTCGCTTTGTGTTCGGTGTTTTCCGATTCCCACAAGTCCTGCTGTTTATTTTGCGGATTTTGGCTGACTTTACCGTTTGAGTAACCCGACTTATGACATTTAAAACGCTCCGTAAACCATTGTATGGGGGGTCTGCTTTTTTCTCTTTTATTTCTTCCCGTAACCAGAACTTCACGTATTTATTTTCCTGCGTCATTTTGACACCCCTTCCCTTCGAATTCACATCTGAAATCTTTTTTGTCACAATTAATTGGAGAGCTTATCCCTTTTTCTTCGCTTTTACCAGCAAAAGAGAGTTTTAGTTCCGGTTTTGTTTTGGGTTTGTTCTGGGAGGTATTGGCGTTTAACCTCTGAATTTTCTTATTTTTAATTTTATCAATTTCTTTTTGAGTCTTGTTACCCAAAACATAATTGGACAAGTCTGTGTTTTTATCAGCCACTATCGCTTTCGTCTTTAAGCTTCCTAACCCTTCAATATTTAATGTAATGTCTGCCGTAGGTAACCTCCTTACATTGTTTATAAGCGGTTGTTTTACGTAAATTTCTCTACCATCTAATTGATTGGGTTTAATTAACCTTACGAGAACCACATCGTACTGACTTCCCGTGTCTTCGCGTAGTGCATTTTTTTCCATTTATATGCGCATGACCTAGATAAGGTTTAAAATTCTCTTTGAAATTCGTCCCCTCCTGAATGTGATAAAAATTAGCAATGTTTGTTATATTTTTCTTATTTTCTGGGCAATTACGCTTCCAGTGGCTCGAATCTCCGCAAACGAAACAAGTGTTTTTCGTCGTTTTTTCGAAAGTTTTCTGCCTGTCCTCCTTATCATTTTTTTCTCGCCAATTTGGTTTTATTTCCTGATTTTTTCGGTTCTTTTTCCTCATATCTCGACCATTCGAACTTTGTTTCCGCCGAATACCTATTTTTCAATGACCGTTTTTGTACGCTTTTTATTGCTTCGTACTCGTCCAGATCTTTAACTAACGCATCCGGTTTTGTGTATTCCGCCCACGAGTCTATGAAATGATCTTTTATCTCTGGTGGCACCCTTCGTTTAATTTGTTCTGTAATTAGCAAGTTTTTCAGATCCTCAAAGCTATTTACGCCTAATCCATTTAGCGATCCTTCCTGAAAACTGTTTAGCTCAAAAATCAGGTCTTTCCAGGTGCTGTTCGGATTCTTCTGATGCCTCATTAATTTTGCGCGATAAGCCTCTGCACTTTATCGAAACCTCTCCAGAAGGACTTTTTTCACATGAGAAATACTATCTATTTTGTCCTTGGGTTCCCTTAAAATTAGCTCGGCAATTTCAATAGGCAATAATGCTAATAAATGCGTGACTAGATCTTCTGTTTCTATCTCTGCTCTTTCAGCCTGTCTTTCAAATAAATTTAAAAATAGAGTTATATCGGACCTTTCTGGGTCAAACTTTTGCGTGATTCCTTTTAGAGAAATTTTGGGATTTCTTTCCTACCTAATACTGGAGGTTGAACTTCGCCTATCCGAGTTTTGCGTTAAACGGAGTTGTTCGAGTTGAAAATCTCTCTCTTTTTGTAATTCATCTCTCTGCTTTTGTTCCTCCCTGTCTTGCGCAATATAAGAAACCTGTGTCAGGGCTTGTTCTTGGTCGTAACCATCCGCTTTTTCTATTTTCTCAATAATTATCTTAATAATATCATTTTCTTCTATAGCGACACCTAATGTTTCCGCTAAGTTTCCCAGATCTATTCTCCTACAATATTTCAGTGCGGTAATATTTGCCATGCTTGTTGTTCACTATTTTTTTTTGAAAAATTTTCTAACAAACTTAATTTACTTGTTATCTAACCCTATCTACCCTTACTCTATTTATCCGATATACAATTTTACTTTAAATATATTCATAGACACATTTTTGAATACAAATATCATATACAAAGAGCAAAAAATTTTCAGGATATTTAATAAACAAATCTATTTGTTGTCTGGCACTGCTTATATTTTCAATATTTACTAAATACAGATTTCACTTTAAACACATTTATAAACAAATTTTTGAGTACAAGTGCAGTATACACCTAGAGGGAAAAAATGAGATTTCTTTTTTAAATACACCTTTTTGTTTAAAAAGAACAAAGAACAAAAACACAAAAAAACGATATACAATTATGCAAATATTTCAGGTATAGTCCCTGTACACAAAGTCAACACTGTATGTAATATTTTTTTTACGATTATACATATACATCGGCATACTTTTCTATATGTCTCAATTTTGGGCCCTTTTTTTTCGCGCAAGCCTTATCCAGTGCTGCAACTACTTTAACCATAACCTTTTAGAGGACATATATATGTTTATTTATCTGATCTTTAGGTTAATTTCAATCTTTTAGGTTAAAACATTTATCTTTCCTAATTAACCTCTTTATAATCGTCTTTTTATGACAGAAAAGAACGAAAAGATTCTTTTTTCTATTTGACCCCAAAACGGCAAGTTTCTTTGCAAAGCCTTCTATCCTTAATTTTTTAAGCACTTTTTCCCGCTTTATTTACATTTATTCTCCTCGAATATACCCCAGATTTTGGTCTGATCACCAATTTACGCTTCCGATTTTTTTTCTTTTTTTTTAGTCCTACTCGGCGTGATGCTTTTATGTTTCATCTTTACTTTATATCTAAAACAACACTCGGGAACACTAAATTTTTAGATCTTACTTTTAAACACAAATATTTTAAATTTTCTACTGAGAGCCATTCAAAAAAATAATGAGCTTACCTTTGTTTTTGTGGTGTGTCGTCGCATAGAACTAGACAGTGCTCTGCTGTCACAAGGTCTCTTTGCTGCTCTCCTGTGAAGCTTTGTCGGAGGAATTATCCGCTGACGATCTGCTCTTTCACTCCCGGTGTTTTCCGGAACAGTTTCTGTGAGCTGCTCTATCACTCTCTAGCGGGTCCTTTCTTTGGGGCAACTGTAGTCCGGCTATATGCACCTCTATCTCTGGTTGTCTCCTGATCTGAATCCGCAGTCTGGTCTGTCACATTCCAGCGAGGTCTGTCTTGAAGGAACTATCGTCCGACGCTCTGCTGGTCGGTCCTTGGCTTTTTTTATACCGTCCTTCCTTCTCCTACTGTCTCACTGCTGTTGACACTTTTCCCAATGGGTTCGTTTCTTGTGCTGCCACCAGTTGTAAAGGCCTCTAGTAGATTTGGTAGCTTAAGACGGTAAGGCTACTTCAGAGGCATGTGATCATGAACTACTCTGCTTTAGTAATATCAAATAGTAATTTATTTACATATCAATTACATCTGTAAACAGATATTTGATCATGGTATTTTAGTCACAACGTAAAGTTTATTAGTTCAATTTGGGAATGAATTAATCACGAGGTGGCAGCCAGCTTAACCTAGTTCATATAGCCTGTGCGTTCTACGCAGCATTTTCAGAGTTCCGCATTTCCAGGGCACCACTCAGCCCGGTGCTTAACGCTCTTTTTCTCCAAGGCAAAAGTCCTGCATCTGTCTCTTCTCTCTAACTTTTATTCTCTTCCAAGGGCACCTGTCATTTTCCCGCTCTTTTGCGCTCTGCACCCCCCTTTCTTCTTTCGTGGGACATTTTCCGGCGGCTCACCTATGTCGGCACGTGAAAGCTTCGCTTGGGGGGTCGAACTATCATCACATATGACACGCCGTTATATCAAAGGGATGCGCTAATTGCTATATATTTCGATTGTCACTTAGTAATGACAGTGCCACCTTCGGTGTTGCTTTCAGTTCTCTCTGTGTGAGGCATTATCATCATCATTATATTGTTTGATTGTTCAGAAATAGTAATATTTAAAGGGCTTGTAAGAAGAGGTGAGAGTACATGTAAACCAAGCAGAAAGATGCTGCCTCGCTAATTAATATATAAAAATATTTAATAAAGCATATATATATATGTATATAACTGAGGGGAAGAGACATTTGCTAAAGTGTAATACATTTTATTCTAAATCTTCAATTAACACATATGTGTGAATAATTGAATAGTTATATTAATTAAATGTATTAATATAAATTTAATAATTAATGTTAAAGATTAACTTGAACCCAACTTTTGTTCTGCAAGTTTTAATTGTATTTATGATGATTTATTTACTTCTTTGAATGTGGTAATTTAGTATTAAATTTTATTACTTATATATTGTTTTACAATCGATGGATGTATATATATAGATATCTATATTAATATTTTGAAATACATTATTGTTGCTCACTCAAATTACTAATCCAAATAAAATGCTAAGAATATGAGACCAGAAACATGGGTCAGCCTAGCACTTACCGGTATATTGCACAAGATGAATCTTTGGGTCATCATTTAGCTTGATCATGTCGGGAAGCTTTTAGGACTTTTCTTTATTTATTTAATAACTTTTTTTTGGGGGGGGGGAGGGGGTTGATCATCTATGTTGAGCCTGAAATTTGAGCCATTTTTAAGAACGGACTTCCTATTTCCTGGACAATTCTCCTTGGGATATTAACCCCATTATTGTGAAAACTTTTCACTTGTCTAAAAAGTTTCGTAAGCATGAGTGCTCGTTTCAGAATCACTCCAGTTCCTTGTGGGGTTGAAATCTAATACGTAGTATAGGGTAAGTCATGCAATCGTTTTCAAAATCGTAAAAAAATGTCGGATTTGCACGTTTTAGATACTGAAGGTTCCTAAAAACATATTTTCAGAAAAAAAAACGTTGACCGTCTGTCAGTAAACGCTCTATCTCGAAAAAATTGAGACAGAGACTTGAAGTTTTTTATGTACTTAGTATGTATGACTGGGACAAAGCCGATTTAATATCAGTAACCTCAATTACCCGGAACTGTTTTTTCGAACTCTCAAAAAAGTCGTTCTGATGAACTGTGCACAAAAATTTTCGAATTATTCTATTTTAAGAAGTTGAAGTAAAAGGCAATAAAATAACACACATTTTGCATCAAGAACGAAGTCGATCGGAGTATTAGTTGCCGAGATATTTTTAATCCTGTTTTCCACATTCTTCTAATTCTCATGAGCCTGTATATCATTCAATACAAAGATGTATTGTAATCGGAAATGAGACGCTTAATCCGGCGCTGTAAACTCTTAGTTAATATGATTATTATTTTTGGAGTTATAAGGATATTTCTTTTACGTAATTCGGTACTACTTGCGTATGGCGTTTTATATAATTTGTCGAAATTGGTACAACAGCAATTCATTAATAGAGCATTACTATGTATATTTAAAATATTTAAATATACGTTTAAATTATAACACATTTTATAAATAGTTTACGCATGTTTTATTTTCTTATTTTATTTTATGCATATCCAATGGGTAAGTACTATTGTGACCTTCCAACAACTAGTCTTATATAGTGATTGGCTGCTTATGGAGATGAAAATAACATCATACGGTATGTGTGCGTAGGTATGTGTACTACTCTCTTATATCTTGTGGTCACCTTTAAAAATCGTGGAATTTTCTCGAAGAAATATATTGGGTGCAATGACAAATCCATAAAAACTGAATTTAAATAAACTTGAGACTCTTTAAATTGAGAGAGAAATAAACATGAATTTAAAAAAGGCGTTTGTCAAGGATCAAACTGATACATATATTTATACATCAAAAGAAAGAATTACGCAATATATAATACGTACTAGTAAAAATCTAAAATAACACTTAAATTGGAAAATTGATGACGTATTTTCCAAAAAAAATAATCATTGCTTTCAAAGGAAATTTTAATTAGTGATTTGTCCATAAGAACGGTATTTAAATAAAATTGATATTCTTTAATAAACACTATTTTAAAATAGACTTTTTTAAAGGATCAAATTGACACGCATATTTATATATCATGCAAAAGAATTACGTGAGATATAAAATATACTATTAAAAAAATTATTTTCATTTTATTTATAAGAAATTTTAATTATATGAAAAAAATGTGCTATATGTTATGTTTATGTCCAATAATTTCTTAATTAAACTTAAACTTTATCAATTCATAAATAAAAAAATGAAATCGAACACATATTTAAAACATGCAAACATACCACTCTTAAACCACAAAAATTATCTCAATGAAAAAGACAAGCTATATCTTTGTCGACTCCTACATTCTGGCACGTATCCAATGCGAAAGTATCGCTTTTAATAAATTTAAACGTTTTATCTGAATACAAAATTGCTAACACATAAAAACAATTGATGATAGTGTTAAAAAACAATCTAAAAATATATATTAAATGTAAACAAGTGGTTAAGTGTGATCGTTGATCCAACATTAGCAAACAATAAATTGAATTTAAAAAAATTATAAAAGAAAGTTATTTGTTTTAATCAAATTTAAAATGTTCAAATAAAATTATTTAAATAAACTCCCCCTCTTTTTTGAAATCCAAAATAAAATAAATTTAGCATAGATGTAAATTTTTAATTTCTAAAAGAAAAAAAAAACGTTTAAGCTAAATTAAAAAAGCTAAATCATTAATAAATGACAATAGTTTTTAGAATGGAAAGAAAATGTAATTCCAAAAATATTATGAATATCAGTGAATATTTTTCACAGCATAATGATAAGAATAAGAATAATACAAACTCTTAAATAGCCAAAAAAATTCAAAATTTCTTTTAATTAAATCTATCTTAATATTAAATTTAAGCTTCCAACGCAGAGGTTTGAACAAAGAACATTCTCTTTACTAGTGAGATGCTTTAAATCCAAGCTATGATTTCTACGCAAAAGTTTTTAAATAATGTACTCGGTTAAAATTTAAATCATAAAACTGTATGGAAAAAACTTTTTTTATTAAAATAATAGACTTCTTTCAAATTGTGTGATTTGTCGCGTGACACACGAGGTAATCAACGGTACATGTGCAAAATTTGACGTCTCTGACTTTTAAAATTTTGTGTACAGATTCTTTGACAGATAGATAGAAGTGTAAGACAAATAGAATTTAATGAACGAAATACTATTTTTTTTCCTTTTTTTAATTTTTTTATTAAAAATAACATATGTTTCCCAACCTGTATTCAGTAATCTGTAAAGCACGGACTGGAACGCCATGTAGAAATAACATAGGAATACATAATAGTAAGAAATAATATTAAATAACATGCTAAGTATATTTTTCGTTCCTATTTAGAAAATATGGTATCTTTCTAAGTTAATTTTCCAAGCAGTATGAAAAGATCTAATTAAAACATGAATATAACCATGCAGGCGATTAAAGAAATTACACAAGTAAACGGCAATTTTTCAAATACAATACCATAAATATTCTTATAAAAATAAAAAAGTATAATTGCTGTTATTAATTCTAAATGAGCAATTAGTTATTTGGAAAAAAGATTTACTTAATGATCAATAAGTACTTTGAATATTAAATCTAAAATCGATATGGTACCTCATATGCAACACATTTTCTTAATTAATTTTTATGTATTGTCTGTGAATATTATTTATTGCATTCTTAAAACTTATTTTTGAATTGTTATAGATCATTCGCTTTATTTTTTAAAACGATTTCAAAAAAAAGTTTTCCAAAGTAATTTCTATTTATCTCTTAATTTGCACACTATTCTCGAATGTTAAATGTTCAACATATGCTACAATTTCATATTTTATAAATATTTTGCAGCAACATATAGAAATTTGTTCAAAACTATTTTATTAGGCAATTTTAAATATAAATTACAGTAATTGCTTAGGTATTTTTAGTTAAATCCGTTAATAAATGCTTTTCATATCTAGTCAAAATCTTTGGATATATTCCAAGAGGTAAATTTAGATTCTCGTTAAGAAAATTTTCTGATTATTAACGAAATGATTAACAAAGTTGTATAAATGAACCAGGATTATAATCCTCTCTTTCGCCATATGTATATATATATATATATATATATATATATATATATATATATATATATATATATATATATATATATATATATATATATATATAAAGGGCATACTTGCTTTTATTTATGACAGGATTTTATTAATGAGTACTGATAATTTAAAACTAAACATGCATCCGGGCAATTTAAGTAATTCGAAAACTAAATCCGAAATCAATATTTCTTTAAACGTTTTTAAAATTTATATTTATCTTATAATTTTTTTTATAATATTTTAATGATATTTTTTTTTCTTTTTCTATCTTTACAAGAAGAAATTATTGGGTTCGTGAAATTTTTCGAAATCCCGTTTTAAACGGATTTACACGTTTTCGGGATCAAAGAACCCGAAAAACATGTTTTTACAAAATCTCTTATTAGACCTTGATACAAACTGGATCTGGTTAGTGTTTGGTACATGTCGCTCAACGGTTGGCGCTGCTATGCTGCATTAGCACAGTTTTCACAAAAACCATAATTCAAGAACTAATGCATGGATTTTCATAAAACTTTAGATTCAGATAGTACGTGATATTATATGGCGCTGATTACGTTTTGATGAAATCACTGAACAAGTGCCACCGTCATGGTGTATTATTCTTGATTATTGGAATAGCTCTATCTCAAAAACTCATGCACAGATTTTACCATTCAACTTTAAATTCTTTGACAGATTAATATAAAATTGATCTGGTTAGTTTTTGGTGTATATTGCTCAACAGGTAGCACTGTTATGCTGCATTATTTACAGTTTTCACAATAGCCATACCTCAAGAACAATTGCATGAATTTTCATAAAATTTTATATTTAGTTAGTAATTGATATAGCATAATGCTGATTATGTTTTGGTGTAAATCGCTCAACTGATGGCGCTGTCATAATGCATTATTCGTTATTATCGCAGTAGCTCTACCTCAAGAACCAATGCATGGATTTTCATCAAACTTCTTTATCGCTTAAAAAAAGGGAAATCGATCTTTACGAATCACAAAGATCCCTATCGATCACGAAAATTTCTTATAAGAAATGTTCCCCCTAACCAAAATATTTTTATTGATTAAATTTTTTGTTATTTGTTACTTTAATGAGTGAAAATATTCCAAGTTTTTCTTTCTTTCTTTTTTTTTTAAACTTTTTTTTGAATTTCCAATGAATTCTATATTCAATTTTCTACAGGACATTTCAGTCTGGAGTTAATTGTTTGAGTGGAAACATTGTTGATAACTTTAAATAAAAAAAACTGCAAAGCAAGATTTTTTTTTTAAATCTCAAATAGCGCATTTTTAATTGTTGTGATTTGTCTGTATATGTCTAGGGCAAGAAATTAATGAAGCAATTTTTTTTTGTGAAAAATTAGTCAATTTTTTAAATTTGAAATACCATTTTATCGGTAAGTAATTTAGCTTTTTTATAAATCTTTCAGCTGTTATCTTTTTAGGAACATACCTACCTGATTTACACAGTGCTGGCAGTGGCATAGCTAGAGCATTTTGTTTAGGGGGGTGTGGAGATGGAATTTACCGAATGTTAATTGAAAATCATTGAATGATTGTGGTTTAGTTTTTTTAAATTTTCTGTTCTTGTATATTTATGCCTTATAGTATTTTAGAATAAGAACTGTGAAAATAAATGTACCTCTGATAGGGATGCACAACCTGTTCAAGAGAAGGGCCAAATCAAAGAATTATATTTTAAAGAGGTGATCTGTGGCCTTTATAAACAAAATAAAAAATTTGGTCTCAAACGGGAGAAGGGGGGGGGGGGTTCACTTACCCAGCCAAAATATTCAATTAAGTTGGTAAAGATATGTCAACAGTTTTTATGTTTGTATATATAAAAGATATCGCAAGAATTATTTTCAACATGTAATAGTAATCCTTGACTTTTCGGGAGACTAAATTTTGTTTCGTTAAAAGTTCTAAAAAACAAACGTAAGTTGCTAATGCTGAATTAAAAATGTGATTGATCGATGAAATGTGCATTTTTTCGTGCACTAGCAATGAAATTAACTATTCATAACTGTCTGTCGAAATCTTAATTTTTTCCGCCTCAAATTGATGAAATGCACGATTTTTTTTTTTCACAATAAACTGCCGAAATTCATGATTGTTCTGCAGCTGTCGAAAAAATTTCAATTTTTCAGCAATCATCGATAAAATCTACTGTTTTTTCGTTTCTTATCAATAAAATTAGCAACTTTTCCTACCGAATCGATAAAATTCGCAAGTTTTTCGAACCCGATTGCCTGAAATCATGCGTTTTACGAAGCCAATTGAACATATTTGCGATTTTTTTCGTTTTCCATCGATAAAATTTGTGATTTTACGTTCCCGATCAACTAATTTGCACTTTATTTCGAAGGGGATCGACCATATTCGCAATTTTTTTCAAATCGACGAAATTAGCGCCTTTTACCGTTCTTGGTCCAAGAAAAACGCATTTTTCCGAGCACAAAAAATGAAATTCGCAATTCTTAACTGACTGACGAGATCTTTATTTTTTTTTCCGCCATAAATTCATCAGATCTGTGATTTTTTTTTTTCTCTCCCGTGATAAACTGATGAAACTCACGATTATCCTGCAGCAGCACAAAGAATTTTTCAATTTTTTGGAGCAAAATCTGCTTTATTTTGTGCTTCATTAATGAAATTAGCGTTTTTTAAAATTCCGAATCGAGAAAATTCGCGAGGTTTTCGTATCCGATCACCCGAATTCCAACTTTTTTATGAAGCTAATCGACCATATTCGCAATAATTGTTTATCCTGATCGTTGAAATTGGTAATTTTTGCGTGCCATATCAACGAGATTCGCAAATTTTTCGTTCCCGATCGAAAAATTTGTGATTTTTTCCATTCGAGATCAACAAAATTCGCGCTTTTTTGTGCTCGATCGACGAAATTCGAGATTTTTTGTGCTCGAGATACGATTTTAGTTAATGGATCCTGAGCAAGACGCAATTTATGTTAAAGGATTGTGAGAAAACGTGATTTTTGTGAACAGATTGCGGAAAAATACTCTACTTTCGTCAAAGAATCATCAAAAATACTTCAGTTTTATCGAAAAATCGTGGAAATTATTCTGATTTTGTAGAAAAATCCTGCGAATTTTGTCGAAAGATCGTGGAGAATATGTGAATTTAGTTAAAAGATCGGGGAAAATACACTACTTTTGTTGAAAAATCGGTAAAATACGTGAATTTTGTTGAAAAAATGCAGAAAATAGGCGAATCTTATTGATAAATCGTGAAAAATATGAGAAAGTATGCCATTTTTGTCAAATGATCATGGATAATATGCAATTGTTGTTGAAAGATCTTGAAAAATATGAGAATTTTGAGGAAAATAGACATATTTTGTTAAAAGTTCGTGAAAAATAAATGCATTTTGTACAAAAATTGCCGAAAATATGCTAATTTTGACGAAAGATCAGAGAAAAATCACGAATTTTTTCGAAAGATCGAAGAAAAAACACATATTTTGACGAAAGATCGTGGAAAATATATGAATTTTGAAGAAAGGTAACTGAAAATTAGCGAATTTTGAGGAAAAATCGCTGAAAATATGCAAATTTTCTGAAACATCGAAAAATAGGGGAATTTTTTATAAACATTGAGAGAAAAAGGCAAATTTTCTCAAAAGATCAGGGAAAATATGTGAATTTTCTCGAAAAATTACAGAAAATACACAAATTTTCTAGAAAGAGATTAAGAAAACCTTTAATTTCACTAAAAGATCATGAATAATTGCAAATTTCTTTGAAAAGACTGAAAAAAGTGTGATTTTGGTCACAGGAAAAAGCTAATTTCATTAATAATTTGCTGAAAAATGCAAATTTCGTTAAAACGCTGCAAAAAAATACAAATTTCATCAAAAGTCCTTGATGCCGTGAAACTTCAGCTTTTTCTTGCTGAGCCTGTACCATGTCTGGTTAAAGAATTATGAAAAATACTCAAATTTTTGTCGAAAGATCATGAAAAATACTCAAACTTTTTCAAAAAATCAAAGAAAATAGTCTAATTTTGTCGAAAAATGGGGAAAATATGCAGATTTATTCAAAAGATCGGCAGAAATATGAAAATATTGATGAAGGATCTCTGAAAATACACGAATTTTGCCGAAAGATCGAGGAAAATATGCAAATTTTGCCCAAAGGTCGCGGAAAATATGCAAATTTTGCCCAAAGGTCGCGGAAAATGAGAATTTTATCGTAAGATCGAGGAAAATAGACATATTTTGAAGAAAGATCGGTAGAAAAAAAAAGATCAAAGAAAAATCGCTACTTTTGTTGGAAGATCGGGGAAAATAAGAGAATTTTTTCAAAAGGTCTGAGAAAATATGTAGATTTTGACGAAAGATCTCAGAAAATATGTGGATTTTGACGAAAGATCTCAGAAAATAATGTAGATTTTGACGAAAGATCTTGGAAAATATGCAAATTTTGATGAAAGATCACGGAAAATACGTGAATTTTGGCCTAAGATAGCGGAAAATACTCAAATTTTCTTGAAAGATTGTGGAAAATAATGTGAATTTTGTCAAAACGGGTGAGAAAAACTGTGTATATTGCTAAAAGATCATGAATAATATAAATTTCTGCTTACATAAGTAAGCAGACATGGTACAGGCTCACATAAGGTACAGGCCAACACATGGTACAGGCTTACATAAGTAAGTAATGCAATAATGCATTACTTATTATTATTTATTTATCTGTATTATACCAACACTTGTATGACTTTTTCATTTTTTTTTCTTCCCACATATGCCCTAGGTGACAGAACGAAAGGCGGAGGGGGGTGTTAAATGAAGAGTATGTTAGTCATTTCATACAAAAATGTATATATTTATGACATACAAAGAAACTCGCAAGCTAATGTTAAATCTATGGGAGCAACCTTTTGAGGTGTGTGAAAGTAAAAGTAATTATATATATACATAATCTGTAATAACAATCAAAAAGTATACAGTAACCTAATTAGAATTCTATTTCAGCTGTTCTAAGCAAGAAAAAAAAAAACATTTGAAATTATCAATATGCACGTGAGAATTTTTTTAAAAGAATTCTCTCATAAGTTTAACATTAGTGACTCAATTTCTTTGCATGACTAGTTTAGATTTTTAATGCTTAAACTAATGTTAATTTTATGGGGATGTTTTTCACATATTTTTCACTAGCATTTTAATTATTATTTTATTTTTTTAAAGGATTTTTTCCCATTAGGCTCTTACAGTCGATAACTTTTATTTGTATGAGGACATAGGAGGTGCAGGTCCCCCCCCTCACCACCACCCATGGAGATGGTCAACAAATTTCATTTTATCCAGTAAACATCTGCCGAATTTCCCTATTTTTCCTCACAACTTATTGGATAAACTTGTGAGCTTTCTTTTCGTATGTAATCAATAAGTGAATCAGGCAATTTTTTTTGACGGACTGAATATGTTTTTTCATCATACAAAAATGTATATATTTAAATTTTTTATATACAAAGAATCTCGCAAGCTAATGTTAAATCTGTGGGAGCATCCTTTTGAGATATGTGAAAGTAAAAGTAGCTTTATATATTATATAATCTATAACAAAAATCGAAAAGTAAACAGTAACCCAATTTTTAACATTAGCGGTTGAATTTCTTTGCTTGACTATTTAAGATTTTAAACATGCAAACCAAGGGCGGATCCAGCCCAACCTCCAGGGGGAAAGGGGCTCACAACTTTTGACAGATGATTTAATGAAACAATTTTAAAATACAGTAAATCTTGTGAAAACGGAATTACGATAAAAAATAGCAAATTTCGCCAATCGGGCATAAAAAAATCGCGAAATTTGTCGATTAGGCATGCAAAAATAACGAATTTTGTCAATCGGGCGCGAAAAACCTCAGATTTAGTTTATCGGCAAGGAAAAAAATAAAATTTTTTTTATAATACTTGAAAAAATTTTGTTCATAGGTTAGAAAAGTCGCCTGTTTTGTCTGTTTACCTCGCAAAAAAATGCGAAATTCGTTGACCTGGCACGGAAAAATCGAAAATATCGTCAACTGGACATTGGAAAATCGCGAGTTTTGTATAACGGCCCTCGAAAAATTTCGAATTTTGTCTGTATGTCTCAGAAAAACCGCAAATTTTGTCGATTGAGCACAAAAAGTTGCGAATTTTGTCTATCTGGAACGCAAAAATCGCAAATTTCGTTAACAGGGCACGGAAACCTCCCAAGTTTGTCGATCGCTTCGTAAAAAGCGCGAAATTATTCGATTGGGAACAGAAAAATCGTGAATTTTTTTGATTGGGAATAACAAAAATTGCGAATTTTGAGTTCATATGGAACGCAAAAATTTCCAATTTCGTGAATCGGGAAAAAATTATCGCGAATGTAGTCGATTGTCTTCGTAAAAAGAGCGATTGAGTACAAAAATCTCGCGAATTTTTTCAATTCGGAACGAAAAAATCGCTAATTTCGTTGATAGGGCAAGGAAAAATCGAAGATTTTGTCGATGATGCGCGGAAAAATCAAAAGTTTTTTTGAGCGGCTGCAGAGCAATAACGAGTTTCATCAGTTTATCGCGAGAAAAAAATCACATATTTCATTAATTTACTGCAGGGAAAAATGCAGATTTCATCAGTCAGTTAAGAATCATGAATTTTATTGTTTGATGCGGAAAAATGCGTATTTCATGGACAAGAACAGAAACAGGCACGAATCTCGTCAATTGGGCACAGAAAAATCCCGAATATGGTCGACTGCTTTCGTAAAAAGCAAGAATTTAGTCGACCGGGAGCGAAAAAATCGCTTTTGGTAGGGCACTGAAAAATTGCGAACATTGTCGATCAGAAACGAAAAAGTCGCAAATATGGTCAATCAGTTTTGTAAAAAGCGGATATACAATTGATCTGGAATGAAAAAAAATCGCAAATTACGTTGATATGGCGAACAAAAATTGACAATTCCATTGATCGGGAAAGAAATTATTGCAAATGTGGTCGGCTTCTTAAAAAGCATGAATTCCTGCGATCAAATACAAAAAACTCGTGAATCTTATCGATTCGGAACGAAAAAATAGCTAATTTTGTCGATTCGGAACGAAAAAATAGCTAATTTTGTTGATTCGGAACGAAAAATCGCTAATTTTGTTGATAGGGTGCAGAAAACCGCAAATTTTGTTGATGATGCGCGGAAAAATTAAATAAATCTTTGAGCGTCTGCAGAACAATCGTGAGTTTCGTCAATATCGCGAGAAAAAAATCACGGATTTCATCAGTTTACAGCAGGAAAAAATTGCATAGCTCGTCATTCAATTAAGAAATGCATATTTCTTAGTTCGTGTACGGAAAAATTCGTATTTCATCGAACGAGAATGGAAAAATGTGCTAATTTTGTAGATTGGGCACGAAAATCGTGAATTTTTTCAATCAAGTGAAGAAAAATCGCAAATTTCGCCGACCATTCGTGGAAAAATCTCAAATTTCGTCGATCACACCCAAAAAAATCGTGAATTTCATCAATTATGCATGGAAAAATTCTGAATTTCATGTATCGGCTTCGCAAAAATTGCGGATTTCACCGATTGGGTGCAGAAAAATTGTGAAATATGTCGATCAGGAGCAGAAAATTCGTGGATTTTCTCGATCAGTTTCGAAAAAAGCACAAATTCTTTCGATTAGATGCTATTTTGCGTTTCTGTTTTATCACCTTTTATTTAGACTGCACAGTGTACATCCCTCTTTGAAGAGCTCCAGGGGGGAATCATGACCCTCCCCTTGGATCCGCCACTGATGCAAGCTAATGCTAATCTTATGGGCGTGTTCACATATTTTGCTAGAATTTTAATTATTATTAAACAATTTTTACCTTTTAAGGGTTTTTTTTTCACATTAGGCTATTATGGTCAATAACTTTAATTGTGTATGAGAACAGGCAAGGTGCAGATTCCCCCCCCCTCCCCCTCAGGTGGTCAAAAAATTTCATTTTATCCAGTAAACAATTGGTGAATTTCCCTATTTTCCCTCGTGACTTACTGGCAAAACCAGTAATTTTTTTTTTTTTTTTTTTTTTTTTTTTTGAACGGACTGAATTTTTTCATCATAGCTGTTTGGTGAATTTCTCGATTTTTTCACAAAAATGATTGACAATTTTGTAAAGCTTTTTGGCAGCCTAATGACAGAAATAACATTTCAAAAAAAAATAAAAACAAAATTCTTTATTTGATCACAGGCGAAAAAAATCGCTGAATTCATCAATGAATTGGAAAGATCTCCAAAAAATCAATCAGTCGCAGAAAATATTACAATTTATTGAGAAAAATGGACTTAAAAAAATATATGTATAAATTATTTAACAAGGTACAACTGCTCCCTTTTTTAAAAATTCTCCCCCCCCCCTTTCGATATTTTTATCTCAAATCAATACTAAAATTATATTGTTTCTGGAAAAAAAAGAAGTGTTGCTCTAAAAAAGAAAAAAAGGGCGTGAATTTTTATAAAAGGGCTATTATGTACCTTGTTCAGAAAAAAAATATTTTGAATTGGTTTGTTTACACTTTTTTTATCAGTAAAATTTTGAAATGATTTCCTGTGGCAGATGAACAGGAACTTTTCCCTATTTAATGTTATTATGCAATATTTTTTCTTTACATTAATTATTATTCATTATGCAATATTCAGTGTGACCCATTTTACGATTTTTCACCAGAAATCGGCTTAAAAATTAAGAGTCAATTATTGTATCAATTTTTTTCACATTACTGATTTATGAGTTTTGAAACATTTTATTCCTACATGTTAAAAAAATTTGCAACTGTAATAGATTTACAAAATTCTTTGGATTTTTTGCATTGGGTGGACGGATGAATTTCGCAGATTTTTCCTGTGGACGAACGAAGAATTTCATTATTTTTTCTGCTTTTCATGTGCTTTTGAAATTGCAGCGTTTTTATCATTTTAGATCCTTTTTTTATGGTGTTTTGATAAATATTTATAATATCTAAAAATTTCAAAGAAAGGGGGAAAGAGGGTGCACATTTCAAGGGGCATAATTTTTCGAGGGATTCAAAGCATTGCCCTTTTGCTGATATCCCTGTTGTGACATACCATTTGAAAGGCATGTAACCACTTAATCTTGTTATGCATCAACAGTTTCTCTTTTCTCACTTATCCCCCCCCGAAGGGGACACTTTTCTAAATTTTGTTGCCCCCCCACATGTGACATATTGTTGGAAAAGCATGCGATTCCTTATACATGTTATGCACTTCCTTTCCCTCTACCTCCCAGGGTGTCCCCTACTGGGGGTGTTCTTATTTAAAGGCTAATTTCAGGTATTTCAGACAAAGTGTCAAGGGATTACGCAGGTTTTATTACCTTCAGGAAGGGGTAAGGTATTTCGGACAAAGTATCAAGGGTTAACGCAGTTTTTATTACCTTCAGGGAAACTTAAGGTATTTCGGACAAAAATGTGGAAGGGAAATACAGGTTTTTTACCTTAAGGTAGCTTTCAGGTTTTTTTGTCCAAAATAACTTGAGCTTCCCTGAAGGTTTTTTTTAAAGGTTTTTTGCTGACTTTTTTACCTGGGTTCTTTCAAATATCGCGGTCAAATTTTAATAATTTTACATGGTTTCTTTTGCATGGTAGACCTGAGGACAATTTACAACCTGGATATTTTTTACTTTTTAATTGCGTTCGTAATTATGTAAATACGTAGCACCTATTATTGTCTTTCAGTCCGTCTGTCCGTCTGTCAGTCTGTCTGTCTGTCCGCATATAACAACGCAAAAACTACCCAACCGAATCTTTTGAAATTGAAAATACATAATTATTACATAACTTTGTCGCGACATTTCAAATTTTATGAGAATCGGATGGATAGATAAATTACAGGGACGATCAAACGTATTCCGTTACATTACGGTCAATGAGTAAAAATGTTGCAATTGCATTTTAAACGTTCAAAATTTAAATTACATACTTATTGCATAATTTTGTCTAGTGATTAATTTTTTTGTTGAAAAAAGATGCATAGATCAAATACAGGGACAATCAAAAGTACTCCGTTACATTATCGTCAATGGAAAGAAAGTTTCAAATGCATTTTAATAATATTGCACTCATTCAAACATAATAATATTGATATGCATCATAAATTACATATTATAATATAGATTTTGCATAATCGTTTGTGCAAAGAACTTTTGTTATTGATTTACAAGGCCACACAAACGTATTCAATTACATAATGAGTATAGAGAGAACATTGTTTGTTGCGCATTTTAATTGTAATTAACTATTTACAATTTTATGAGATTGATATACGAGAGTGATATTTTGAAAACTTCATTATCGTACGAATGCACCTCATTTGCTACGCCTCACGTGCAATTTCCAACATGTTTAATTTTGGTTTCAGATTTAAAAAAAATACTGAAATTGAAACTATCCTAATAGAAAAATATATATATAGCCAAAATCGAAAAAGTAAAAACTAGCCCAGAAGTAGATCATTCTCAACTATCTTATTAAAAAAAATCATGTAAAAATATTAAAATTTGAGCGAGATATTTAAAAAGAACACCCCCATAGAGTTAACATTATCATACGGGTCTCTTTTGTGACTAGTGTGGAGCCTCAAACCAATGAATAATTTTGGAACTGTGCTCATGAGAAAAACACAAATGTTTTCCTGTCAATCACAGGCTATCAGTAGGGTTTGAAATGTCGTGCAATATAGCTCCAGCTGGACTGACGTGCTAAGTTTGATATTTTTGTTCTATTCTGTAGTTTTTGTCATGTAGATTTCAAATATCTTAGGTGCCATTTTTTCTGATACATTTTTGAGGGGATTTTCAAGATGGCGTCCAAGATGGCAGCCAAATAATACCTTTTTTAATATTTGTGGTATATATTTGACCAGTATGTCGAATTATAAGTTTTCGCGGTCAATAAACACAAACCTGTAATAAAATTAAGAATAAATTGAGTTTTTCAAGTGTTTTAAGTTATAAGATAAAAATAAAGCACAAAAACATGGAAGCCATCATATGTACTAGCGTTTTATTAACCAGTTATACACAACCGAAATTTTTAAATGAAATAACATCAATTAATTGAAGATATTGATCAGAATTATTAAAAACAGCTTATATATATATATATCAGTGTTGGGTATGAACGCGCTCACTGAACGAAAACTCACGAGTTTCGCTCACTATTTGTGAACTTTGAACTGAACTTCGCTCACTATTTTATAAACGAGTTTGAACTGAACGGAAACTCAAAAAATAGACGAGTTTGAACGAAATTTACGTTCAAATTTACGTTCAATTTTTTCATAATTTATTTTAAAATTTTCCAGACCTCAGTACACGTTTTCCCTCTTTCAAATGCCATTTAGGGGCCTACACGATCCTCTGGACGGGTTAAGTCTGGATATCACTTCTCTGGGTTGTATCCTAGTCTTACTTCTTCTGCAGACTCGGGTCGCGCCGAACCGGACCTGGGCTGTATACAATTTCGCCGAAAATAGATATATACAGTAAACTCTCTGTACAAGGTGGACTGTGTAAGGCGGAAATATGTCTAAATCAGAAAGATTTTAAAGAAATCGGAAAGATTTTAAAAGAAAGCATAAACATCGCAGCCTACGGCACTTCAGCATAAATGGAGATTATAAACAGACTAAGGTAAGTTTTTTGGCCAGAACTCTTCCGTAAGGGTAACTATCAATGTCCTGTAGAAATGTACTCGGGGTCGGGACGGGTTCGGTACGAAATTTTAACTTTTTTCCGGCTAGAACCAACCTCAGGCCTTGTTTTTAGCTATTATATCGGACCAGGTCGGGCTTTGTTTTTAGCTATTATATCGGGCCGGGTCGAGCCTTGATTTTAGCAATTATATCGGGCCGGATCGGGCCGCTAAATTTTCTCTACGAGCCAGGCTGGGCTCGGGCCAGACATTTTTTTTCTATGGATCGGGCCTGGAAATTTCCGTCCGTGCATACCTCTATCTTACATATGGAATAATCAAATGATTAGTTCACAAAATTTTCTAAATTTGGAAAATAATATCTAAACATAAAAAAGTGAACTTTTTAGTGAACTTCGTTCACTTTTACAAATGAGTTTGATTTGAACGAGTTCGTTTGAAAATTTTTGAATTTGAACGTGAACTTAAATCACTTTTCAGAAATCGAACGTGAGTTTGAGTTAGTTCGTTTATTTTGTGAACGTGCCCAACACTGATATATATATATATATACAATACTGAGATGTTACGTATCCTCTTTTGAATCTTTACTATAGCTGTGATGATATTGATAGTACTTTGTATTGCTGTTGTTACTGCATTTGCAAAAAGCAGTGCAAACCAGAGAATTCTTTAGACAAGAACATTTCCCAACTGTACACGTTCTCTTACAGACACATTTCATAAGTTCAATAATTCCTTTGCACGTAAGTAACTCCAGGCATTTGACAGGAAAAGCTACTCCTTTTCCATTTATTTCACAACAATTGCCAGTAAGGAGAGGTATTGTAGCTCGAGGAATTTCCTACCCTTATCCAGTGGTGCAAATTAAGTTGGATCATAGAATATTTGGCTTCAGTGCTCCAAGAGTTGGTGGTAACTTCTTTCACCTTGAAACTTTCAATACTGAAAAACTTTCCTTTTAACTCTGAGAGCTTCAAAAGTTACTATTTTTTCAGATATGTCAAGTTGGTGAATTTTTCAAACAACGACAGATTAAATAAGAGATAAACATTAAGTTCCTCAAGTTCTTCTGTTATAACATTGTCATCACACTGAAGATTCACATACACTTTTATCCATTTCTGTTTTGAAATGCCTACAAATTTCCTCTTTAGTCTCCACCTGTATATGAATGTAAACCTGGAAAACCATTGCTTTTTTGAGCACCTATTGCTCGCCATCTTTCATTAATATTAATTTTTCTGCGCTTATTGCCTCGACCAATGACAAAAGTGATTGCACTGTGCTAGATGACTTGAAACCATGCCGATCAGCAATATCAAAATGTCCGCATCTTTCAGGAAGTATTAAAATACATAAGATAGAAGAAAGTTTTTGGATTGCCACGCCTGACTAGATCAATGATATTTTTACAATATTTAAAAAATATTAAATGAAGAAAAAAAACCACTGTCATTATTTTTTATTTTCAAAGAAATATTATTCATTTCAATAAATAGGTTGCAATACATGATTTTGTGTATAACGTTATTAAATACTAGCAGGGGAGACCGAGCTTAGCTCGGTCAAAATTAACTTTGTGTTCAATTCGATATAGTATTTTCACTGTATCATTAACTCTGTATTATTACTGTAAAACATGTTTATAATAGTATTATTTAGAAAAACAATCAATAAGAAAACTATGTTTTTATGCACATATTTATAAATTTTATTTTATTTTAAATTTTACAACGAAAGGACATCGATCTAAATCACTTTTTTAGCTCGACTCTGATTGGTTTAACCATGCATCTCGAATCCTCTTAAGAATGTATAAAAAAATTCTTTACATTCTGAAAGACAATATTTTTTGCTAGATATAGCCAAATTTGGAGGCATTCTTTTCATTTGGCTCCAAATACGTGTTTTGGTTTTCGTAATTTTTATAGTCGATTTTTTGGCCATATGTCGCCAATATTTTGTCAAATATCACCAAGTTATTGGCTTTTGCCATATTCTCGTGACTCTGACCCGTATTACCCAAAATGAGCCACTAATCAAATTTGATCAAGCATGTGACATAGCTCAATCGTCTTCAGGTAATCAAAAACAGTAGAATATAAAATTTAATCAAAATCGTTTAAGCCATTTTTTAGGTAAAATTAGCTTGGCAGCATTCAGCAATGAAGCGAAATGACCCACTAATATAATTTTGTTGAACATGCGACTCAGCCCAATAGTCTTCTCGTGACAAAAAACGTTTTGTTTCAAAATTTAGGTAAAATTGATTGAGTCGTTGTTATATATAAGGTACCCTGGGGTAATAACGCCACGTTAAGGTTCTACCAATTTTCACGGCTCAGTTTTAGTTGGTATTTTTCAAACATATATATGATTTGATAAAGCAACTCATTGACTATCTATATAAAAAAAATAATTTAACAGATATGTATTCATAAAATGTAATGGCGTGATTTCTTGACCAATGCTATTTGGCGTTACTACCCACCTATATGGGTAATAACGCCATGCAAACAAAACTATGAAATAAGATGGAATAATTGTATGTAGATTGCCCAATTCTAAAAATACAAACTCTACAAACTTAGAAATTGACAAATTGCATTCTAAGCTATTGAAAATGTTCAGTTTTTTGTGAAAGTGTAAGAAAAATAAAGGTGTGGTGGGGGGGGGCGGATGAGGCAAAAGAATATCAGACCGTGAGCTTCTTTTTGCTTAAAAAGGACCGCTTAAATAGAATTATTAGAAACATTGCACAGTTTTAACTGTATTTATTTGAATCAGTATTTAGGATGTAGCTCGGCCACTGTAGGGAATCAACCGGAGTATTAATGCCAAGGGTTGGCATTATTACCCCGTTATAGTTATTACGCTGTACATTTTAAATTGCAAATTATCTCGAGAAGCTATCCAAAATCTTCAACAACATTTTGAAAGTCCATGAAATGTACTACAAATTTATGTAATTAAGAAATTATTTCCGGATGAAAAAAATAGTCTTCACATCACAAAACGTATCTCGCAAATTTTAGATCAAGCGTTAATTTTAGCTGCTTGTAAAAACAATAAGACCTAAAAACGAAACAAATTAACTTGAAGCTGTTTTTTGCGATTTATATGACTCAAAACACTTCTGCGCAGAGCACATGGGTGTCATTTACCAGATTATTTCATAATTATGCATAATATTAGCACTTGGCGTTATTACCCCAGGGTACCTTAATTAGAATGACCCTAGCTCATTAAGACCCAAAATGACCCATTAATCGAATTTTCGCGAGCATGTGTCAAGCCAAATGGTTTTCTCTTGCTCAAAAACGATATAATACAAAGTATAGTCAAAATGGTGAGTACCATTTTCTATATAAAATTAGCATGACCCATCATGACCAACAAATGACCCTTATAATCGAAATCTCTCGAACGTGTGGCCTAGCTCATTAGTTTTAGCATGCCGAAAAACATTAGATACAAAATTTAGATAAAATCGATTGAGCCGTTTTTTAGATATAGTTAGTTTGACCCTGACCCCTTATGATTCAAAATGACCCATTGATTGAATTTTCTCAAAAATCTGACATAACCCAATGATTTTCTTGTGCCCGAAAACGATAAAATACAAAATTTAGTCAAAATTGCGCGAAACGTTGTCTAGATAAAATTAGAATGACCCAAAAGTGGCCCACTAATCGAAATTTCTCGAACATGTGACCTACCCCAATGATTTTCTCATGCCAAAAATATGTTGTATACAAAATTTCGTTAAAATCGACCCACCCATTCTTTAGATATAGCTTGACTTTGACCCATTAAGACCCACAAATGATCCTTATAATCGAAAGCTCTCGAATATGTGACTGACTTAGTCCATTAGTTTTCTCGTGTCTAAAAAATGTTACATACAAATTTTCGTTAAAATCGATCCAGCCGTTCTTTAAATATAAATAGCTTGACCCAGACCATTTATGACCCTTTATGACCCATTAATCGAAATTTCTCGAATGTGTGACCTAGCCCCGTGATTTTCTCGTTGCAAAAAAATGTTATTTACAAAATTTCGTTAAAATTGATCCAGCCGTTCTTTAAATATAAATAGCTTGACCCAGACCATTTATGACCCTTTATGACCCATTAATCGAAATTTCTCGAATGTGTGACCTAGCCCCGTGATTTTCTCGTTGCAAAAAAATGTTATTTACAAAATTTCGTTAAAATCAATCCACCTGTTCTTTAAATATAGCTTGACATGTTCCATTATGACCCATTATGACCCACAAATGACCCTTATATTCGAAATTTCTCAAACATCTGATTTAGCCTAATAGTTTTCTCATGTCAAAAAACTGTTACGTACAAAATTTCATTATAATCGATCCCGCCGTTCTTTAAATATAAATAGCTTGACCCAGACCCTTAATGACCCAATATGACCCATTAAAATTTTTTCTCGAATGTGCAACCTAGCCCAATGTTTTTCTCGTGCCCGAAAACATAGAATGCAATTTTTTAGTCAAAATTGCGGGAGAAAATCTCTAGATAAAAATAGCACGACCCACAATGACCCCAAAAATGACCCACTAACCGAATTTTCTCGAACATGTTACCTAACCCAATGGTCTTCTTGTAATCCAAAACGATAAAATATAAAATTTGGTCAAAATCGTTAGAGCCGTTTTTTAGATAAAAATGGCTTGACCCATAATGACCCAAAAATGACCCACTAATCGAAATTTTTCGAACATGTGACGCAGCTCAATAGTTTTCTCGTACCAAAAAACGATTGGGTACAAAATTTCCTTAAAATCGATCCAGCCGTTCTATAGATATAAATAGCTATATCCTGACCCATTATGACCCAAAATGACCCAGTAATCGAATTTTCCCGAACATAGGACCTAGCCCAATGGTCTTCTCGTGCCCGAAAATGGTAAAATCCAAATTTTTGCGAAAATCGTTAGAGCCGTTTTTGAGATAAAATTTACCCACACACACACACAATTTTTGCTCGCATTATAGTATAAGATTTGTATTTAAGCAATTTAAAATATGTAATTTTATATTTCTTCCTATTTATGCAGAGAAACTTTGTGCTAAATAATTATTGTTAGGCCATTCTGGAACAAATAATTCATTTACAACCGCATGTTTCTCGATAAAAATTATTGCTATTAATGTTAATAATGCGAATAGACTACGAAAAGTACATCAGAGGAATGTCGAAAACTATCGGATTATCGAAACCGATTCTGTACTGGATAAAGAAAGAGATACATTAAAGCTGTATATCACTATATAAAAATAGTCGACGACAATTTTCTTGCTTCGTACAATGAATGGGGCATATATACATGTTTATTATTTAATTAAAAGAACCTTTAATATACAATTCTGGTTGTTTACTACGTTCCATACATGTATGGATTAATATTTCCTTCTGGTAGTTTACTACGTTCCATTCATGTATGGATCTTTCTGTACACTGTTAAAAATAAATGTGACGAACCGGTTGTATTTGACGCCCAGGGGTGAAAAGGTTAAATCACTTGGCACCAGCGAGCTTGAAAATGTGTTTGGGGTGCCATTGGGTGTTTCACGCTAATACGGGTGCCGCGCAATGCATACCGTTGGAAGATTTTCACCCCTTTGTCATTTGCGCATGCTCTGTAACGTGTATCCTTGCACTTCAACTCGCTGTTACTGGTGGATCAACACAGCAATTTTTTCCTACGATGATTATCACCGCTATACTCTATCCCAATTTTGTTTAGAACTTCGGATGGCTAACTTTTGGCGAGTTTTTTTATATAAAGCAACCTTTGAATTTCAGGACCTATGAACACTTCAGGGAGACTTTGAAGGTGAGCTTGATGGCCGAGTGGATAGGGCGCTGAGCTTGTAATCAGACGTTCTGCGTTCGAATCCATCGAAGGCCGAAAGTCGGTTAGTATATTTTTTATCATTGGGCACTCTGGACTAAGGGTGCCATCTTTTCACCCTAATTAAAAGTGCTATTTTGGTTCCTTTTGGGGTGTCATCAGTGAGACAAGCCTTTCACCCTTAAAAGGTGCATTGTGTCACCATTAGTATGTTCACCACCAGCGTATGTTCGCTTGTATTTGTAATAAAAGCTTGGAATTTTGAAATGTATTCTGAGACTCAGTTTAGTTTCAATACCAATATGCCTTATAATACCAGTAACAAAATGCTACCATTTACAATTCAGAAATAAATGATATTTTTAAATACATGTTATGTATACATGAAAAACCGTCCAAAAGAAGAAGAAGGCAGTTATTTTTGAATCACTGAAAATAAACATTGAAGCTTCCAATTGTATTAAAATTATTTATTGCAATTCTTGCATGGTGTATCCTATACCACTTTTGAGTGACCTAAGTAAATATCATATGAAGGCCCCATACTAGTCACTGAAAAAGTCCCGGATGATAATGATAATTCTATGGGAGTGTTCTTTCAAATATCGCGGTCAAATTTTAATATTTTTACATGGTTTCTTTTGCATGGTAGACCTGAGGACAATTTACGACCTGGATATTTTTTACTTTTTAGGTGCGTTCGTAATTATGTAAATACGTAGCACATATAATTGTCGTTCAGTCCGTCTGTCCGTCTGTCAGTCTGTCTGTCTGTCTGTCCGCATATAACAACGCAAAAACTACCCAACCTAATCTTTTGAAATTTAAAATACATAATTATTGTATAATTTTGTCGAGACATTTCAAATTTTATGAGAATCGGATGGATAGATCAATTACAGGGACGATCAAAAGTATTCCGTTACATTACGGTCAATGAGGAAAAACGTTGCAATTGCATTTTAATCGTTCGAAATTTAAATTGAATACTTATTGCATAATTTTGTCTAGTGATATAATTTTTTTTTGAAAAAAGGATGCATAGATCAAATACAGGGACAATCAAAAGTACTCCATTACATTATCGTCAATGGAAAAAAAAGTTTCAAATGCATTTTAATAATATTGCACTCATTCGAACATAATAATATTGATATGCATCATAAATTACATATTATAATATGATTTTGCATAATCGTTTGTGCAAAGAACTTTTGTTATTGATATACAAAGCTACACAAAAGTATTCAATTACATAATGAGTATCGAGAGAACATTGTTTGTTGCGCATTTTAATCGTAATTAACTATTTACAATTTTATGAGATTGATATACGAGAGTGATATTTTAAAAACTTCATTATCGTACGAATGCACCTCATTTGCTACGCCTCACGTGCAATTTCCAACATGTTTAATTTTGGTTTCAGATTTACAAAAAAATACTGAAATTGAAACTGTCCTAATACAAAAAAATATATATAGCCAAAATCGAAACAGTAAAAATAGCCCAGTTGTAAATCACTCTCAACTATCTTATTAAAAAAAAAACATGTAAAAATAATAACATTTGAGCGAGATATTTGAAAAGAACACCCCCAAAGACTTAACATTATCATGCGGGTTTCTTTTGTGACTAGTGTGGAACCTTTAACCAATGAATAATTTTGGCACTGCGCTCATCAGAAAAACACAAAAGTTTTCCTGTCAATCACAGGCTATAGATAGATGCATCAAATTTGTTACATTTTTATTACGCATACTTTATGCCAAAAGTAAGTGACAAATTATACTTCATGAATTAAGTTTTAGTATTTTATGTTTTATAAATATAGTATATTAAAAATATGCGTGAATATTTTTCATTAATTATCTGCACAACTTTGTACAACTTATAAAATAAAATATACAAACATTTTAATTTGTTCTTTATTTATGCTTTTCTCTTTATGATTTGCATCTAAATCTGTCATTTCAGCATAAATTATATAATGTTATAATAATGTTATATATAATGTTTATATATGTATTATATAAATTCTACATTTTTGTCATCATTTTCTGTTATTAATTTTTGTCTCAGTTAATTACAAATTCCACAGCAAATGAAAAACAAGTTACAAATTGCACGTGAAGCGTAGCAAATGAGATGCGTTCGTACGATAACTAAGTTAAAAAAATATTCAGATCTTGCTGTTATAGTAGATAGTACTTTGGATACAGTGTAGTGGTCGAAATCTTCTTTGTGTTCCTGTAAATATACAGGAAGAAACTTGCTGTAAACCTCAGTAACGTATATCATATTCATAAAATGTGAAAAAAATTAATGTAATTAAAACACGCCCGAAACAATTTTCCCCGTACAGCGTTATGTAGTGGAATATTTTTGTGTGACCCTGTAATTTAATAATAGATATTCTTTGCATCACAGATTGTACAGAATGTATATTTTAGTTATATACAATACTTCAAACATTCATGTGAATTCTATTATATTAGAAAGAATCTAACACCATTAAAATGTATTTAAAACTGTTTTACCCATTAGCTGTAATGTAACGGAAAACTTTTTATTGTTCCTGTAACTGAACTATGCATCCGATTTTAATAAAATTTGAAACGACTCAGCAATATAAGTAATAAATATATATTTTAAATTTCAAACGGTTAAAATGCATTTGAAACTTTTTTCCCATTGACCAAAAGGTAACGGAATACTTTTGATTGTTCCTGTAATTTATCTATGCATCCGATTTTCATAATTAATTGTTTATTTCTGCATTGTTATATGCGGACAGACAGACGGACGGACAGACAGACGGGCAGACGGACAGACGGGCGGACTGAACGACAACTATAGGTGCTACATATTTACATAATTACGAACGCACCTAAAAAAAGATTTCTTTTTGGTAATGTTGTTGAAAAAAATTGCTAATACTGACATCTGTTAAACATTCTGTAAAATTACGAAAAAAAAAAATTCTTCATCAATATATAAGCATCTCTTCATCAATATGAAATGCATGTTTGATCCGAAATCGAGGAAAATGGCGAACAATTCCAAACTGTGCATTGAAATTTTCTCGAAAAACTTTAAAATATTTTGTTTACGAAAATATTAACAATAGCTTAAATAGCTGAAATAGCTTTAAAATTATCTGAGATTTATTGTAAATGAGCATAAATACAAAACAGTGTTTATTATGGAATGGTTCCAAATTTCAATTATATTCGACGCTTCTCGGAAATCACTTTATTCATAACAGCAACAAAATATTTAAAATGCATAATTCTTCATAAAAATATTTCAAAAATAAATGAGTGATTTCAGCTTTTGTAAAGATTGGAACAAAATAAGACAAATATTTATTCGTAAAATCTTTTTATGTAAAAACTTTTTTAATAAACAACTTTGAATATTTGTAGCAGTATATGTATGTATTTATAAGTAGAAATTTGGATGAAATATATAGCATTGTTATCGTCCTTATAATTTAATGTGCGATGTAAATATTTAAAATAAAGGCTTTCCACTATAATTGAAAAGTGTTTACTGTTAGATATTTGTCTACTTGATGTCTACCCTCGAACTCCCATAAAATATACTCGGATTGACATGAAAATCCTACAACCTATTGAGATTTACTGAAGAATGTTCGGTGTTATTATGATAGTTGTAGTTGTTACATAAAAATGTATAATTAGTTTACAAAGACAAAACATTACCGCTATGTTGTAGTCTACTCGTAAAAGACGTTTACTGCGCATTTTATAAACTAGTATTAAAAAATGATCTGACGAGCCCCAAAAAAGGTTAATATGTTTTTAAAGTATGAAAAAGTGTTTGACAAGAGCTTCTAATTGAAAAAAAAAAGGACAAGGGGTCCCTTCTTGGCTGCAATTCACTGTCAATGCCAAATTTGAAAAAATCATATTTGCGCTTTTTCCATATAAAAGAAATCAGTCACTGTTACGATAAAATTGTATAGTGTAAAGGCATAATTTGAAAAGACGAAGGGTGATTAAACATGAATGTAAAGCAAAATAGGACCAAAAACCATAGTTCCCGCAGCCAGTGTTGAATTCAGACACTTTTCTCCGGGCGGGTCTTCTGTGGCTTTAATAGAATAAAGGAAGGGGGGGGATCATACTTTTTTACCATTAAAAACACAAAATCTAAAATTTTATTGGGAGGTGGGGGCATTTGATACCTTCGGGAGGGAATGTCCCCCCCCCCGGCCCACCTCCTGCATTCAACACTGCCTGCAGCGTATCACATTCACGTAGTCCCACCATAAACTGTGGCAGTGTAAAACAGCACAGAAAACTGATTTGTAGTGCAGTTGATGAAGAGTCAACAATGGAGTTAACATGTAAAGCACGATTAAGAGTTTTACGCAGATTTTTTTAATAATATACAGTAGAACCTCAGTTCACGATCCATTCTTGTATCTGACTTTTTGTATGTGATATAAATTTTTTGGCCGCTCTATCTCAAGAACTAATGCATGGGATTAAAAAAAATATATTCAGGCAACGCCGACTATATAGTACCGGCCAAGCCATTTCGAGAAAAACCGCCTAAAAAGTGAAGCTGGATTCAGCTTCAAACCTTGAACCATTTCATTGAACCACGTGTATGTCCACGTGACGCAAACTGTAGTGACGAATCGTCACAACATTGCTAGAATAAATATGTACATATAAAGAATGATTTAGCACAACTAAAGCGAAAATACATAAATATGTGTATATATATATATATATATATATAAATAATCATTAATTAAAGTAAAGTTTTAAATTTATTTATTCACTTGTTTTTATTAGTTTGTTTATATTTTTTATTTTTTCACTTGTTTCACATTTTTTTATTCACTTGTTTTAAAAATCAGATGTTATAAATATGAAATATTTCCGCCATTAGCGCGATTTTTGTGATCATGGCACCCAAAGGTCGCTAAACATAACTTTATAGTCAATGCACATAAAAACGAGTTTTCCCATTTAAATTTGAAAAAAAATAAGTAAAATATTTTTATTTCTCTTTCCTGATATCTATTGGAATAGCTTATTCCAATTATTGAATAATATTCTAGGACATTTTCAGGGAAATTATAGGTTATCTTCCTTGGAGAAAGTCGCTCGAAATACAGAAACCATTGAACCACGTGTATGTCCAAGTGACGCAAACTGTAGTGACGAATCGTCACAACATTGCTAGAATAAATATGTACATATAAAGAATGATTTAGCACAACTAAAGCGAAAATACATAAATATTTGTATATATATATATATATATATATATATATATATATATATATATATATATATATATAAAAGAATCATTAATTAAAATAAAGTTTTAAATTTATTTATTCACTTGTATTTATTTATTTGTTTATATTTTTTATTTTTTCACTTGTTTCACATTTTTTTATTCACTTGTTTTAAAAATCAGATGTTATAAATGTTTGATAAAAGGCTATTTAATTTTCTACTGGCGTTGTCGCCTAGCAACCAAGATATATTTAATTATTTCAAAATGTAAAAAGTTTTCTGTGCAAACGATAATTTGTGATAAATATATTATCTGTTTATTTCTTCAGTTTTTACCTAAGCTGTGTGAAACAATATTCTGTTTTTTTTTTTGAGTTTGATTAGAATGTTTTTTTATGAGAATATGTGAAAGAATGTTACGGTTTTTATTGGAGTTGTGTTTTGTTAAATTATTAATGTTCGAAAGAACCTGAGTTGAGTTTACTCATCAGAATAAACTGTTTAAAATGAGAGATGCGTATTTAATTTTGAGTTGAGTAAAATATTAATAAAATAAACTTTCGAACAATTGAACTCTTCATATGGTCCGTCTTATACGGAGAAAAATCAGCGAGTTGTTATTCTACGTCAATGACTGAATGATAACTGGTGAATATTTTGTGCTTGCTATTTCTTCGATGTTAGAGATAATATTATGAAGAGTCAAGAGGGGTAAGTGCACCCATTTAATTTTTATTCGTTAAAAATGAGTATGAAAGAATTAAAAGCAAAAAAGAAAATTTTCAAAACCAATTTAACAAAACTAAAAGAAAAATTATCGAATTCTAAGCTAGAATTAAATGAATTAATTCTCATAAAGGAGAAACGGAATAAATTAGAGCAAAACTTTGCTGAGTTATTTGAGTCTATTTATAAGATAAGTAAAGAAGATGAAACTGAGGATTTTATTAAGGAAAACGAAGAAATTAATGAAATTTTAGAAATAATGGAATTTGAACTTACAAAAAAGTTATCAAAAATGAAATTGCAAACAGTTAATTTAGAAAACGCCACAAAGGCTGATAATAACATTAAATTGCCAAAGTTAACTCTTCCTGTATTTACGGGTAATTTGCATGAGTGGCTTTCCTTTAAGGATATATTTAAGGCTACTGTCCATGAAAATTCGAATTTGTCAGGGGCAATGAAATTACAATATTTGAAGTCTTCATTGAGAGGAGATGCCTTTCGTATAATCCAGTCTATTTCAATCGTGGATTCTAATTATGAAGTTGCATGGTCGCTTTTGGAAGAACGGTTTTCAAATTCGAGAGAACAAGTTTACGCGCATTTAAAACGTTTTTTAAATATTCCTGTTATTCACAATGAGTCCCCAGCAGCATTATTAAATCTAATAGATATAACAAATGAATGTATTAGGTCGTTAGAGATTTTAGAAGAAAAAGTTGAGGGTTTTTCTACTACTATGTTTGCTTATATTTTGGCTCAAAAATTAGATGTAAATACAAAAATGTGGTGGGAAAGACATCTTAAGCGGGATAATTTACCGAGTTTAACAGAATTGCTAGAATTCTTGAGAGACCACGCGCGTACACTAAGTGCGTCCAAACAAGTAAATACAAAGCGAAATTTTCAAAACGAAAGCCAAACAAAGCATAGCTTTTCAAAGGTAACATCAGTGGTTGCGAGTTTAAATGAGAAAAATATGCGCAAATGTGTTGTATGTAACCAGGAAAATCACAGTGTTTTTAAATGTCCCAAATTTCAAAAATTTAATATACAGGAAAGAGTAGATTTTGTGAAAAAAACAATATGTGCTTTAACTGTCTTTCAGAATTCCACTGCGTCAAAAAATGTAACTCAACATTCTCGTGTTCAAAATGCCATAAACGCCACAATATACTTCTTTGTTTTGATAGGCCTGAGAGAAATTCCAATGCGGTGGGAAACACAAAAAATTATAGTGATAAGGAAGTGCCAAATGCATTGTCAACGAATGAAAGTAAACCAACAATAAATGCTGAAGCCATACCATTTGAGTTAAATAACCAAATTCAAAATTTCACGGGTGCTTCAAATGTGAGATCGAATAATGTTAAAACAGTTCTTCTTTCCACTGCTATTGTTTATATGAGAGATAAATTCGGAAATAAAGTTCCGGTGCGTGCTTTATTGGACAATGGTTCAATGAGCAATTTTTTAACATTGCAGTTAGTTTAAAGATTAGGAATTCGAAAAGAAAAAAGTAATATTTCGGTATCGTGTTTAAGTGGATCCTCTGTAGCGGTAAAAAATAAAACTACTGCCTTGATCAGTAATAATTCGGGAGATTATAGCCGAGAGTTAGATTTCCTTATCATACCAAGGATTTCGCAAATTATGCCCTCGAAATATATTAATATTTCAGAGCTAGGAATCTCAGAGTCCATTATTCTTGCTGATTCTGAATTTAATAGACCAGGGAAAATAGATCTTTTGCTAGGAGCTGAAGTATTTCTAGAATTGATAAAGGTGGGTCGTATGAAGCTACTAAATTCTAAATTAATACTGCAAAATACGGTGTTCGGTTGCATAGTAAGTGGGAGTGTTTACGATTGTAACGATCAGGAACAAATACATTGTGGGTTAATTACTGAAACAGATTTAAATTTCGAAATGAAAAAAATTTGGGAAATTGAAAGAGTAGAAGAAAGTACACCATTGAGAAATACAGAAGAATTAGCATGCGACACCCACTTTATAAACACACATCAGAGAGATATAACGGGCAAATTCATAGTACAAATGCCGTTGAAAAAAGATCCTAGTTCTTTGGGAGAATCAAAGCAATTTGCGGAAAATAGATTAAATTCACATTGGAATAGGCTATTCAAAAATCCAAATCTTTTAGAGTTATATTGCGCATTTATGGCAGAGTATAGAGAGTTAGGCCATATGGAGGAAGTAGAGAAAACAGATGAGCCAATACATGCGAAATATCTACCTCATCATGCTGTTTATCGCCCAGATAAAAGTTCTACAAAATTGAGAGTTGTCTTTAATGGTTCACATGCAACTTCATCAGGAGAATCCCTAAATTCCATACAGCTGAATGGAGGTGTCATTGAAGATGATTTGTTTAGCATAATACTTAGATTTCGTACACACCGCTATGCATTTACAGCAGATGTAAAAATGATGTATCGCATGATACTTATCGATAAAAGTCAACGTGATTTACAGCGCATAGTTTGGAAAGATTCTGTAAATGGTGAGTTGAAATATTACAGACTATGTACAGTCACATATGGCACAACTAGTGTCCCTTATTTAGCCATGCGCTGCCTTAAACAGCTTGGTATAGATGGTGAATCTCAATTTCCGTATGCTTCATGTGTGGTACAATCAGACTTTTATATGGACGATGTCCTGACTGGAGCAGCTGACCTAAAATCGGCTAAGAGACTGCAGATTGAGCTTATTCAACTATTAAATACGTGCGGCATGAACTTACATAAATGGTTTAGTAACCATCCAGAATTAATGGAGCCAGCCTTTAAAAATGAGAATTACACTTTTGAAAATATGAGTAAAACTAAGGCACTGGGACTTTGCTGGCATGCCAATGATGATACTTTTACTTTTAGTGTATCATTCAGTGAGCAAACCAAGGTAACTAAAAGAAGTGTGCTGTCAAATATTGATCGCATTTTCGACCCCTTGGGTCTACTTGGACCAGTTGTGACGAAAGCAAAAATTTTCCTACAAAGACTGTGGAAACTGCAAATTGATTGGGATGAAAATCTCCCTACAGCTGAGCTTGATGATTGGTTGCAGTTTTTAGAATCATTAAGGGCCATCAATAATATAAGTGCTGTTAGATACATTTTTACAAATAATCCAGTGCAAATTAAAATTTGTGGCTTTTCAGATGCTTCGGAGAAAGCCTACGGTGTGGCATTGTATGCTGTGTCTTCAAATTCTTCAGGAGAGCAAATTTCTCAGTTGCTTTGCAGTAAAAGTCGAGTTGCACCAATCAAAACAATCACTATTCCTCGCTTGGAGCTCTGTGGTGCAGTTTTATTAGCCAAATTGATGAATAAGGTTGCCAAAACCTTAAAAGTTCCTAAAGAACCTGTTTACTATTATTCAGATAGTACTATTGTATTATGTTGGATTCGAAAACAGCCGTGTGACTTAAAAACCTTTGTGTCATCACGTGCGGCTA
Source organism: Maratus speculifer (assembly GCA_964019185.1). Lineage (NCBI taxonomy): Eukaryota > Metazoa > Arthropoda > Arachnida > Araneae > Salticidae > Maratus > Maratus speculifer. The sequence goes on along the minus strand of OZ025298.1, from coordinate 108,839,261 downwards.
CGATTCAGAATCTTTCTGATATCAGTCATTGGGGACACGTGGCTTCTTTTGATAATCCTGCTGATCTTGTGTCAGGAGGTGTAGATCCAGACAAACTTCTCCAGAGTAACTTATGGTGGAAGGGTCCACTATTCCTAACACAACAAACTGAACCTTCTTTAAATACTGTCGAACTTAAGCAAAATGATAAGGATCTATACAGAAGTGAACTTAAAAAGACTTTTTCAGAGACTTCACTTTTAATATCAGACTGTTCATTTTTTATTGACTATTTTTTGCAATTGAGTAATTATTATGCTAATTTAATGAGAATTCTTAGCTATGTTTTCAGGTTCATTCAGAATGTCAAGAAGCCAAAAGAAAGGTATTCAGGTAAGCTAACATCTGCTGAATTGAAGAAGGCTGAGCAGTTTATCATAAAATCTGTTCAAGAAAAGAGTTCAGTTCTGAATTCACATTGTTATCTAAGGGTAAGGAGTTACCAAAAAATAGTAGATTACTTTAGTTAAATCCTTATCTTGGATAAAAATAATTTAATCAGAGTTGGAGGTCGTCTCCAAAATAGCACGGTAAATTATGCCCAAAAACACCCAATTGTACTGCCCTCTAAACACAAATTAACAGAATTAATTATCGAGTTTTATCACAAAAAATATCTACATATAGGACCACAAAATTTACTTTATTGTGTTCGAAGAGAATTTTGGCCTTTAAACGGTAGGGCTATTTGCAGAAAAATTGTACATAAATGTATTACATGCTTTAGGGCCAAACCTAAATTGTTAGAGCAAATTATGGGCGAGCTCCCAAAAGAAAGAATAAATTTAGACTTTGTTTTTAATTGCACAGGAACTGATTTCTGTGGTCCATTTTTGATTATATATAGAGGTCAACGTAAAGGTATTTATAATAAAGTTTATGTTTGTATTTTTATTTGTATGGTAACAAAGGCAGTGCATTTGGAATTAGTTACTGATTTAACGTTTGAGGCTTTTATTGCCACATTAAAGAGGTTTTTTGCCAGACGAGGCAAACCTCGAAAAATTTTCAGTGATAATGCAGGCAATTTTGTGAAGACTAATGTAGAGCATAAAAGGTTGCATGAATTGGTAAACAAACTAGACCAGAACCTTACTAATTACTTGATATCTGAAGGTATTGCTTGGGAATTTATTCCCCCTAGAGCTCCAAATTTTGGCGGTTTATGGGAATCGGGAGTCAGTCCTTCAAGTATCACTTTAAACGTGTTGTGGGAAACTCTAAATTAACTTATGAAGAAATGTTAACTATAATTGTCCAAATTGAAGGCATCTTAAATTCGCGCCCGCTTACTCCCTTGAGCACAGATATTGATGACTTAGAGGTCTTGACCCCGGGACATTTTCTTATTGGTCGCCCACTTAATGCCATTGCTGAATCTGACCTGAATAATATTGAAAATAATAGACTTAACTTATGGCAAAAGACCACTAAAATGGTTCAGACCATCTGGAAAAAGTTGAAAAATAGTTATTTAAGTACATTGCAGCAAAGGTATAAGTGGATGATATCAAAAAACAAACTCAAAGTAGGAGATATGGTTATAATAAAGGAAGATGATCTTCCAGTGTCTAAATGGTTATTAGGGAGAATTGTAGAGGTATTTTTTGGTAATGATAATAGAGTAAGAGTTATAAATATAAAAACCCCAAATGGAATATATAAAAGAGCAGTATCCAAAATTGCTGTATTACCTCTTGAAAAGTAATTCAGTTTTTATAAGAAAGTGTACATTATTGTAAAATTTCTTTATTTATTATGTATTATGTAAAATTGTTTAAATATTTGCTTAAATTTAACTTAACTGTGACTCATTTATATTGTATTTAATTGTATTATTATTTATATTTTTTACAATGGTTGTAACTGCAGGGTTTAAGTTTGAAACCCCCCTCAGAGGTTTCAAGAGGGGCGGTATGTTTGATAAAAGGCTATTTAATTTTCTACTGGCGTTGTCGCCTAGCAACAAAGATATATTTAATTATTTCAAAATGTAAAAAGTTTTCTGTGCAAACGATAATTTGTGATAAATATATTATCTGTTTATTTCTTCAGTTTTTACCTAAGCTGTGTGAAACAATATTCTGTTTGTTTTTGAGTTTGATTAGAATGTTTTTTATGAGAATATGTGAAGAAATGTTACGGTTTTTATTGGAGTTGTGTTTTGTTAAATTATTAATGTTCGAAAGAATCTGAGTTGAGTTTACTCATCAGAATAAACTGTTTAAAATGGGAGATGCGTATTTAATTTTGAGTTGAGTAAAATATTAATAAAATAAACTTTCGAACAACTGAAATATTCAATAAATATGAAATATTTCCGCCATTAGCGCGATTTTTGTGATCATGGCACTCAAAGGTCGCTAAACACAACTTTATAGTCAATGCACATAAAAACGAGTTTTCCCATTTAAATTTAAAAAAAAAAATAAGTAAAATATTTTTATTTCTCTTTCCTGATATCTATTGGAATAGCTTATTCCAATTATTGAATAATATTCTAGGACATTTTCAGGGAAATTATAGGTTAAGTTATCTTCCTTGGAGAAAGTCGCTCGAAATACAGCCTTAATAGATTTATGTCAAACCAAGGATGAAAATATACTGAAAATTCATTTCTAGTATTATTTGTAAAATTGACATTGAAATCACCAGCTGTAATTAAATTTTTATATAATATACAGTAGAACCTGAGTTCACGATCCATTCTTGTATCTGACTTTTTGTATGTGATAAAAATTTTTTGGCCGCTCTATCTCAAGAACTAATGCATGGGATTAAAAAAAATATATTCAGGCAACGCCGACTATATAGTACCGGCCAAGAAATTTCGAGAAAAACCGCCAAAAAAGTGAAGCTGGATTCAGCTTCAAACCTTGAACCATTTCATTGAACCACGTGTATGTCCACGTGACGCAAACTGTAGTGACGAATCGTCACAACATTGCTAGAATAAATATGTACATATAAAGAATGATTTAGCACAACTAAAGCGAAAATACATAAATATTTGTATATATATATATATATATATATATATATATATAAAAGAATCATTATTTAAAGTAAAGTTTTAAATTTATTTTATTCACTAATATTCATTTTAAGTTCGTTTCATTCTTTCAGGTAGTAATAATAACTTTAGGTTTTAGGAAACGATGAAGGCTATTTTTTGTAATTAAAGCTATAAACTTTATGACTCTATAATATTCGGTAAGAACGAACGGTTGTAACAAGGAACACCCAAGTAAAATTTCAATTGCTCACCATAAAAACTTCAGATTAAATTAGCAAAGTTGTAAAAAACCCAGACTCTCTCCAACTTTGACATTACGCGCAGGAGCCAACAATAACAGAATTTACAGCCGTGAACGCCCACAGGAGGGAGGACCGAACAGGGGTCTGATGAGTTTCTGCAACCCGTGGGAAGAAAAACAAGTTGGAAATTGCACGTGAAGCGTAGCAAATTAGGTGCGTTCGTACGGTAACGAAGTTTTAAAAATATTACTTTCATATATCAATCTCATAAAATTGTAAATAGTGAATTACAATATTAAAACGTCATCAAACAATGTTCTCCCTATACCATTATGTAATAGAATACTTTTGTGTGGCCTTGTAAATCAATAACAAATGTGCTTTGCACCACAAATTATGTAAGATGTACATTATAATATGTACTTTATAGTTGCATATAAATTTTATTAAGTTCGCATGAGTGTAACACAATTAAAATGCATTTGAAACATTTTTTTCTATTGACCGTAATGTAACGGAATACTTTTGACTGTCCCTGTAATTGATCTATATACATCCGATTTTCATAAAATTTGAAATAACTCGACAAAATTATGTAATAATTATGTATTTTAAATATCAAACGTATAGAATACATTTGAAACTTTTCCCCCATTGACCCTAATGTAATTGAATACTTTTAAATGCCCCTGTAATTGATCTATGCACACGATTATCAAAAAATTTGAAATAACTCGACAGAATTATGTAATAATTGCGTATTTTAAATTTCAAACGATTAAAATGCATTTGAAACTTTTTTCACCATTGACCGTAATGTAATGGAATACTTTTGATTGCCCCTGTAATTGATCTATGCATCCGAGTTTCATAAAATTTGAAATGACTCTACAAAATTATGTAATAATTATGTATTTAAAATTTCAAACGATTCGGTTGGGTAGTTTTTGCTTTGTTATATGCGGACAGACGGTCGGACAGACAGACGGATGGACAGACGGACGGACGGACGGACGGACGGACAGACGGACGGACTTAACGACCACTATAGGTGCTACGTATTATATAATTACGAACGCACCTAAAAAAAGGTTTTTTCTAGTGGCCGAAAGGGGTAAACCTCCTACTTGGACAGGGGACCAATGAGAAATGAAAGGGCAAATGCCCCCAATGAAAACGTTTGCAAGTAAACCAATAAAAAAGAAAAGGAATTGGAAGTAATAAAAAAAAAAGAACTCCCTCAGAGAGAGAAGTTAGCAGATTCTTAAGGTATTTTGTTCTCCCAGTATGTTGTCATGAAGAAAGGACTCCGAAAATAAATCATTCCACTTCGATGCGGATGTTTAAGCGGTTTTTTTGGACTTGGTAAAAAAAACAATATGGAGTTTGCGAATAGACGGCAACCAGGGCTCACCGAACCAGATCCCTTCAGCGGATTATAATTAAGCAGAGATTGATAATGATACGCTTGAATATAATAAATAAAATTTTACGCTTTAAATATTTTGTGAGTGCAAATGGACAACTACAATTAAAGCCCGACCTGTCTGACAGATATTCATGATTAGTGATCTGAATCTCCAAAGAACATTTTTAATTATTGTCCTGCATTATAATGGACAATTATGAATCGTGCGACTTCAGTTGTGATGTACGAGATTGTTGTGAACATTTTTAATTACTGCCATGCATTCTAACGGACAGTTATGAATTACGAGACTTCAATTGTGCTGCGTGAGAGTGCTGCAAGTTATTTGTTTCGACGGACCTTCTGTGGATTTAGCTGCCAGCTGTTCAACAATGGTGAGCACTTTAATCTTACTCTGTGGTGTTACTATATTTTAGAAATTATTGATGCGGCGATGCGTATTAACTTAATTAATAAACTGACATGCTTTAGTAGACTGTCATCCTTTATTTTAAGACATAGCGAAAGCGTCGCTTACTCCTAGCAAATCAAAACAGACGATTTGCGTTTCTATAGTTACACTTATGTGATGCCACATTTCAAAGATAAATTTCAAATAACTCTAACATACCCCCCGACATTGAAGGGTCAACTTCAATAAATTATGCAATACAAATTATTAACATTACAAATGCTTAAGTAATATGATACAATACAACAATTTTCTTTTAACAATGAAAAAATACAATTACGAATATACAACAATAGGAAAACTAAAAATAAAAAGACATAACAAAACCCTTTTTTTTATTTTACATTTCGTAATTAATTTTCTGAGACTTGTTGTGGCAATAACGCAATTTTTGAAATACTTCTTTTAAGTATTCCGCTAGCGGTTCTTACTTCTACAACCCTAATCTTACCATCTGCACATGGGAAATTATTTATAATGCGTCCTAGTAAGTATTTATTTGTAGGGTTCCTTTATCAACACTAGGGTTCCTATGCTAACATTATTTTTTTCAAATTGCCACTTGGAGCGTTGTAGGAGCGTATTTAAATACTCTTTATTCCAACGATTCCATATCAATTGAATGTATTTTGAAATTCTATGCCATCTAGATAGTCTATTTTCGTTAACATTAATTAATTCTGGTTCAACGATGGCTGTCATAGGCCTTCCGATTAAGAAATGGCCTGGTGTTAAGGCCTCCAAATCATTCACGTCTGAAGACAATGGAGTGATTGGCCGTGAATTTAATATAGACTCTATTTGAGCAATTACAGTTAATAACTCTTCGAATGTTAGCCTTGCATTACCTACCGTTCGCTTCAGATGATATTTTACCGATTTTATTCCTGCCTCCCACAACCCGCCAAAATTAGGTGCTCTGGGTGGAATAAATTTCCAAATAATATTCTCTTCTGACAAATAATTCGCTAACTTCTCCTCAAGATGTCTTAGTAAATTATGGAGTCTCTGTAACTCGGCGTTAGCACCAACAAAATTTTTTGCATTATCTGAAAAGATTACTCCGCACCTTCCGTGCCTAGCAATGAACCTTTTTAAGGTGGCAATAAGTGCATCTGTAGTCAATTCTGACACTAGTTCGAGATGCACTGCCTTAGTTACAAAGCAAACAAAGATTGCCAAATACACCTTATTAAGAATTCCCTTTCTCTGTCCCTTATATTTTATGAAAAAGGGGCCACCAAAATCTGTTCCCACGTAATTAAATGGTGCGCTAGGACGTACTCTCTCTCTGGGTAGGGAACCCATGATTTGTTGTATGGTTATGGGGTTGCTTTTAATACAAGTTACACACTCATGCGTTATTTTTCTAGCTACATTTTTTCCCCTAGCGGCCAGTATTTTTGCCTCAAGTAGCATAACAATGCTTGTGCACCTATATGAAGATATTTTTTATGATAGTAAATTGCAATTAGGCTACACAATTTACCCTTAGCTGGCAGAATATATTGATGTTTTTCAGCAAATTTTAGGTCTGCATTATCTAAACGCCCTCCTACTCTTAGCACATTATCGTCATCTAAAAAGGGGTTTAACAATGGCAATTTACTTTTCTTAGAAATTTGCTTACCTTCTAACCATGCAGTATATTCTGCCGTAAATTCAACCTTTTGGATTTCCCGAATTAAAAATATTTCTGATCGTGATAGTTCTTCTATACTTACGTGTCCCTTTCTTTTTACATCTAATTTTCTTGTGTTATCTAAGAACCTGAAAATATAACTTAAAACACGTAATATTTTAGTATAATTATTGCTGATACTTAAAATTCCATTTACAAATTCACTAGAATTTAAAATTATTGATGCTGTACTGTTTTTCAATTTTAATTCTGCTGAAAAGTCCTTATTGTTTTTCACTTGTTCTAAATCAATGTTGTGTTTGGATTCACTGTCTCTTTCTCTCAAGAAGAGAGGGCCATGCAACCAAAGTTCACAATCAATTAATTTGTCAAAGGATAGTCCTCGAGATACAAGGTCTGCTGGATTGTCCTCTGAGCGTACATGTCTCCATTGAAAAGTCTGGGTCAATTCTTGGATTTTGTAAACTCTGTTGGCCACAAAGGTTTTAAGTAGATGAGGAGGAGTCTGAATCCACGCTAAGACGATGGTTGAATCACACCATAGTATTATTTTACTGATGTTCAACTTTAGTACAGTCACTATCTTAGATACGAGTTGAGACAATAAGGCAGCTGCGGACAATTCCAATCGTGGGATTGTCAAAGGTTTCAATGGTGCAACTCTAGACTTGCAGCAAAGTAAATTTAAAGATGTCTTAAATTTTGTGAAACAGCGTAGATAAATGGCTGCTCCATATGCGAGCTCGGAGGCGTCGGAGAAGCCGTGCAGTTCAACTTTCGAATGTTCTTCTTTTGAAACAAATCGATTGATTTTTAAATTATTTATATTCTGAAGAGTTCTGATAAAGCGTCGCCATTCATCTTTAATGTCATCTGGAAGTGGATCGTTCCAATCTAGCTTTAACAGCCACAGTCTTTGTATGCAAATCTTAGCCTTAGCTATTCCAGGACCGAGTAATCCCAATGGATCGTAGATACGCGCTATGTCGGATAAAACAGTTCTTTTTGAGTATACAACTGGTTCCTTAACTGATGAATTAAACGAAAAGCAGTCACGAACTGGATTCCATAACAATCCTAGAGTTTTAGTACTCTGGTCCGCATTACGATCATTGAATGTATACTCTTGATTGCTAGTTGCGATTTTCAAGAGGTCGGGGTGATTAGCACACCATCGGTGCAACTTCATGCCACCACGTTCAAGCAATGCGATTAATTGTGCTTGCACTTGTTGAGCCTTATTTAAAGTGTCAGCTCCTGTTAATACGTCGTCCACGTAGAAATCTTGAAGAAATACATGTGATGCTAGCGGAAAATTGTCTTTTTCATCAATTGCAAGCTGATTCAGAGTCCGCGTGGCAAGATAAGGTCCATTCGATATACCGTATGTAATCGTCTTTAACTTAAATATTTTGACTGGTTCTTCTTCATCAGTTTTCCACAAAATTCGAAGCAAATCTCTCTGATTTTCCGAAATTAATATTTGACGATACATCTTTATGATGTCAGCAGTAAAGACGTATTTATGAGTTCGAAATCGACAAATGATATCGAAGAGCTCATCTTAGACTAATCCTCCGTTTAATAAAACATCATTTAAACAAACACCACTGGTAGTAGCTGCACTAGCATCGAAGACAACCCTTAATTTCGTGCTTGGTTTCTCGGGTTTGTATACCCCATGATGCGGCAAATAATATGAAAATTCAGGCTTATTTTCCAGCAAGATTTCTTCTAAGTGTCCCAAATCGTTATATTCGTTAATAAATTCTTCGTATAACAGTTTCATGGATGGATTGTGCGCAAATCGCTTAAGTAGGTGATTTAATCGTTTAAGTGCGTTTTCCTTTGATTCTCCTAAACATGCAAGCCCACCAGATTTAATTGGCATTTCCACAATATACCTACCATCTGCTGTTCTAGTATGTGTACGCAAGAAATGTTTCTCACAATACTGCTCTTCTTTACTCTTTATTGGGTTTTTATCATGGACCGCTTCAATTTCCCATAATTTTTGCATAGCGTTCGATAAATCATCCACCGATCGAACAAAACCACAATAATTATTAAAATTTTGTTGGGGCATAGACGTAGAACCACTGGCAACATAGCCAAAAACAGTTTCTTGAAAAACCAAATTTTGCATATTTATTATATTTTGTCCGATTAATTTAAAAAATACTTCGTTTGATAATAAAACATGTATTGGACCTGGTTTATCAAATTGTGGATCAGCTAACTGAAAAGTTTGTAAATGCTTAATAGGCATGATGTTTAGATATGTAGCTGGTGTTATGCGCGTAATTTTAGGAACAACAAAAAATTGCAATGTTTCATTAAAACTCCTGTTTTTATTTGCTATGGTTGTTGTAATATCTTTAAACATATTAATCTAAGGCATAAAACAGTACTAAAATGATCGAGGTGGGCGAACTTTTACACATAACATATTTAATACACATAATTCACTACACACGACATACACACATTGTAAACATAGAACAACTAATCTGGAACTCAGATACATTATGTTCCTTACATAATTCCATGGAATGGACAAGGGGCGCCATCTACAGTTTTACCAGAAAAGTAAAAGTATAAAATACCACAGCCCCACTTAGTAATGAAGTCGTTCAGGAGCTCTTCGATGTCTTCTGGATCGTCTAAGTACCTGTGGAGAAGAAGAAGAATTAGTTTTGACATGTTCAGGAGCATCAACGGTAGCACTAGTAGGAAGCGACGGTTTTGGGAGAATGTTATCCGAGCTAGTTGAATTAGAACTCGAAGAATCAGGATCACGAAAGTCAGTTGGAGTAGGATCTGGAGCAACTGAAACATGAGAGTCAACTGGTTGCGGATCTGTGAAACTTGACTGTAAGGGTGGAAAATCATCTTGCTTCACCTTTGCATTTTCACTTCTAAAATTTTCTTCAACATTTTCTTCCGAATTTGGATCACTAGTTAAAGAAATATCTTCCTCTACATTAGTTATTTGATCCACATGCCTTTTCCAAATATTCGAACCATCTTGAACTCTGTAATGTAATTTTCCTTCTCTTGCTACGATCCGACCAATTTTCCATTTGGCTTCTGGAGTATAATTTCTTACAGCTACTTTCTAGTTGATTTCAAATTCTTTTACTTTAACTTTAGCTTTCCTTGCAGTTTGCTTTTCATGAACAAAATTTGCAACTTTCGGCACTATCAAATCTATGCTTGTTCTTATATGACGTTTTAGAAATAAAGATGCAGGACTTTCCCCCGTTGTAACATGTGGCATCTTTCTGTACTGCAAAAGAAAGTTATTCAACTTCATTTGTAAAGTACCTGGTTCAGAAGCTAAGGCTTTTAATCCACGTTTGACCGTTTTCACATATCTCTCAGCCTGTCCATTTGTAGATGGATGGTACGGTGCACTAAACTTATGTTTTACACCATGAATTTTAAGAATATTTCAAATTCTTCAGATGTAAACTGCCTAGCATTATCTGATACCAAAGAAATAGGAAAACCGTATCGTGCAAAGAGAGAAGAAAGACAAATAATTGTATTTTCTGAAGTTGTACTAGGAACTATAAATACTTCTGGCCATTTACTATAAGCATCAACCACTAACAAAAGCATTTTCCCGTTAACAGGACCAAAATAATCAATATGAATTCTCTGCCATGGAGCTGTAGGCCATTCCCAATGATGTGTATCAACTTTAGGAGGATTATTTTTCAGATTTACACAAATAGAGCAATTTCTTGCAATTTCTTCTATATCATGGTCTATTCCTGGCCACCATACAAAACTACGGACTAAAGATTTCATTTTCACTATACCAAAATGACCAAAATGTAATTCCTTTAATATCTGTTGTCGATGAATTTCTGGGATAACTACCCTACAACCTTTTAAAATACAACCATGCTGAAGTGTAAATTCTTCTTGTTTTCCGCCAAAAAGTAAATTCTTTGGAATTTCTGAGCCAGAAATGAGGTGATGAAAAATTTGTCGCAAAAGAGGATCGGTTTTTGTAGCTGAAGCAATAGATTTAGCATTTAAAGGTAAAACAAAAAGCTGATTTATTTGAATGATTTCAGATTCATCAAGTCCCTCATTTGAATTATATTCGTGGGGCAAATCTTCACTACGTAATGGAAGACGTGAGAGTGCATCGACATTACCGTGTTCAGTAGTTTTCTTATAACGAATGTCATACTGGAGCGTTTGTAAATACATGGCATATCTTTGCATTGTAGCAGCTGATAAAACAGGAATACTTTTAGAAGGTGAAAAAATTGAAACTAATGGTTTACTATCAGTAAACAAAGTGAATCTGTTACCGTACAAATATTGAAAAAATTTCTTAACACCAAATATTATTGCTAATGCCTCCTTATCTACTTGACTATACCGTTTTTCGGCATTATTCAAGGTTCTGGATACAAATCCAATAGGCTTTTCAGTATTGTCTGGCATCACATGCGAAAGAACTGCAGAGATACCATATGGAGAAGCATCAGTAGCTAAGATTAAAGGTAATTTCGGATTGAAATGGGTAAGCACTCTGTCAGAAGTAATTTCTCTTTTTATTTTTTTAAACGCTTGATCACATTTGTAAGACCAATTAAACTTCACATTCTTTTTAAGCAAATTATTCAAAGGATGTGCAATTGTCGATAAATTTGGCACAAATTTAGCATAATAAGTTACCAGACCAAGAAATGCTTTAACCTGGGAAACATTTTCTGGCCTAGAGGCATTTACAATTGCTTCTATTTTATCTGGTGTTTTATGAATACCATGTTTATCCACTTTATACCCACAATAAGTAATTTCATCTGCCATGAAGAATGATTTTTCCTTATTTATCCGAATATTATATTTTTTCAATCTTTCTAATACTTGCTTTAACCTTTGTAAATGAATTTCATCTGTTTCCCCAGTTATTCCTATATCATCAATAAAAATTGTAATTCCCTCAATACCACTTAAAATTTGCTCGATTTTTCTTTGCCATATAGCAGGAGAACTACTAAGACCCATTGGTAATTTAAGAAACTGAAATAATCCTTTTGGAGTATTAATGGTTATTAATTCTTGGGATTCCCCATCTACAGGTAATTGGAGGTAAGCTTGATTCAAATCAATTTTTGTAAAATGAACACCACCACTTAAAGTAGCTAACATATCTTCTATTTTAGGCAAGGGATATTTTTCTACTTTCAGATATTTATTTAATGTAACTTTAAAGTCTCCGCATAAACGTATTTTACCATTAGATTTTACCACTGGAAAAATCGGGGTTGCCCACTTGCTATTTGTAACTGGTTTAATTATGCCAGCTTCTTGTAATCTTTGTAATTCCTCATTGACTGCAGCACGTAGTGCATAAGTAACAGTCCTTGCTTTACAAAATATGGGTGTAGCATCCTTTTCAAGGTAAAGCTCTGTCTTTAACAATTTAATTTCCCCTACTTTATCAGAAAATAAATCAGAAAAATAATTTAACAATTTTTGCAATTTATCAGAATAATTTACAGTCTCGTTAACATAGACATATCTTAAATTATGTGGAAAAAGATCGAATGCAGAGGCCCAATCTCGGCCAAATAATAATGGAAAAGTATCTTCTTTTATCAAATATAATTTTAACTTTTCTGTTTTATTTTCATAAGTAACATTTACTTCAACATAACCTACAGGTTTAAAAATTTCACCAGTTGCAGTTTTTAACTGAACATCTGGGGGTAAAATTTTATAATCAGGAAAAATTCTGCGAAATCTTTTTAAAGGAACAGCAGAAATTCCCGAACCTGTGTCCAATTCCATATCAGCTCTTGCTTTATTTACAATTAACACAGATAATTTAATAGGATTTGCACCTGTATTTTTTATAGTTAATACATTTACTGTATCTACTGAATTTACGTGTTTTTGGAAAGTTTTACTTCTACATACTTTTCCAATATGGCCTTTTTTCTTACAAATTTTACAAGTAGCATTAATAAATCTACATGAATTGGCTAGATGAGAAGTATTTCCGCATCTATAACACTTTAATTTACTTTTATTTGCTTCAGGAATTGTATTATTTACATGATTGTTGACATTTGACTTATGACAATCATTCGAAAATTTCTTGGGGTGTACGTTCTTTGAACTTGAAATTTTATTAATACTGAAATTTTTATTTTTAATTTCAGAAATTTCAATATCTACATTGTGTAAGGACAAAGCTTTTTCAACTGCTTTCTCAAAAGTTAAATCTTCTACTTGCGTAATCAATTTATTTTGAATGCTTTCGCTTTTCAAACCGCGTAAAAATTGTTCCAATAAATTTTCATTTAATGTATCACCCGTAAAACAACAAAAAGTTGTATTTTTCTTTAATCTAGCAGCAAAATCTTGAACTGATTCCGACTCATTTTGATAACACTTTCGGATTTTAATTCGTTCTATAAATTTGTTGGGGGCGGGGCTTAAATGCTTTATCAAAATGTCAACAATCTCCGCATATTTTAACGTTTCACATTCGTTCGGGAAACATAAATTACTCAGCAAATTATAAAGCTTAGGGCCCATGCAAGATAAAAGGGCCGCAACTTTTTTTCCTCTTTTAATTCATTCAGAATAAAATTCTGCTCCAAGCGTTTAATATATGCTTGAAATGATTCCACTTTATCATCGTATTCTTTAAACGCCAACATTGTATTTTTATGCAAAAAGACAGGAAAAAAAGTAAAGTAAAATTCAATGCACTTACCACCCCCTTGTTTTGTAGCTGCTGATATATTCTGGAAAGTCGTTGTTACATTTCTGAAATGTTCAAATCAAAACTGAAATGAGCCATTTCAATTTGTCTCGCCGTTATTCTTTTAATATTTTTACGGTGGAAAGTTTTTTACATCGTCGCCATTGTAATATCTTTAAACATATTAATCTAAGGCATAAAACAGTACTAAAATGATCGAGGTGGGCGAACTTTTACACATAACATATTTAATACATATAATTCACTACACACGACATACACACATTGTAAACATAGAACAACTAATCTGGAACTCAGATATATTATGTTCCTTACATAATTCCATGGAATGGACAAGGGGCGCCATCTACAGTTTTACCTGAAAAGTAAAAGTATCAAATACCACAGTTGTTATAATACTTTCCCTTATATTCATAACTGAACCATTTAGCCCTGAAACTGATGCGTTTATTTTCCTTCCTTTCAAGAACAATCAGAACATTCCTTCGTTATAAAGTTATTTTGCGATCCTGAATCTAACAATGCTCTAAGAGGAACTAATTCTCTTCATTTTCTCTTCTAGCATTTTGTATATATATTATCGCAATTGAAAGCAGTACTTGTTTACTAGAAGAAGACGTCATACTCATTACAGTATTGTTATTAGTTGAATGCGTGTTATCAAATGAATGTGTATTTTCACCCAAAGCGGTAACAGACATCGGATTATTTGTGTAACTATGAGGCGTAAATACGTTTGCGGTTGGCGATAAATTACTACTAATATTATTTTCATCTTGGTTTCCTATAGTCTGATTAGTATCAATATTTTCCTCACCGCGTTCCAGGTGGATCAATGTGTGATGACGTTTGTTGCATTTCCTGCACGTGCTTGAACTTTTGCACTGGCTAATGTTATGAACTGATGATAAACAGTTGAAGCATAATTTTTTCATTTTAACAATATTAAACCTTTTTTTGCAGGTAAATTTATGAATTGGGAACATCTCATTAAAATGTGATTGCCTTTACACATTGAACAAATGTGTGGACTTTCTGCTAACAAAGTCAATGACTTAAAATTAAATGAACGTTTCTGATCCTTACTGAAAGGTTTAACAGACGTGACTGTATGAATATTTTCCAAATATTGAGATCGTTTTTCTAAAAATAAAAGTAATTCATCTAACTTCGGAACTTCTTTTGAACTTACCGTCATTTCATAATTTTTTCGAGTATCTCTATCTAACTTTTGGAGAATGATGTTCAATATTAAAACATCTGAAAGATTATTTCTATTATAATTCAAAATCTTCAAGGCGCGAATGCTTTTTTTTACATTATCGACTAGATTTCGAAGATCTTTAGCGGAAGGCTGTGTAAGTTTATCTGCGTTTAAGAGTGAATTGATGTGTATTTCTGTTACTATTCTATCATTTTCATATCTGTCTTTTAATGCTTGAAATAAAGATGAAAAGGTGTCTTCTGTGCTAATCAAAGTTCTTGCATCACTTATTAATGCCGCTGATAAATAATGCAACTTTTGCGCATCTGATAGTTGCTCATTTGAAGTTATTCAGTTGTTAAATTAAAATTTAAATAGACTCCATTCATCTGGTTTTCCGGAGAATTTCGGAAGAGATATATCGGGTAATTTAATATTTATCGCGTTGTTTATTTGAGTAGAATTTGGTTGAATTTCATCGGAAACTTTACTTTGTTCTAAATGTTTAAGTTGCTTTTTAATTTGAAATTTGGCCTTTATAATTTTTTCCTGGTATTCTTCGCTAGCGTTAATTTCAATTTCATATTCTTTTTCTAAATTAATACCAGATTCTATTTCTTTATTTAGATTTTTTAAAGTTTGTTCTCTGTCATTTAATTGTTCCGAAATTTCTAAATAACTATCAATATCAATGTTTTTATTTTTTATTAATGCTTCTAACTGACTAATTAATTTCGTAATTGAAGTGCGTAATGTTTCACGCTTCTTTTTTAATTTATCAATATTTTCCATGTTCAAAAACTTATAGTAACAGCAAAAGGAATAATAAATTATTCATTACCTTGATTGCTGCGGCAGATGATTTTCTTACTTTCTTTTTTTCACCAGTCCAGCTTGTGGAATAATGTTCTAATAAAATTCAATGATGAAAACAGTTCATTATTTTCGAACTTTTCTTTTCGAAGTGAAGAAAAAAAATATACAGACTTTGGCTCGACGTAACCAGAAGTATGATGCGGCGATGCGTATTAACTTAATTAATAAACTGACATGCTTTAGTAGACTGTCATATTTTATTTTAAGACATAGCGAAAGCGTTGCTTACTCCTAGCAAATCAAAATAACAACTAACAAAAAACACAGACGATTTGCGTTTCTATAGTTACACTTATGTGATGCCACATTTCAAAGATAAATTACAAATAACTCTAACAATTATCTTTTAGCCGATTTTATACATATATATAAAGAGAAATTTCTTTAATATGAAAATTAATTTTTTTATTTGAAATTTAAATAAGGAATAAAAAAAAAAAAATAAAATAAGATAAAATAAAATAAAAAAAGAAGAAAGGTGAATAATACGGAAAACTTAGGCTATGCCTTTTTAGTTGTTCTGTGAGAAAATTGTGTAGGTTTATGATAACATAAAACTTAAGAAAAAAAATATTATTATGAAATGAATACATTTTCGAGTGGTGTTATCTCATTGTGTTGCTAATTATGAAATTGATATTTTTGAATGGTATTTTATTATTGTATTCTGAATAAAATTTGTTGTTTTGAAATAAATATTGGTGTGTACATAGATATCCTTGTTTTCTTTGATATTTTCTTTATTTCTCTTTAAGTAATTTAATAGATGCAGATTCTTGATTATTAAAATTAATTTTTTTTGGAAGACAGTTATTGTTTACATTCATATTATCTCTTTAAAATCCTGATTTGCAAATTTAAACGTTAAATAAGTTGAGTCTGAGCTATTGCGATTTTCCTTTAGTTAAATTATTGGTAAGAAAAAAAGAAAATTTTTTTTATTTGGTAATATCCAGTTCAATCTCTCACAACGCGGATTGGGATATTATCTTAATATTACTTTATTTACACTAACCACTATCTTTCGCGTACCGTGTAATGCGGTGTAATTTTCCTCACCACATTACAAAAGTTTAATGGTGCTAATACCAGGTGTTTAATTTGCATTTAGGATTAAAAATTTAATTTTTTTTCTGCATTTGATTATGCATATAAATATATATTCAGTATTATAAATTTTTCTCCTTAACTACCTATTTTCTGTTTCTCTTCTTTTACTAACAAAACATCACTTACCTATATTGTGTAAAACAAAATTGATATTTTATGCATAGCTAGAAAAATTAATAATAATGAACAAAATTAATAATTATATGTATGAAATGAATACATACTGAGGAGAAAGGGTTTAGCTCACAGCACATTATTTAAAAAGCCTTCGTTACTAAAGATTTGTTCTTATATATATATCTGTACTTTGAAAATTTATTTTGTGATTATTATTTGTGTGTATCTATAGAAAATAGTTAGGGGGATTTTGAAATTTCTATGAAATATTTTTTTTTCTCTTTTCCCTTTATGTGAGTGTAATTTAGATACCTAGATAAAAAAATTATATTTTGAGAGTACAGTACCTAATAATTCACAGTGCTAAAAAAAGTTAAAAAAAAAATTAAAGAAAAACAATTAAACATCAATCTGTTAGAGATTTTCAAAATAGATAAATAAATATGACAGGAAGAAAGGGAAGACAGGCTTCTCCCGAAAGGGAATCATTCACTATTGGAGTGGATACTCTGATAAATTCATTACAAAATTTTGAGGATAAACCGGATCAAAACATAACACATTTTTTTGAAGAATTTGAGGAGTTAGCTGTAGCGGCACATTTTCCCGATGACATAAAATTGGTATTGGCGAAATCAAAATTCAAAGGGCAAGCGAGAGAAATTATGAGAAACACAAATGAATTGCATACAGCACAAGACTATAAAACCTTTAAACAAAATGCGATAAAACAATTCCAAAAAGAAAGATCTTTTGCAGATGCTCAGTTGCAATTTATAAATGTCAAACAAACAGCCAATCAAACTATTGAGGAATTCACAAAAAAGTTCAATATAGAGGCACAGAAATATCTTGCTTTATCAGGACATGAACAAAAGAATGGAGCCAAAGAACTATTAAAGACTATAAAATTAACAAAATATCTTGAGGCGCTAAGACCGGACATTTCTTTCGAATTAAAAAAATATCCACCTACAAATTTCGAAGACGCGGTAAAGAAAGCTAAAAACATCGAAAGTGCATTAAACAGTAAAAGGTGAAATAAATAATTTGACGGAAACAAGCGAAAATAAATTATTTGAGGCACTTATTAGCATGTCACAAGACCAAAAATCAGAGATACAACAGTTGAAAGAACAAATAAAAAGTTTACAAATTGACAAAAACGAAAATGAACAAAACAAAGCGGAAATAAATCATATAACACAAAATTTTTGTCATATATGCAACAAGTCCAATCACCAGACACAAAATTGTGATTTTAATCAAAAAAGTGCCTTTTTTCAACCGAGGGGAGCACAAAACAATGTTAGGCCAAGATTTCAGAAGAATTACTATCAAAATATCAATTATAGAAGCTTTACAAGATTTCCACAAAACTATGCACAACATTTTCAAGCGCCACAAACATTCGATTTTGCAAGACCTCATAACAATCAAATTAGATTTAATGATATGCAAAATCAGATGCCAAATTGGCAAAATTTGCACCAATCACCGATAGGACCTAATCAAATATATCATGGAAATTATAATATGCAAAATACGGTTCCAATGCAAAATTTTGACCCAACACAGGGAAACAATACACAAATCGCATATACAGGGCAGTATCACAATTTCGCAGATATGCAAAATAGCCAAAATCTTTTGCCGCAAAATAATGAGAGAAACAGGGAACGTCAGCCCACAATTACCTTTCCAAATGAAAACAGAGACAGAAGGGGTTGACAAAATCATCACAGGAACAGAGGACAAAGTAATTTAAACCGGTAAGGGGACTTACAAAATTGAGAGAAATACAAGCCCGTAGGTCCCGCATCATTGAAAAAAAACAGGGTTATAACATAAAAAATAAAGCAAACCACACAACCCTGCCCAAATTAGCAGTGAATAAGCTGCTTTCTGTTCTGTGCACATGTTTGTACACGTGTCATTGTTTTGGTTCAGGGTTTACATGATTGGTCAGAATAACTTAGGCAAAGTATCAGCGTCCTCTGGCGGGAGACTTCTTACATTAATCTCAAATAGACAGGCCTTTAGTTCTAGTGGGCCATGATTCAGGTAATCCCTGATATAAATTGATGCTGTTTACATTTTGATTTAAATCGTTCAACAGATGGCTTAATCGTGTTACATTTTTCATTATTTTCGCAGTAGTTCTATCTCGAGAATTAACGCACGGATTTTCATCAAACATCAAATTCAGTTAATCTTTATATGAATTGGCTTTGTTTACGTTTTGGTTTCAATAACCAAACACATGGCACTGCTATGCTGAATTGTTCCGATTACCACAATATCTCTATCTAAGGCATTAATGCACAAATTTTCATCAAACTTGAGATTTAGGCACACTTTGATTTATATCATTGCTCATTGCGTGTTTTGGGTAAATCTCCCAACAAGTGTCGCATATATGCTGTATTTTTCCCGATATCCACAACAGTCCTATTTCAAAAACTAATGTTCGGAATTTCATGTCTTTAGAATCCTCACGGTGAGCATATGACTGTCATTTGATTTTGGCACTGTAATAATGAATTTTGACGCATTAAATGCATGAGATAGAAAATAGTTTTGGGGTTACCATATCTGACTAGTTCTTTATCATCAGAGTAATCGACGGTTCATCTACACCGTATTGTTTAGCTATTTTGATCACACTATCATCGTTCTTAAGTTTTGTCACTACTTCTTTTCATAATTCATCAGTAATTCGATTAAGCTTCTTACTACTGCTATCACTAAACGCTTTTTCCTTCTTAGATGTCATAATAAAAGCTAAAATTTTCGCGAAACTGATTAAAATTAAAACAATAAATTAATTTTTTTACTGTACTGAATGTCACAAAGAACTCTGATACGCGAACTTTACTCCAAACTTGACCTATAACAAGAGTTATGTGAGGGTTTCCAACTGAACTATTCGACAGCTTTGGTCGCGAATCGAGTTATCCTACGCCGAAAGAGTAAAATTTTGATCACTGAAGTTGGTCATTAACCGAACTTGTCAAAAACAGAGGGGGCCGTAAACCATGGTTCCACTGTTTTTTGACCGATAATACTAATATTATAAATCGGAAAGTGAGTTTGTTTGTTTGTTTGTTTGTTCCGCTTTCACACCGTAACTACTGAACCGATTGCTTTGAAATTTTGCAGACGTAAAGTTAGAAGTCCGGATTAAAAAATCGGGTACTTTTTATCCCGGAAAAAATTGATATTCCCGAGGGAAAACAAAAATATAGTTTGCTTGATGGATGGATTGGAGATGGCGCTGTGTGTCGTTTAAAACAAGATAAAATATTGCAAACGAATATAAACATGTAAATTTAGACGCTAAATGATACGATAATGAATCCTCGAAAATGAGGAATTCCCGAGGGATGACGTACAATTTTTTTTATCGTCTAAACTGTTTTTTTACATCTACTTATATATTGCAAACGAATATGAACATGTAAATTTAGAAGCTAAATGATACGATAATGAATCCTCGAAAATGAGGAATTCCCGAGGGATGACGTACTATTTGTTTTATCGTCTAAAATGTTTTTTTTACATCTACTTATCCTGAAATAACTATAAGTCAACGAATTACTAATTGGTATAAGTATTAGTTGCGTTATTTAGTTCTTGAGGTATGCGATAGATGGCGCTGGATGTTTTTAAAAAGTGGTAACGATGTGCAGAAGCTGTATAATAGTTAGGTTAGGTTAGTTTAGTGCTTTTTTTCTAGGTAGATATCTAAAGTAGTTATTGTTTTTTCGATAGATAATTACGTCACTTTGTTCGTCGTTTAGATTGTTATAGTTTAGTTTGGGACTTTAGTTTAGTTTAGGTTTATAGTTTACTCATACTTTCACAATGCCTCGCAAACGTAAATCTAATTTGTCGAGCACCTCATCTAAAGCTCGGGCAATGAAAATTGCCCGATCTCAAGAATCGTCTCTCCATGCTGAATTAAGAAAGCGCAAACAAGCAGAGCGTCAGGCTGCTTCGAGAGCTGCTGAGCTACCTTCTCAGCGCCAGCAAAGACTTGAGGAGAAAGCCGCTCGCCAAGCTTCTTTGAGGGCTTCTGAGAATGATATTCGTACTCAAGTCCGTTTATCGCAACAGGCTCAACGTCAGCATGGTCAGCTCTATGTAGCGTGTTCCCGGGTTTCCAGTGCCCAAAATCTGTATGTTTTTGCTCCACAAGGGAAAACATATAATATAGTGTACCATTCAGTTTTGGTTTAACAACTAATCGTATCCAGCGTTACATCGCGCTTCTTACATTTTTCCGTGGAAATGAGAAGATTTCTTATAGTTGTGCTTTATACCGCAATATAACCGAATTCCACGCTGGCGAAGCCGCGGGCGGAAAGCTAGTTATTTATATATTCAGTGGTGATGATCATTATGCAACTTGGCGATTTAGCCGATTAAATTTGCGATTTTAAAGTAGCGTTTGTTATTAACGGAAAATTGATAATTTCTATTAGAAATATTAGGATAATTACTATAATTTTTATGCACGGTTTTAAGTAAACTCTGATTTTTTTTTCATAATTTGAAATTTAGTACATTTGGAAATGGAAGGGAGAGGGAGTGTATAACTTTGCAATGCTTTTTCGACAATATCTCAAACAAAAATACTTTTTAATGCCAAAATATTCAAATCTTGCTGATATAGTAGAGTGTACTTTGGATACAGTATAGTGGTCGAAATCTTTGTGTTCCTGTAAATATGCAGGGAGTAATTTCTGATAATTTCTGAATTTTGCTGATCGTAAATGTTACATTCACTTCACACCATCACAAAAGTTTTTTACATCACCATGTGTTTTTTTCATTTGATGCTTTCCTGGCACAGATGCCATATATGCACGACATTGTGCGATATTCTTCTGACGCCAATTTTGCAAAAGCTTAATTTTCAAACTTCAATTACATACATATATATTAAGGTACTACTTACAAGGAAGGTCTCCACTGGGGGCATACTCAGAATTTTTTGAAAAAAATACGAATTAAACTACTCATGTAGGTAACAAAGGATCAGTGAAAATTAGCGGCGGAATTACATTATTAGATACGTAAAAAAATAAAATAGTTTGGAATAATTGGCGTGAAAAGCTGAAAGCGACGCGGGATTCGGCGAGCAGTGCATTTCCTCGCCAAAAGCAGACGATTTTAACGAATCTGAAAATTGATTTTAATTGACTTCACTGTTAAAAATCTGCAGCATTTACTGCAACGTCACTCCCCTACTTTTATAGAATATCTCTCTTCTGACCAATGAGAATGCTCCATAGCACGGTGAATTGACCGTTAGTGACGCTGCAGAAAATGGTACAGATTTTTAGCGGTGTTGTAGCTTGTGCAAAACTGTTAAAAATCTGCTGCATTTTGCTGCAACGCACTCCACCGCTTGTATATAATATCTCTATTCCAAACAATGAGAAAGCTCCATTTCACGGCCAAGTAACCGTTTTCTATACAAGCAAGGGAGTGCGTTGCAACAAAAGGCAGCAGATTTTTAACAGTGTATTTTTCAATTTGGAACAATTTTAATCAATTTAAATTGTGTTTTAAATGATAAAATATATTAATTTCATTTTGTTATAAGTACATATAAACGTATTATGACAAAATTACACTTAAAATAAAGTAAAAATGCAAAACTAAAATTACTTAAACTAAACTAATTTAAATAAATTGAAAATACGAAGTTTTTTCTTTAAAAAGTATTCGAAGCGTAAAAGCGTATTTTTCAAAATTTCGTTTTTTCGCCAACCGGAGATAAATCGCCAAATAAACGAAGTTTTTATTATTTTTTTACGGACGTTATAAGGAGGTTCCGCCGAAATTTTTTTTATAAACATATATAACTATATGAGAAGAACAGTCTGTAGTTTTTTCAGATTTTTCTGAGTATGTCCGTATGGAGACATTCCTTGTTAGTTATACCGTCGAACAATTTCGCCAAACTATACAAATTGCCAAACTCATAGCGAAATTATACATATAGACATAATTTTCATTTTAAATAACACAAAAAAATAATTTGTAGAATCTTAATAAAAAATACAAAGTCCAAATAAAAATCCCTTAATGGCGTTTTAAACACGTGCATCCTATTTAATGTCATTGGATTCGACATTCACGATCATCCATTATTGGCATATAATATTATAGTTTGGCGATGGTTTTTTGGTCGACGGAATAACCAAGTAGTACTTCTATTAACTATTTTCTATTATTTTCAAAAGAAAATAATAATGAATAAAAACCGGTGATAATTGATTATCTCTTCGACCAAAAAATTATCGCCAAATTATAAAATTAAATGCCAATAACGGATTATCATAAAGGTTACATTCAGTTTACATTAAATAGGTTACCCATGTTTGTTATGCCATAATATGATTTTGAATTCAACTTTTTATTTGTACTTTTGTTGATGTTTTACTAATTTATTTGTTCTTTCGTTATTTAAAATAAAAATTATGTCAATATGAATTACATCTTGAATAAATTGATGATTTGTAAAATTTGGCGAAATTGGTCGACGGGATAATCAAGTAGTATTGAAGAGTTTAATTAATAACTACAGAATGAAACGATTTATAAAATTTAACAAAATCAAATAAAGGTAAATATATATATATTTTTAATAAACATTAGCCCGGTTATCTTATCAGACAAAATAACAAAATTTTCATGCCAACTAAGTACCCTAATGCATATTTGACATTACATCCCTATTTAAAATCAATTGAATGCTATTTAAAATATGGACAGAATGTGAAGTTTTAGTTTTACTATATATCTTTTCCTTGTATAAATTAGGACGTAATATGATCATAATTAAAAAATCTTACATTTAGTTCCTGAAGAGAAATTTTGGTTTTCCCAGATACTTTTTTCCGATGTACTTGTTTTTTCCCCATTTTTAGGTGCGTTCGTAATTATGTAAATACGTAGCACTTATTGTTGTCACTCAGTCCGTCCGTCTGTCTGTCTGTCCGTCCGCATATAACAACGAAAAAACTACCCAACCGAATCGTTTGAAATTTAAAATACATAATTATTACATAATTTTGTCGAGTCATTTCAAATTTTATGAAAATCGGATGGATAGATCAATTACAGGGACAATCAAAAGGATTCCGTTACATTACGGTCAATGGGGAAAAAAGAAGTTTCAAATTCATTTTAATCGTTTGAAATTTAAAACGTATAATTTTTACATAATTTTGTCGAGTCATTTCAAATTTTATGAAAATCGGATGCATAGATCAATTACAGGGACAATCAAAAGTATTCCTTTACATTACGGTCAATGGGGAAAAAAGTTTCAAATGCATTTTAATCGTTTGAAATTTAAAACGTATAATTATTACATAATTTTGTCGAGTCATTTCAAATTTTATGAAAATCGGATGGATAGATCAATTACAGGGACAATCAAAAGGATTCCGTTACATTACGACCAATGGGAAAAAAAAGTTTCAAATGCATTTTAATGGTGTTACACTCATTTGAACATAATAGAATTGACATGAATCTATGAAATATGTAGTAAAAAATACATTTTGCACAATCTGTGATGCAAAGAATATTTATTATTAAATTACAGGGCCACACAAATGTATTCCACTAAATAATGTTATACGGGGAAACATTGTTTGGGGCGTGTTTTAATTATATTAAACTACTTCACATTTTATGAATAAAATATACGTTAATGAAGTATAATAAAAATTACTCCCTGCATATTTACAGGAACACAAAGATTTCGACCACTATACTGTATCCAAAGTACACTCTACTATATCAGCAAGATTTGAATATTTTAAAACGTCGTTATCGTACGAACGCACCTCATTTGCTACGCTTCACGTGCAATTTCCAACTTGTTTTCTACTACTAAAATATGTACTTCTCTGTTATCCCGTCGACCAATTTCGCCAAATTATACAAATCGCCAAACTAATAGCCAAATTATACACATTCACATAATTTTTTATTTTAAATAACGAAAAAAGAAATAATTAGTAAAATATTAATAAAAATACAAACAAAAAGCCGAAATAAAAATCGCTTAATAACATTCTAAACACGTGAATCGTATTTAATGTCATTGAATGTGACATTCACGATCACCATTATTGGCATTTAATCTTAAAATTTGGCAATATTTTTTTCGTCGACGGGATAACCTAGAAGTACCCTAAAATTCAAAATATTAGGACACTCGAGAAAATCCTCCCATGGTCATATAAATGCATGTTATTTGAAAAAATAATTATGGATTCGACCAAAAAACTAATAAAATTGCGTTCACAACTTTATTATTTAAAGAACTGAAACTAAAAGTTTCGCAATAAAAACAAGTAACTATGTTTTTCACGTGATTTGTTTAACTTGAATGAATTATGATAGAAACATGACAATTTTTAGGTGCGTTCGTAATTATGTAAATATGTAGCACCTATTGTTGTCGCTCAGTCCGTCCGTCTGTCCGTCCGTCTGTCCGTCCGTCTGTCCGTCTGTCTGTCCGTCCGCATATAACAACGCAAAAACTACCCAACCGAATCGTTTGAAATTTAAAATATATAATTATTGCGTAATTTTTTCGAGTCATTTCAAATGTTATGAAAATCAGATGCATAGATCACAGGGGGATCATAGATTACAGGGACAATCAAAAGGATTCCGTTACATTACGGTCAATGGGGAAAAAAGTTTCAAATGCATTTTAATCGTTTGAAATTTAAAACTTATAATTATTACCTAATTTTGTCGAGTCATTTCAAATGTTATGAATGTCGGATGCATAGATCATTTACAGGGACAATCAAAATTATTCCATTACATTACGGTCAATGGGAAAAAAGTTTCAAATGCATTCTAATGATGTTACACTTATTCGAACATAATAGAATTGGCATGAATCTATGAAATATATACTAAAATATGCATTTTGTACAATCTGTGATGCAAAGAATTTTATTATTAAATGACAGGGCCACACAAAAGTATTCCACTACATAATGCTATACGGGGAAACAATGTTTGAGGCGTGTTTTAATTATATTCAACTATTTCACATTTATGAATATGCTGAGGTGCAATAAAAATTACTTCCTGCATATTTACAGAAACACAAAGATTTCGACTACTATACTGTATCCGAAGTACGCTCTACTATATCAGCAAGATCTGAATATATTTAAAGCTTCGTTATCGTACGAACGCACCTCATTTGCTACGTTCACGTGCAATTTCCAACTTGTTATATTAAACTTGGTGGCAATGAATAAAAAAAACTACAATCGCAACAGAAAAAGACAATATTCAACTGGAGGTTTAAGACATAAATTCGATTTTCTCAGAAACCGTCAAACATACAAAGATGAAAAAAAAACTGTTCTTAGTTTTATCAAGACGATAAAAATAAACCAAAAACGAAGTTAATCCATCCATAATAACGTTAGCTATTGCTTGTTGAATTTTTCGTCTTCATTTTTTCATTAAAAGTTAAATAAGAAACTATAGTAAACTGCGATAATTTTTTGAATGCTATCAATTTATTCGTCTCTTCGAGTTCTATCTTTTGAAACTATAATCACTGTCGTACGTCATCTGGTTAGCTAGAAATTTTGAAAAGGCGTTCGCATTTTCTATTTCTTAAACATATTATACCAAACGCTACCGCGTTTGCTATGATAATTATTACTAAATGTCAAAACATACATGAAGTCATATACTAAATGCATAGACATATATTAACATTACTATTTGTAAATAGTGGCAAAATTATTTGTTAAAACAAAATAATACTCCATTAAAAGACATGTGCTACTAATAGTACACCAGACCCGAAAGAAACCCGAAAACGCTACCGCGTTTGCTATGACATTATTATATTTCAAACCTATTGAGTTTAATGTACGCCATTAGGGTCTGAGGTAACATTATTTTTGAAGAATATATAAAAAAAATAATATTTGAAGATTTTAAACACAGAGGAAAAAGATTATAAAATTATAAAATGATATTTGAGGAAAATCTTCTGCAATGCATTTTAATGATTTTAGATTAGGGGGAACTGGGGTACATTGATAAAGCTTTTTCTAAGATTTTTTTTGGTTTCTAGAAAGCAAAAATTTCAAGCTATTTTTCTATGTAGTGTCAGCAAAACTTGTGTAGTGTGTTATAAAAATGTACAATCATTGTTTTATATATTATTTTTACATGTAATTAAAAAAAAAAAATCACAAAAAGCCATTTGTATCAATGTGCCCCATCCCCGAGGCAGATTGATACACCTCATGGAGCACTTTGATACGTCTGGAAAAATTAGAGACAAAATATCACCAATGCATATTTTTCATAGAAAAATAGTTAGCGAACCATTTTACATGTATTTATAGAAATTCAAAACACGCACAATTTATTTTTAAACAATGTTAAAGCAATCAAAATGAAATGTATGATGACCTGATGTTCTGGCTGTTCCTTGTCTGATTGTTGGCTGTGGTAACTTTGTCATATCTGGCACTTCATCCCCAGCATTATCTTCTTTTCTAGGAAAGATGAAAAAATTAAGAGGTTTTCTGTTTGAAAAACAGTTTATAAACAGAAAATAAAGGATAATTATATTAAAACTTCTGTTAATTATATAATTATCCTGTGCTGTTCTGCAGTTTGTTTCTCTTACTTAACATTTCTCATGTCTAAAATATTTTTTTCTCTGGAGAATCGATATAAATTGGAAATTTTCCAGGCTGCCGTTCTTTTGTTTTGTTAGTTCTAATAGCACTAGATTTTGGGTAAGTTTTTATGCCTTCTGTTTGCAAAAACACTATAAATTAAATTAGAGCTATTTCACTCCAATAAAAATTAATATTAGAAACTTTTGGCAAAAAATGGTTGGATTAAGGAGTGTATGGTAAAAAAAAATAATAAAAGGTAATGAAAAAATGAACTAGAAAAGGATTTAGGTTGTATCAATGTGCCCCGACATAGACTGTACCAATATTCCCCATACAGCCATTTTGAATAAAATGAGTCTCAAATCCAACACTTCATAATTAATCTAACAATAAAGAATGAGGAATTGATAAAGAGTAGCTTTACTTGCTAGGGAGGGTACTTTTTTCAGTTGAAAATACTGGAACTGTTTAATAATACCATTTCAATTGTACAGCTCAAATTTACTTTTGACCTATAAAAACAATTAATCACCCGTCCCATTTCATCAAACTACTGAATCATTCCAAGACTTTCTTGATGTAGTTGAGGGCACTAGCATCACCTTTTGGAGCTGTTGTGAAACCTCCTGTACACTGTAAAAAATATCCGTTAATATACACAAACTTTTCCCTAAAATTTTACGGAAAAGTTTGAAAAGAACCAAGAAAACAGCAGTATTTCCGTTTTTTGCTATTTTGAGATTAAAAATACAGTAACTGTTCCGTAAATCTCACTGCAAACAGAACATCTTCCGTTTTAACCAGCACAAGTTATCAGTATTTTTAACTGATAAGTGTCGTGGCGCCATCTGTATGACAAATAGAAAAACATAGCAACATTTCTCTTATTTTTTTCTGTTTTAATTATAAAACGATGGCATATTTTTACAATATTAAAATAATAATAATAATTATTATTATTATTAATTTTTTAAGTTTCAGATAGTTAAGGGAAGTTTTTTGTTTTTTCAGTTTGATTTTGTTTAATTTATTTATATTATAATATAAAAATTGCGTATGTTATTTAAAGTGGAAAAAAACCTACTTTTAATTTTTATATATATATATTTTAATCTATTCAAATTAAGAAGTTCGCACATAAAATTTAAAGTATATTAAAAAGATAGCATATTTTTACAAATTAAAAAATAATAATAATAAGTTTTATTAATTCTTTTTAAGTTTGAGATAGCTAAAGAAAGTTTGTTTTTTTTTCAGTATAATTTTAAATATGTTTAATTTATTTATATCATGATATAAAAAGTGCGAAAGATATTTTAAGTGGAAAAAAATCTACTTTTAATTTTAATATATACATATTTTAATATATATAAAATTAAGAAATTCGCTCTTAAAATTTAAAATGTATCGAAATATATTACCGAAATTATTACCATTTTGGCGATTACCTAAGTTATAAAAATGAATAAATGTAATTAATTTTAATAACCCACAACCTATAGTAATTATCTTTATTGAGTTTACAATAGATCGTCATACAAAATATTTTTTTAAATACATGTTTTTTTTTTGGTGGGGGTTAAGTGTGTTAATATCCTTTTATAAAATAAATAAATAAATATGAATAAAATAGCTTTAAAACTCTTCCAAAAAAGAAGGAAACAAAATTTTTTAATACTTTCATTATTCATGTAATATTTTAAAGGTTAAACTTTTTTTTTATAAAGCTAAAATTAAAAAACTTACTATTGGAAATTATAGAAAGAAAATCTGTAAAAATTGATTTAGAACTGTCCGTTCAATAAAAAAAATATTATCTCTATAAAAATAAACCCGCGTTCAAAAATCTTGTCTTTACTTCATGAAATGCATCCGAAATAAGTAAAGGTATTTGAAATGTTGCTATATGAAATTATAGCGTAATGGTATTACACTAACGGCTATGACAGACAAGGTCGTGAGTTCAAATCCCATGGAAGGTTAGTAACATTTCTTCTCTGGTGTTTAAATTAAATGTATATAATGTGTCCCTGATATTAACGTGCCTTTGTAAAGTAAAGAATAAAAATCACAAAGATGTTAGTTTGTCCTTGAAAAATTCTTTTAACTTTTCAAACGAAAATTTTACATAAGAAAATATTAAAAAACGGAAGTATTTTGTGAAAAAAAGGAACTATTCCTGGAATTTTTTTTCAAAAACGGAAGTAGTACTGGCGTCTAGATTACCAGTACTATTTCCGTTTTTTAACGGCAAAATTTTTTACAGTGTAATGACCCTGTGAGCAGTAGAGGAGGTGTATCAATGTGCCCCATATATCAATGTGCCCCAATTCCCCCTCCTTACTTATGTGCGCAACATGTTTCGAATAGCCTATTCCCTATGTGGGTACTGTCCTTTTCCTCCTCAAAATTAAAATGTTTGAGTTTTTATTTTAAAATTTGACCTTATATTCTAAAGGCTGAATTCCTTCCGCTTTTCTAACAAATCAATAGTGACAGCATCAGAGCTGATTTATTAATAAATTAAACGTCATTTTCATCTGAGTTTTTCGAAATGCCTTTTAAGCAGTTTAATAAAGTGTTGATAAATTTTAATATTTATCTAATACAATAAAATGTATTGAGGATTTGTATATCTTTTATTAATTTAATCGCTTGGAATTTGTGATTGTGGAAATTTAGGTTAGTGGTAAATAAATTGATATTTTAAGGGGGTCCGGAACACAAAAATCTTCAAATTTTCTAAAAAAAATATTATAGTATTAAAAAATCCTCTATTTCTTTATGATTAAATGCATTAAAACATGTTTAAATCATGTTTCTATCTTTAGAAGAGCAAATATTATTTTTTTTCTTTTTGGTTTGTTTTCTAAAATCTAGCTTTCAAGCAGTTGTTGACATAAAATGACTGCTTGGAAAAATGATTTTTTTTTCTTTTCTTTTTTCTTTTTTTAAGTGATGGGTTATTTTACAATTTCCCGGATTTGAATTGTTATAACTCAGGAACCGTTAAATATAATTCTTTCAAACTTGGAACATGTCTTTTCTGATTGTTTTACTTTAATTCATCAAATTTGAAAATAAAATTTACTTTGGAAAAATAATTTTATAAATAAAAGTTACATCATTTTTTATTTTTTATTTTATTTTATTTTATTTTATTTATTTATTTATTTATTTATTTTGCTTTAAATATATTTTTTCTTTTGAATTAATATTATTTAAAATGCTGAATCAAAATTAAATTTTATATTTTTATGTTTATTTAAATTTAAAAAAAAAATAAATTCTTCAAATTATACTTTTGAGTTATAACGATTTTAAATTGCGCGACTTTTTTAATAATTAAAAAAATATATGTACTTTTTAAAAATATTATGAGAAGTTTTATCAAGTGATTTTGTTTACAAATGACATGGTTAGCCTCTCAAGAAAATTCGAAATTTTAAATTAGTGAAAAAAAAAAAAAAAATTAAAATACGCACATAGAATGCATGGTGACATTGACATCACAAAAACGTCACTGTGGGTCACTTTGGTCACATAACATCTGTGACCAAAATGCCACCACTCAGTGATGTCACATTGTGACTGAGATGTGACTTTATTAAAAAATTTTCATGAATTCAAAAAACATGTTATTTACTTTTAAAAAAAAACATGTTTCTGGAAATTTAAATATCGTTGCTTTTGTTACAGTTTCGTCAAAATGTTAATGTCAAATTATTCACAAATGACACATTTTTCACAAATTTGTCACACTGTGATCACTTTGTGAAACGTCACAAACGAGCTCTAAAACAGTGACTGTGACTGACAGTCAATGTGGTCACGTGACGTCACATCGACAATCGATGGTCACAAAGTCACAATCTGACTTTACAACAACGTCTCAGTGACGTCACCATGTCTTACGGGTACGACCCCATTAAGAGCCCACAATAGTCACAGAAAAATTACTCAAAAAGACCCGGATGACCATGTAAAGTCTATGGGAGCGTTCTTTTCGAATATCTCGCTCCAATTTTAATATTTTTGCATGATTTTTTTGCACAAGATAGCTGAGGGCGATCCACAACCGGGCTAGTTTTTACTTTTTCGATTTTGGTTATATATTTTTTGTATTACGATAGTTTCAGTTTCAGAACCAGTTTAAACCGGTTTCGAAAGTTAAAGTATTTTTTTAAAGAAAATCTCAAACAAAATTTAAAAAGTAAAAACTAGCCCGGTTGTGGATCGCCCTCAGCTATCTTGTGCAAAAAAAAAAAAAAAAAAAAAAAAAAAATGGAGCGAGATATTTTCGAAAAGAACGCTCCCATAGACTTTACATGGTCATCCGGGTCTTTTTGAGTAAATTTTCTGTGACTATTGTGGGCTCTTAAGACGACTTGTACTTTTTTATCCGTATTTGTGGACCTAAATTATTCATCCCCTAAAGTATCAACATCAAAAAAGTACCTTTTCTGCTGTCTATGACGTCATTTTCTTTATTTAAATACAACGAATGAGTTGACAATTTGTAGCGTTATTTGAGCTTAGGGAACGAAATGGTTAGATTATAGGATGCGTTGCATTTTTCGTTTATTTTTAAAGTCACACATGAGTCTTTGTTTAAGAGGCTGACTCCGAATTATATTATAAAGGAGTGCGTTTTCAGGATTTCGCTCATCTGACGAAACTCTAATCGTCTCTGTCCCCTGACTGTCATTAGTCAATGGGTCTGTGCACAAAAAACTCTAAATGTCAGACATTTCAAATTTTGTGTACTGAATACCTCGTGTCACTCGACAAATTATCAAAATTAAAAAAGGTCTATTATTTAAATTAAATTATTTTTTTCAATGTCATCCGTTTATTTTTTCGATTTGAATTCTTTCATCTTACTATGATTTTTTTTATGAATAAATGAAAATCCTTTTTTGTCTCCTCTTCCGAAAGAGAAACAGAATGTTTCATTTCATTTTCTCTTACGGAAAAAATGTGAAGATGGACATTTAAAAAAAAAAAAAATTGTCACTTTTTTACTAAAAAATATCACGAGTCCCCACTTCTTTTTCTTTACCATGTTTTTGTACATATATTCAACTATTGCGTGACATTTTTTTTATCCAGCTATGGCTCATTTTTGAAATAAACTACTTTAAATATTGCAGATTTTGGAAATTTTAAATACTTAAGAGGTTATAGCTACTAACAGCAACAATATCTGCGTGCAGTACTATATTATTTAGCGTCCTTGTAGTGTCCTTTCATATTCTATAAGATAAACTTTGGGGTATTATAGCTTAAATAAGATATTAAGAGCGCAAAATGAACAAAAACGTCATTTTGACTGTACTTTGTGGCAACATAATAATGTAAAATAACAATACCCCATGGAAACAAATAAATTTTAATAAGCAGGTATATTATACTATAAGTTTATGCCAAAAGAATTTTGGGATGTTGTTTCTTGCCAGATATATACCACTCCAAACATATTGGGATTTCATTTTTTACGAAAATGTTATTCACAAACGCGAATTTTGATATTTTCTATAGGGAAGAGAAACATTTTTCAGGGCTTCAAAATTGCAGATTAATCATTAAATATGATTTACTTCAACATAAAAAAACATCAAGACAATTAAAAAATACAACTATCAAAACATCACTTTGCCATCACATGGCCACACTAAATTCTGAGAAGCAAAATTTCTTTTTTATGGGTTTATTTATTTATTATTTTAGCAGCGTTTTAAGTGACAATTCTGAAAGATCAAGACATTATTTATTATGTATGTTCGAAGAGCAAGAAAAATGTTACAAACAAACTAATAAATAAATGAACAACATATTTCCAATTGAATCATTATCAATTTATATGCCTTAACTAAGATAATAACAATATAGTAACTGAATTTTTAAAATAATATTTACATTTATCCGCTAATAACTGTAGTATAGTTCATGTAATATTTTTTTTTAAAGTAAGTGATGAATTTATTACATAAAAAATTACAATTGAAATAATTTTCGTTATGTATGAATAAACACATTTGATAAAGAACTTAGATTTGTGAATATTTTTATTTAATAATATAAAAATAGATTTTTTAATTTTTGATAATCATTTTTATATACATTTTGTTATTATTTTTATTATTTTACTTAAGGTATGTAACGTTTTGCTTTATTGTATTCTTTAAATTTTGATACAAGCAGTGTTCTCGCTGACATTAGACTAACAATAGTAATTTGGCGAATTAAAAATAAAATACATTCGCCAAATGAAAAAAGTATTAACAAAATAGATTCTCCGAGTAGCACAAAAAAATTGTCTTTAATCCTTTAATGTACCCCCTTTTTTTCAATATGTTCTAAAATAATCTAAGTTTTTATAACTGTGACAGCGATTGTTATTAATCTAATTTCAACTATGCGCTACAAATATAAAAAAATATGTACATATTAAATATATATATATATATGCATATATATATATATATATATGCATATGTGTTAAAAATGAAAAAGAAAAAAAGCAAAAGCAAAAATTGAGCACTAGCAATTTGGCGAATCTAATCGCTTGTTTACTCGCCAAGTGAAGAATTTAGTCGCTATTCGGCGCATTGGCGAGCGACAGCGATAACACTGGATACAAGTATAAACCTATGCAATTTAGTCTAATTCGATCCATTTCGTTCAGTAACACCGTTTACTATTTGACGCGAATGTTACAAATTTTCTAAATCGATAATGATCAATTTAAAAAATACTATATAATATTAAACAAATAACAAAACAAACCCCTATGCGAAAATATTTTAAAACTTTTTTATTGTTCGTGTTCGCATATAAATTAAAATACTAATAATGTACCAGATAAATACTCTTATTTGAGTAATAACAACACATTGCTCAGTGGTGCACAAAACAGGAATTTTAATATACATTTGTACAATTAAAATAAAATAAAACTTTCAACGTTTCGCGCCGTCTTCTGCGGGCGTCTTCAGGAAAATATGATAATGGAAGGACTACGTTTGCATCTTGATCAAGAGATAATATTTCTACTAAATTAAAATCTAAATGAATTAAAATTTTAAAAAATGTTGCCACTTACACGTGAATAAAAATTAAAATATTGCAAGGAAATAAAATTTTAAGATTTTATGATGTTATGAGCAATGTGTTATTATTAGTTAAATTTTATGGTGCAACTTTCCTATTTGTCCTATTCCTCTTATTTGTCCTCCAATTCTGCGCGGCACTCAATTGTCAACTTCCTTGACAGAAATTGATTATCTTTACACAAATGTCAGATACAAATACTTTTTTCCATACCACGTCCTTTCGCCTCCACTAGTTTCGTAAGTGCGCATCATACATAACAGCTTTTACTTTTTTGAAAAAATATGAATTTTGTTTTAAGTAACAGGATTACTTCATGTTTTTGACACTTTTCATTCTGCTATCTTAATGTCAAATGTGACAGTAATGTAATTCTGCTTAAATGTTTCGTATGTATAAAGAATGCTTCTGAAATGTGTTAGCGAAATCGCAGAAATTATTTTCAAAACGTGCCACCGAAATTTGTTAAAATTCACTTTACAATAGCAGAGTTATTGTTCCCTCCGAAATTTAACATTTTTTTTTTCTTTTTAAGAAGGAAATTTATTTAAAAGGGAAAAAAAGCATTTTAAGTAACTTTTTAACTTGACAAACTGTTTCATTAGTAACTGAAAGTACGATACTAATGCAAACTTCATTTTCATTCTGATATATTTTTGAATTAAAAAAAAGCATTTTTTTTATTTTTTTATCTTTAATGCCACATTTTAGAATTCAAAGTTTAAAAAACAATGCGTCATTATCAAAATTCCGTGTTAAGACTCCACATTTTTAAGAATACGCAAAATCCTACATTTCTAAAAATGATGCGTTGTTAAATATTAAGCTAAGATAAAGATTTTTAAAAATATTCGTATAGTTCTTTTCATTATTTATCCGATAGTGCTCAATCTATAAAACTGTATATGGGTGATTCTCAAAATAGGGGATAATTTATGTCTTTCGGCATACAAAAAAAAAATTGAGAGGTTTTCTGTCATGTTTTTATATTTAGATATGTTTGTTTAAATATTATTCATTATTTGCACTCAAACATTACTCACTTTTTAGTTAAAAACACCTTAAAATAACAAAATAAATGTTCAATATGTCATTAGCATGGATGTCCACAGCAGCTGTGCCTTGTATATACTAGTTTTTTCAAGAGTTAATATCATGTTTATAAAATAAAACAAATGTTATTCTTTCTTTAAATTAATCAAGGAGAGGATTTATCCAATAAATTTCTTTTTAAAATAAAATTATAGTATATAAAAAAAGAATTAAAGTTTGTCCTCCATATTCTATGTTCAAAAAAGGTCATACTATAACAACTGGTTATTAAACAAAATTTCATTTTCACATATGACAATAGTTTGAAAACATAAAGTTTCTCCATGACAACAAGTAGCCATTTTATCCCAGCATGAAAATGGAAGCATGTATTGTATTTTAAGAATAGAAGTTGAATATTAGGGGCGTACATCAATTTATGTCATTAGAATGGATAATAATTTTCATGTTTATTTTATAATTAAAATTTTTATTTTACTTATTTGCATAGGACTTTTGTGTTTTAAAAAGTCCCAGAAAGGACTATTGCATTGTGATTATATTATGGCTCATAATCTTATTTAAATTAAAATTTGTCATTAGCATGGACAAATATCAGTGTCATTAGCATGGTTTTTCTGTCCATGCTAAAGACTCATATGTGCATAAATGTAACCATTGCTTATAATGCATCTTTTCTAAAGTTTGTAACGGTTGGGAGCTCGTGCTGGGAGTTAAATGCAGACATACTCATGAATTAAGATAAAAACACAGTTTGTTAAAAACTATAAGGGCTCGAGGGAAGTGGAGAAGTCTAATTTTTCACAACTGAGAATACTACTAAAAGCTTGAACTCATTTTCACAGCACCGGAACTAACTCAATCGGGGCAACTCTGATTACTTCTCAGCTATCTTCGGCTAAATTGCTACCTAAAATCTAATTAGACAGCCCGTGGCTGTAGATATCCTTTATTCACTTGAGATAATCAAATGCAAATTACTATTAAATTTCTTACCACCGGCCCACTTCTCTCATTGAATACCGAAACTCCTTCACAACTCACTGGAGGTTCGATGCTACTCTCAATCTGCTAGATACCAGTGGGAAACACACTTCGCTGACTAATATCACTAGACACACGCTATGCTGGCTACTGCCAGAGACACCACTGCTAGCTGGCTAATGCTCTGCTGGCTATCGGCAGAGACACCCCTCACACACTCAAACTCCAAGCTTTTATATGTTGCAAACTGAGATACTTCAAATTTACATAATACTACTAACTGCGAGCCCAACTGCAGAATCCGAAAGAGACACACAAACTCTAGAAAGTTCAACTAAAAGAGAGGATAGATGTCGCTTTTACGCTTACACATGTTAAATTATTGACGTCACGATCTCAGAAATACTAAAGTGCCTTTATGACAAAGGTCACTCCCTCACAACCCCCTCTCGGATTCCACAGAGAAAAAGGGCTGGGCCAAATGCATGTCCAGGACTTTTACTTGTTATAAATTTCAAACCGTAAAAAAAAACAAAGTGATGGGTGAAATTTGGAACTGAAACATGACTAAAATATTACACTTTAACCCATCACAACAAAAAACCTCAGTTTGCCTCAAATATTCACATATTCAATCCAATCATCCTTCTATCTTAAAAATAGCCTCCGAAAAACTTTCAAAACTCTTAAAACTTTCAAAACTAATTACTTCCTCTTTCAAAATAACCCACACCACTGGGAGTGCTAAAATTCATCAAAACACTAAACTTTCGAAATTTTCCTCAATACTGAAGTACAACTGTATCTTTACCAAAAATTTCTCCATAAAACTTTCCTAACACTAGAATTTGCACCAAGTCCAAAAAAACCAATGCGCAAAAATTTTCCTCAACAAAATTCCGAACTCATCTAAAATTAAATTTACTTCATACCAAAATAACTCTGCTACTACGTAATACCTACATACCCATTAGCCAATGAACTAACTCCCAAAACCTCTTCAGAACTAGCTCCACTTTCACAATATTTGGGGCACATACGTACAGCTTCACATAGCTGTGCTTATGCAACAATCAAAAATATCAAATTTACAAAATGACGTCATCATATGACTCTTCATCTGTATTAACTAAAAGAAAAATAGCAAAATCAATATTTAACACAGGTATACTTCCCTGCGAGAAAATCACATTAACATTCAATTTTAATACAGTACAATTTTATATTCAAATGCAACATAAAACCTCGCAACTTGCGGAAACTATTTCCAACTAAAGTACAAACGTAACTCATAAAACACGAACGGTAAGAAGAAAGTTAATTCATTAAATGTTAGTATAAGAGATAGAAACGCGTGTCAAGGACTTCTTGACCACAAAACATGTGCACGCCTGAGTCGCGGCGCGTGTACAAAATAACCCAAATTACTATCTATACTTTCTGAAAATTAAACATACATTAACATACATTTTATAACACATGAACAGTATAACAATATAATAACATTTTAACAACTAACATAACAATTTAACAATAGATCCAGAATTTTTAAAAGCAGTTAAGACCAAAATTTCAAACATACATAAAACTAACAAATTTGCAAACAAATTTTGAACACAATTAAGCACTAAGCGTGAGTCCGTCAAAAAATTCCAAAAATGGCCAAAAATACAAAACAGTCTCTCTGCTTTTTATTCCTTCACATTGCTACCACATATATGCATTCTAATAGAAATTTAATAAGGAACATGATCACCCAATCATAGAGATGATTCGCTGCTAGCCGGCTTCATACTACAGGATGGCTTTCTCCTCTTGTCCCAAAAACCTTGCACGAAGGATCTTTCGCCATCAGAACTGTACGGTGACGCCACAGTTGACTGTCGTGTCTGCAGCCTGGTCCTGAATGGATGCCGTGGGATACTTGTAGGTTCCACTCGACGACTCTGCTCTGGCCGGTTCGCTGGGGTCACTCCATGGCGAGATTCACTCTGGTGATGCCGGTAATCTGAATGTTGTCTCCTCTTTCTAGACGCACCCGAAGTTACTGAAGATCCTAGGCCACATTTCTTTCCGGATCTATGCTGTCTCTTATTGGGCAAAAATTCAGACTTTAAAGTTCTTTTAACAGTTTGACGAGTGTCCATATGAAATTTTTTCCGAGGATTAATTACTGAAGATGTTGAACTACTAGATAATTTATGTTTTTGAGGTTGCTGCCTAACAAGTGGAGGAACGGGACAGTTTATAATCTTTCTCCTTTTATGGCATACTGAGTCTGACACTGCTCTTTTATTTTTATTATCATACTTTGCTCTCGGATTGATAGGCTTTCTACATTCAATAACAGTTTTTGGAGCTGTTTGACCAAATTTTCTTTTCGAATATTGCTGAAAAGAATTAGATAAAGAAGTACTGGACTCGGGACACTCATTGGATCGGGAATTTTGCGAAACACTGCTCGACACATGAGAACCTTCACTACCATTTTCTCCAAACTTATAAACTCTAACCTGAACCAGATTAACAGTCATTCTCTCACCATTGACATTTACAATCAAATTATTATTTCGAACTTCCAAAACCTCAAATGGACCTACAAACTTTGGACCAAACTTAGCTACTCTCTTTTGACGGCTTGAACTTAACCAATGCTATTCTACTAACACAAAATCTCCAACTTTCACTTCTAACTCCCTTCTACCCATATTATAATACTGTGGTTGCTTCTCCTGCGCTTTTCCCATCTGAACCTGAGCCTCCTTAACCAACCTCTCAATATCCTGGCACATAAACTGACTTTCCGCATCTGACACCATAACTAGCCTTTGAAATGGAGTAATGACTTTTTTACCCAAAAACAATTCAGCCGGCGTTTTTCCTGTCGACTCGTGAACTGCCGTACGAAGTGCGTACGCAAAATGCTGAAGAAACTGGTCCCAATTTGCATGATGAGAACCAACATAAGAAAAAATCATTTGAATTAATGTACGATTTACACGTTCAGCCATATTAGACTGAGGACGACACGGAACAGTAAAAGAACGATCGATCTCCAGTTTCTCACACAGAGCCTTAAATATATCAGAAATAAAACAAGGGTCATGATCGCTAACTACCCTAATTGGTGCACCATATTTAGAAATATAATTATCGAAAAATGCATCGGCAATTGCAGGTGCAGAAGCCTTCCTGAGGGGGACTAACTCTACCCATTTACTAAAATAATCAACTATAACTAGAACAAATCTATATCTTTTAGGATTAGACAATGGATAAGGACCGATTAAATCTACACATTCATTAGTAAAATTTATTTTAATAGGAATTAATTTGCCAGCTGGACTTACATTTTTATAATTATAACGTTGGCATGTGCTAGTGCTGGAGACATAAGCGCTCACTGCTTCCCGCATTTTAGGGAAGTAGCAGGATTCACAAATTACAGCATAAGTTTTCCTGATTCCTAAGTGACCTGCTAATGGATTATCATGAAATTCCTTCAAGATGGCCTTACGAAGACTAGCCGGAATAAAAACTCTTAATTCACCACGTGAATTTACAATTTTAGAATAAAAAAAAGACCATCGATAAGCTTAAAAGATTGGGACCATTTCTCAAACATAGGCACATTTGCGCTCGGGACATCATCAGGCTTTTCCAAATAACGATACAAACTACCAAACTTCTCATCTTGCTTCTGCTCCCTTTCATCTGCTCTCGTGACTTTAACACCAACGAAGACAATGCACAATGCTTAATTTCCTCCGTGACCTCTAAACCACCATGCGGGTTTCGAGACAAAGCGTCCGCTATCGCATTTTCCTTGCAAGCCCTATGTTCTATAGTCACATTATACTCTGCCAACTTCAAACACCATCTGACCATACGAGACGACAAACCCTTTCCATTAGTTAACTTCGTCAAAGCTGAATGATCCGTAATGACTTTAACCGGTATATTAGTGAAAAAACAACGAAATTTATTCAAAGCCCAAATTACTGCAAGACACTCCCTTTCCGTAATTGAATAATTCCTTTCCGCTGCATTTAAAATTCTCGACGCAAAAGCTATAGGTCGACCTTTGTGTGCTAACATAGCTCCAACCCCCACTGCACTCGCATCGCAATACACTTCAAACTGAGATGAATAATCGGGGTGCGCCAAAACAGGAGGGGAAACCACTGCCTCTTTTAATAATTCAAACGACCTCTGAGTCGCTGGCGACTATACGAACTTTACCCTTTTCCTTTTTAAATTATACAATGGTTCACATAACTCTGAGAAACATGGAATGAACTTGGCGAACCAAGCCACCATCCCTAAAATTGTCGCAAATTCCTGACTATTTTTGACGGTATTCATTGACGTAATTGCCTGAATTTTCTCATTATCTATATTAATACCTTCACGCGTAATTTTAACTCCTAAATACTTTATCTCTTTTCTCAAAAATTTACATTTTTCCAACTTAACTGTTAATCCAGCATCTCTTAACAACGTAAACACTTCCCTCAATAATCTTAAATGCTCTTCAAAAGTAGCTGCCATTATAATTATATCGTCCAGGTAGGCCAGGACATCCTTACCAAACAAAGGTTTAAGGATATTATTCATGGCCTTCTGGAACGTTGCCGGTGCCCCCGATAAACCAAAACTAATTCTTTTAAAAGCAAAACAACCGTCCCGAGTAATCAACGCAGTTTTCGGTAAGTCCTCAGGTTTCATTGCAATCTGAAAATAACCTGACGTAAGATCTAACGTTGACATATAATTCGTACTCGTTATATTAGCCAAAATGTCATCAATAACTGGAATAGGATACTGAGGGTATTGCGTTATCGCATTTAACTTTCTATAATCTACTGCAAATCTATATGCCTCTGGATTATCTAAACTTTTCCCATTATTTTTACGGCATAAAACTACTGGCGATGCAAAGAGAGACTCAATTGGCACTATAATATCGTCCGCTAGCATTTTCTGAATATGATAATCAATTATACCTTGTTTAATTTTGTCATAACGATATGGTTTACTAGCAACAGGTGCTTTCAAACCGGTATCAATCTCGTGCCACGCAACATGCGTTAAACCCGGTTTATCAGAAAAACCTCTCCAAACTCATTCAAAAACTTATTAAATTCCTCCTTCTCGATTTCACTTAACCCCGACTCTCCCAAATCAACTGACACTGAAACAGGCTCTTTCATACTCACATTCTCATCACTATTTACGATGAACGACTTTTTAAAGAAATCCAGACTGATTCCTCTATCCTTCATATAATCCACACCAACTATACAATGCACTGTTAATCCATCTAACACACAAAACTCCCAACACGTCTTAACCGAACGAATTTCAACTTCCAACTCTACTGAACCTTTATTATCACTAGCTACTCCCTGCGCCGACTAAACCACCAGACTTGACCTCTTCAACTTCTTATACGAAAAATATTTCCGATAACAATCAAAAGAAATGAACGACTTACCTGCCCCTGTATCAAAGACACTCTTAACGACAATACCATCCAACACAATTAACACTTCAGGGAACTCAACCGGATTAATAGTAACTTTATTCAAACTCACAGAAGGCTTTTCCGATTTAACCTGTGACTGCATACCTTCCGAAATACAGTCACCTACCAGTTTAACTGACCCGACCTCTTAACACATCTCCTTTGCTTTGATCTACCTTGAAAATTCTCATCCGAAGTTAATCTCCTTACTTGCGAAGAAACATTCTTGTCCCGTACTCCCCCTCTCCGATCATAACCACTATTTTGTCTATTTCCATACATATATCTATCCCCATTTCTAAAATTATTACCACCACCAATATTCCTATTACCATTTTTAGTTTTCGACATATTACGACCAAATCCATCATTTCTATTACGCAAATTATTATCTAGAAATCGCTGTCCCCCTCTCAAATTCATATCCCCTTCATTTCTCAAATTACTATCCGTGACAGGTCTCTGCCAAGGGCTACGCGAATCCCGTTGTTCCGAGCTATGCCGAGCCTCATACTTCGATAAAATTTGGTGCATTTTTGAAAAATTCTTCGGTGCTCTAACTTCAATATAGTCCTGTATATTCGGATTAAAAAGAGGAAAAACAACGTCCAACAATTCCTCAAATATGATATCTAAATCCAATTTATTTTTTAGTTCAAGCTTACGTAGATGAAACTTTGATGCTGATTCATAAATATTCTGCTTATTGCAATAGAATTCTTTTCTTAAAATACTGTTATCCTTAACGGGAGGAAACGCCTTTTTTAACTCAATCACAGTCTGTTCATATCTTTTACCTTCATCATTAATCAGAAATTTTCCTATATTTTCTAACCACAAAAGTGCTTCGCCCTTCAATGAGCACTTAAGCACTACGTATCTATTTTTCTCAGGTATATTATTAAGCAAAATATAATAATCTAGTTTGACTAAAAATTCACTAATGTCACCTTCACCGGTAAAATAAACACGTGGCACAATCTCACAATGTCCGACATTTCGTTAGGCGCCATTTGTAACGGTTGGGTGCTCTGCTGGGAGTTAAATGCAGACACACTCATGAATTAAGATAAAAACACAGTTTTTTAAAAACTATAAGGGCTCAAGGGAAGTGGAGCAAGTCTAATTTTTCACAACTGAGAATACTACTAAAAGATTGAACTCATACTCACAGCACCGGAACTAGCTCAATCGGGGCAACTCTGATTACTTCTCAGCTATCTTCGGCTAAACCGCTACCTAAAATCTAATTAGACAGCCCGTGGCTGTAGATATCCTTTATTCACTTGAGATAATCAAATGCAAATTACTATTAAATTTCTTACCACCGGCCCACTTCTCTCATTGAATACCGAAACTCCTTCACAACTCACTGGAGGCTCGATGGTACTCTCAATCTGCTAGATACCAGTGGGAAACACACTTCGCTGACTAATATCACTAGACACACGCTCTGCTGGCTACTGCCAGAGACACCACTGCTAGCTGGCTAATGCTCTGCTGGCTATCGGCAGAGACACCCCTCACACACTCAAACTCCAAGCTTTTATATGTTGCAAACTGAGATACTTCAAATTTACATAATACTACTAACCGAGAGCCCAACTGCAGAATCCGAAACAGACACACACACTCTAGAAAGTTAAAGTAAAAGAGAGGATAGATGTCGCTTTTACGCTTACGCATGTTAAATTATTGACGTCACGATCTCAGAAATACTAAAGTGCCTTTATGACAAAGGTCACTCCCTCATAAGTTTAATTTTACATATAAATTTATATATTACATTTATTATCCCTAAAATATGCATTAAATCTGGCAGAAAATCACTAAGACAGCTTCTTACATTGTTAGTGTCAGAATGTTGCTCATGTAAACAAAGTTTGCTCGTTGGTAATGTTTTTATTGTCCTTATATATATATATGTAAAAATGGAAACCATTTACTGAAAAGGAAGACTAATAAATATAGAAAAAAATATTTAAACAGAAAGAAAATAAAAAATTCTTAATATATTTATTCCATTCAATTTGTCTTGTCATTAGCATGGCTCAAAAGATACTAATTATTATTTTTAAATTAATTTTTAAATATTTAGCTCTGCTGACTACATGTAAAGTATACCTAATACTATATTAAAATCACCTATTTTTTTCAGAAATTTTGCTAACAGTAATTTTTTTTTAATTTCACTTTGAAAATTGTCCCCTATTTTGAGAATCACCCATATATGAATGTTCAAAAGCAAGCGACAAAGTAGCATACGAAAATTAAAGCTTCAACTATAAGTGTTTAAAACTGTTTTCACAATAAAAATGTAATCATATGTTTTGTAGTGCTGAATTTTATATTACTTAAGAACTGGTGGTACGATATTACAGTGAGTGTCACGATATTACAGTGGCAATTTTAGTCATGCGTGTATCGTTCCAATGTCGTATATAGTTGATGAATTTTCACAGGAAAAAAAGGTATTGACATTCGGAAATTTGGAAATGCTTTCACTTTAACTGTAACTGTTCGAACATTATTTTAAATCATCACGATCTTGAATACATACCTCCAAATAA
Organism: Maratus speculifer; assembly: GCA_964019185.1. Taxonomy (NCBI): domain Eukaryota; kingdom Metazoa; phylum Arthropoda; class Arachnida; order Araneae; family Salticidae; genus Maratus; species Maratus speculifer. Next base: position 108,794,416 of record OZ025298.1, on the reverse strand, counting down.
CTAAATCGGAAATTTCCTTTCTAATGGTTAAGCCAGATGTACCTGTATCTTTTTTTTTATAACCAGCCAGTATATCAGATTTACTGCTTTTAGCTGACTATTTTAAAACTAGTATATAACCCCGTCAAAAATGACGGAATTTTCACTCGCATTTCTTTTTCATAATAATACAAACAGAATGAAGATTTTAGCATTGAAGAGTTTGTATTGTAGAACAGTAAATTTTAAAAATAACAATAGATTTCTACACATACAAATTATGAAGAATTTTATATTTATTTATTTATTTATTTATTTATTTTACTTGATATTTAGTTTTTGACAAATTTTAATTTCATAACAAAGAGCAGTATTTATTACAATAGCAATAATAATAATCAGCAAAATGAAACTCAATTTCTGAAGGTTTCACAAAGGCGTTAAAATTAATTATTGAAGTTTTTTAAATTTTGAAATACATTATTTTTAATTTAAAGTATGATTTGGCAGTGGCTTTAATCATGAGCATATGATAAACTTTTAGTTCGATGCTTATAGGCATGAATTAAGAAGCTTTGTGTTTTGTTTTTTAAATTTGGATTTGCAGCCATCTATACGCAGTTAATATAAACAAAACAACTAAAAAAAAAGCAGTTTCTTATAGAAAATAGCACCGTTTTTTAAGAAAATTCCCGTATTTTTTACTTTTTTTCGAGAAAATTCGCATATTTTCCGCGATTTTTTGACAAAATGTGCGTATTTTCCGCAATTTTTCGACAAATTTCGCGTATTTTCCGCGAATTTTCGACAAAAGTCGCATATTTTCCGCGATCTTTATGACAAAATTCGCATATTTTCCCTGATCTTTTGTCAAATTTCTCGTATTTCTCACGATCTTTCGTTAAGATTCGACTATTTTCCGCTATTTTTTGACAAAATGTGCGTATTTTCCCCTATTTTTCTACAAAATTTTAATATTTTCCCGGATCTTTCTACAAAATTCGCGTATTTTCGGACGATTTTTTTGCAAAATTTGAGGATTTTACACGATTTTTCAATAAAATTCGAGTATTTTTCACGATCCCTTGATGAAATTCGAGTATTTTTCCGCAGCCTGTTCTCGGAAATCGCGTTTTCCTTGCAATCTTTTGACGAAAATCACGCCTTGTTCGTGATCCTTTAACAATAATCCTGTCTTTTCCCGCAATCCTTTAACGGAAATCGTTTTTTTCTTTTTTTTCTGCAATCCTTTGATGGAAATCGCATTATCTGCTGCGATTCTCTGAAGAAAATAATATTTTTTCAAAATTTTTTTTGTGATCATTTGCAGAAATTTGCTTAATTTGGTGCGGTTCGTACTGGCTTTTTTGTTCTATTTCATCCGTTCTATTTTTGTTCTATTTCCCCCCCTCTTAAAAATATCAATATAGTTTAATGTATCTTTGCATCGATCTCAGGGGTAGTAAAATTCGTCGTGTAAAAGTAAAATTCGAGTTTCGCGTTTCCGCGGAAAAATAGAAGGTCTCTTTAAAAACAGGTTTGCGAGTCCTTTGTTAATTCATAGATGGCAGCACTGAAAATTGTTAGATGAGAGCAAGACTTCGCCTTCACTCCATAAAATAAAATCGTACTATCGATAAAAACTTATCAGTTCAAACTTCCGCTGATATCTTTATGTATTATAATTGGGTATCATATACATGTTTTATATGAAAATATGCTGAACAAACATTATTTCAAATGGAAGACATTTTAAAAACATCCTCTTAGCACCAATTTTCAGCTAAGCCTAACGTGGCGTTGAGCTACAGTGGATTCGCAGATGAGAGTGGTACGACGTGGAACCGTTCTTACACTTTCTAAAGTCGCAAATTATTATGAGTAGCTATTTACTGTTAATCCTTTTTATATATGAAAAAGCAAAGGAAAAAAATATATAAATACATCTCTAAATTAAGGTCAGCTTACCTGAAATTTCATTAAGAAATCGTTTTTTGTTGTTAAGTATCAATCCTTTGCACATTACAGGTGATTCTCACTGATCGCAAGTGTCCCGCGTAAATGGATTCTACAAATGCTCTGGACATCAGTATTTTAGTTTTTTTTTGCCTTATATAATGGTCAAATAATCTGTGATGAACGACAGCTAATTAAATTGTAAGATTTTAAAAATATATACTGTTAGCCCTTTTTATATGTGAAAAAGCAAAGGAAAAATACATAAATACATCTCTAAATTAAGGACAGCTTACCTGAAATTTCATTAAAAAATCGTTTTTTGTTGTTAAGTATTAATCCTTTGCACTTGAGAGGTGATTCTCACTGATCACAAGTGTCCCGCGTAAATGAGTTCTACAAATGCTCTGGACGTCAGTAATTTAGATTTTTCTTTCGCCTAATCTAATGGTCGTATAATCTGTGGTGAACCATAGCTAATTAAATTGTAAGATATTAGTGGTGTCCAAAAGGTTTCGACTTCCCGATTTACGCGGGACACCTGAGAACATCAGTTGTGAGTGAGAGTTACCTCTTAAGTATAAATAGTTAAATGAGAGCTGATTTAATTATGCATAGTTTGGCAGCTCTTTTTTTTTTTACACATACGAAAATTATATCAGGAGATATTGTATGTATTTTTTGCTAATACATGCAGCACAATTATCCTCTTTAAAAGGCTTCTTCTCCATGTAAATATTTTACCCACTTTTAAGTTTAAAAAAAAACTAAGGCCTTTTTTTTTTTTTTTTTTTTTTTTGTGGAATGTGAAAAACACGATTTCAGATATCTCGGCAACTAATAATTCGATCAACTTCTTATTTATGCAAAATTTGTGTTATTTTATTGCCTTTTACGATCACTTCTTAAAATAAAAAATTTCGAAAATTTTTATATACTTTTCACCAGAACGAATTTTTCGAGAGTCCAAAAAAATACTTATGGATAATCGAGGTTATTGATATTAAATAGGCTTCGTGCCATTCTTACATACTAAGTATATACGAAATTTCAAGTCTCTATGTCATTTCGTTCGGGTGGTAGAGCTTTTACAGACAGACAGACGGACGGCAATTTTTTTTTCTAAAAATATGTTTTTCGAAATCTCCAGTGTCGAAAACGTGTAAATCCGTCAATTTTTTTTTTTTTTCAAAACGATTGCAAGTCTTACACTATACTACGTATGATGGGTAAGTAAAAGTACTAGATATTCTAAAAAATTCGAATAAAAAAAAATTTTTAATTAAAAATGCCGTAATTTTTACTTATCAAAATGTACAGATAGTTGAACACAGCAATGTATCAGTTCACCATTTGAACAATAATTTTAATTAAAAATGCGATAATTTTTTTATGAATGTACTGTTACTTGAACACATGATGTATGAATTCACGATTCGAGCGATATTTCAAAAGTAAATAAATTAATTGAAAAGGTAAATCTCAGCAGCTGTTAACTGAAAGCTATAATATATTTAATAAATGTTTAATTTTGCATTAACCTTTTCATAGAACTCGAACAGCATCTGTCCGAGAATACATATTAAATCGGGATACATGCTTCCTGAGAACCGAAGTAAAGTTCAGCAGTGCTTAGATTGAATTTTTAATACTGATCAACCAATTTGAACATCTGTTCTGTCCTATAACAGTAATTAGCTTTCAGGTGAGTTTTTTTTTTTTTGGTGCAGATTTTGAATGCAGTCTTACAGTTATTCATGATCTGGTCTTGTTTAAGAGATATTTACATATTTTGATTTATGCAAATTTTGTAAATTTTATACTAATATATGCAAATTTATGGTTATAAAGCAATATCTCATTGACGTTTTGTTTTATGTTAAATTGCTGTCTAGTTTACTTTAGAAGAATATTGTTTCGAGATCATACTGATATGTCCCTGTGCAATTTTACGCCAAATTTGCACAATTTTCATGTTATTTTTTATAAAAGTTTTTGACGTAGAAAAGTTTATGCCACGCAAGTACGCTTATATGTTATATATATATATATATATATATATATATATATATATATATATATATATATATATATTAAATATTCATATACATCTAAAAAATATATTTTTTTTTTACTGCGCAATAATATTACATCTGGTATTTATTTCCTTCTATCACATATCGAGTTTTTCAAAAAATGAGCTTTTATTTTTTGTCAAAAAGGCAAAAATCTGTTTTTGTGTTACTTGTTGATATACTACAACTAGTTAGATAGATTTTGCTACTTTTTTTAATTTCTTTTAGATTGTACAAATTGTTGTTCATGTACCTAAATGAGACTACACTCTTCACAATCTGACACTACACTCTTTACAATGAGGTACATATCTCTAAAATGCTCTTTATAATATTTGCGGAAATATCATGAAAATTCAATAGCTCATTTCACTCAAAAAATAGACTTGATTAAAAAAAAATTCGAGATTTGAATTGAGCATAAAAATTTAATCTAGAAAATCATCACGTAAGCAGCTACTTTAAATGTGATGGTAATGTAAGCATTACACCATTGAGGTGTAATGCTTACATTGCCATCGGTATAGAGCGGAGTTACGGTATAGAGCAAACTAGGTATAATAACTGTGATACAAATATTAAGAACATGAAAAAGTGACATTTACATGAAACAAATAGTTCAGTAATCATTACCTGGAAAAAGTAATTCAATGTGACATTTATTGTATCTAAAATCTGCTTAAAATAGCAAAAATAGTTTTAATTTACATAAAAATAACGATGCAAATTTCTTAAAAAAAGCCGTCTGGGTACAAGCGGAGAGCACATGCGGAATCAGCACAAAAAAGTTATCTAGAATCAATTTCTTTCTGTTCTGGACCGAAACCTTTGTTGTATAATGTAATCTGTTAATTTAACATATCAAGTAACAGTTACTCGTCTATCTGCATACAATTCTCATCACTTCATTAAGCTCTCAATTATTACACGACATCAAATTAAAATACATTAAAACTTACATAATTGTTTGATAAAAGTATTTTTGTTTCAGAATGAAAAAAAAAAAAATATGTTTTCAAAAATATAGCACGGATAATAATAAAATAGCGTGAAATAATGCTTAGTTAAACTTTATGTTGCCTTCATGTAAATAGTTTAAAAAAATGGAAATTAACTAATATATATATATATATATATATATATGCATATTTCAATATGTGTTTTTATAAAACTGTTAAAGATTACACAACTAAATGACGAAACAAGTTTATGATCCCATCGCTAGAAAAATTTATATTTTAAATAGATTGGCTTGAGCGAAATTTTTATAAGTCGTAAATTGACGAAACTTATTGAAAGAACGAAGTATTTAGCGAAATTTTCATGTATTCATATAAAATAAAGTTATTCTCACAGTACAACTATAAAAAAGCCAATCAGAAAAGATTTTTGTTTGTTACAAGTAAAAAATAAATAAAAGCATTTGTAATTTTTATTTATGATTACCATAAAATTATACATTTTTCATATTTTTAAACATTAAAGTGAAAGACAAATAATATTATTTTTTATAGTAACACAACCCCCCCATATTAAAACAATATATAAAATGTTAATCAATTAATAAACCTCCCAGCATACAGACTTGCCAACCTTAAACTCTTTGTATTGAAAGTATGTGAAATCTCCACTATAAATATTCTTTCTCATATAAGAAAAATGTTATATTTTATTTAACAAAAAAAAAAAAAAAAAAAAAAAAAGAAAGAAAGAAAAACTGCACACGGCGCGATATTTATAAAAGCATAAAAAAGATCAAAATAAGTAATTCTCGATTTTTATCGGAATTTGCTTCTTTAGCTGCTTATCAGCTATCCCGGATGTGTAAAGCACAAAAACTCCTTTAAATTTTAAAGAATCGTTATCTATTTTTGAAAAAATTTCTTCAAGCTATTCTAAGCAACTATATTTAAAATTTCAATTTTTGTCTTTAATCCTAATTTAGAACATATCTGTCAAAATGATAAATAGCTATCCATTATTAAATTACACTTTCATAAATAATAGAATTTTTTTTAGTCTTTTTTGCCCGATAAATGTTTCATATTTTTATAGGCATTTTTTTCTAAGAGATTACAGTGGATGTCAATAAAATTGGACATTTTAGGTGCGTTCGTAATTATATAAATACATAGCACATATAGCCGCTGTCTGTCCAGCCATCCACATATAACAATGTAAAATCTATCCAACCGAATCGTTTGAAATTTAAAATATACAATTTTTGCCTGTTTTTTTTCATTATATATCAAATTGTCGGAAAATTGGATGAATAGTTCAATTACAAGGACAGTCAAAATTATTCCGTTACATTACAGCCAATGAGGGAAAACAGCTTCAAGTGCATTTTAATGATTTACACTATTTCGCACAAAAGTAGATTGGCACGCATTTATGAAGTATGTACTAAAATATGCATTCTGTACCGTCTGTAGGGCAAAGAATATATTCTATTAACTTACAAAGCCACACAAAAGTATCACTTTACATAACGGTACATGGGAAAACATTGTTTGGGGCGCGTTTTACTTATTCTAAACTATTTCATATTTTATGAAAATGATGTATGTTTATTAGATTTACTACAAGTTACATTTTGTTTAATTGGAAGCAGATAATATTTACAGCAACACCGAAAAGTTTTCGGATACTATATTGTATCCGCAGTTTTGTATACTATTACACCAAGATCTGTAAATTTTTAAAAGTTTGTTGTAGTATGAACGAACTTCATTTGCTACGTTTAACGTGCAATTTTCCAATTTTTTATCATTGTAAAAGCTTAATTTTAAACTATATCTGCAAGTTATTTAATAAATTTTTTAGTTTATATATGGCAGTGATTTTCTTCAAATTTACAGATTTGGAAAAGGAAAAATGTCACAAGTTAATTAATTCTCAAACTATTAGTTGATCTCATTAAATAATTATGTTAGCTGGAGGAATTAAACTATAAAAATAACTTCTTAAAAAAACGTTAAAAAATTTAATATATGTGCCAAGCACATTTGAAAGAACTACAGTAAACGCTGCTCAATAAAACCTTTGATTTATAAAATAAGCAGATAACTTCATTTAAAACCACAGCTTAATATGATCAGCATCGCCAATCATTAAACAAAAAAATCTCCAGCAGTAAAACGTAGTAAATATTTACAAAAAAAAATCAGAATATTTTTTATTGAAAAAATATTATTTTTGCTTTGTTTTACAGATTAAATGTGAAGAAAAGAAAAGAAAAATATTATAGCCCATATTCCAGAAAGTTGCAACTTCTTATGAATAAGCACGCCCATCACGTGTCCTCACAAACAATTTTTCCTTTGAGATTTTGTAGAAAATCAGTATATAAAAAGTGGAATGGTGTTAGCAGTAGATGTATATGGAGATGGAATAAACGAATGCGTTCCTTAAAAAAAAATTAGTGCGGTGATGAATTTCAATTTGTTATAGCAATCACGAGAAATTTTGATTAATTTTCTACTTTTTAAAAGATAATTTAATTCAGTCTGATTCAGTTTCAAATTAATTTGAAACCATTAATGAGTAATATGTCGAAGTAAAATGATTTATGATTGAAAGAAAAGAATGATATTTTAGAGAATTGTGATAATTTACCGAAATGTAACAAAAGGGCAGCCACAACAATGCTCGGGATTTACCAATATGCTTTATATAATTTTTCGATGTATTGAAAATATTAATTCTGCGATTGCAGCAAACAGAAATTTGAGCCGAAAAAGGACGCAAGACTGAAAAGCAAAATAAATTGAGACACTAATTTCCTTTTCTTTAGAATCCACACCGTGCGCATAAATTGTCATTTAATTTTGACACTGAAAAGAGCTTTGGTATTGCCACATCCGACTAGTTTAATAAAGAATCGGTCGTTTCCACAGGGTTCGATCGAGGTACCAATGTACATGTATTTTACGGGACTTTCACGATTGTATGTCTATAATATGTGAAACATTCTGCGTTTATAATGTGGATTCTGTAATTATCATAGCAAACGCGGTAGCGTTTGGTATAACATGTTTAAGAAATAGAAAGTGCAAACAACTTTCTAAAATTTCTGGCGAACCAGTTGAGATACGGCAGTGATTTTTTTTTAAGATAGAACTCGACGAGACGAATAAAATGATAGCATTCAAAAAATTACTGCAGCTTAGAATACTTTTTTATTTAATTTTAAAAGAAAAAAATAAGGCAAAAAATTCAACAAAGTCTAGGTAACGTTTCCGTGGATGGATTAACTTCGTTTTCGGTTTATTTTAATCCTCATGGTTAAACTTAAAATAGTTTTTTTCATCTTTGTATGTTTGACGGTCGCTGAGAAATTGATTTTTTGTCTGAAATTTCCAGCTGAACATAGCCTTTTTCTTACATTTGTTACTTCTTGTAATTGTTGCACATAAGTTTAAATGATCATAAAAATTGCTATGTATGTAATATAAATAAATAGATTAGATAAATCATGTGAAAAAATACTTATTTGTTGTTATATTCATAGTAGCATATTCACAATCTATTTTGACGAGCAAAATGAAATATTTTTTTTATTTATTAAATTCTCATTTATTTAAGTTAAAAGCCGCCTCTGGCAAAAATTTTAGTCTCTCTTTAATTTATGCTAGCCATTGTAATATGATACTTTTATTCATAATTTTATTTACTTGCTTATCTGAAGGTCCATATGATGAAATCAACAAATTTAACCGATCAGGGGAAGATTTTGCGGAAAAGTTCCATATCCTGTTCTGGTCGGTGTGTTTGGCGAATAAATCAAAAATGGCACCGGCAGACCGAATAGCACTTTTTTTAACCGCTAAAGCGGCGTAACCGTGTTTTTCCATCACGCAATATTTTATTTCAAAGACTGATTTAACACAAGATTGACATTAATATTTTTTTTTAATTGTACAAGACAAAAAAGATATATAAAGTTATTAAGTACAAACGTTCATACCAATACTTTTCACAGTTATTATTTTATGAATAATTAGACATGAATGGAAAAATCTACAGGACATTTAAAAGGTAAGCGTAAAAATAGGGTTTTAAATTTTTATAAACATTTGTTTGAGCCGTTGAGACGTAAGGTAAGGGCGTACTGGTAAGAAATCCGGTTTGGCGCAACACAAGAGTGGTGAGTCGGGCGCTCCATGATGATTCGGACGTGAGAATGTGTCAGCTTTTTTTAAAGTACTTTGAATGATTCTAGGTCAGTTAAATTATTACTTATTTTATGAATGTCTGAATAATATACATCTGTTTGCCAAAGCTTGGTGCTATTTTGGCTTTAAAAAGGGAGGATATGATGCCAAAATATATAAATAGCTCTGAAAACAAACCTGATGAACTTTAATTTTTATTTTCGTACGAATTATTTCTGTTTCTATATTAAAATGCGGCACAAATGACATATACGAATCACATTAACATTAATATTATTCTAAAGACAATTTTGCGAAAATCTCGTTTTGGAATACCAGTTACATATATATTTTTTGAAAGGTAATAACAATAAAAAAAGGTTTGTTTAATAACTATAGAACAAAACAATTTATACATTTAAAAAAAATAAAAATAAATTATTTATTTATAAGTAAAGAACAACATCCGGGTTGCCATATCAAGCAAAATAACGACACTCTGGATTCAGTTAAATACTCCGATGCGCATATGACATTGGCGTCAGAAAACAAATTCGCCAACGTGGTGCGTATATGACATCTGTGCCAAAAATGCATAAATATTTTATTTACATTACGTACGGTAGTACTTGATTATCAGGTCGACCAATTTCATCCATTTATAGAAATCGACAAACTATTCGCCAAATTACTCAAAAGGAAAAATGTTGCCATTAAAAAAATTTAAGTCTAGAAAATTAATGAATTTAGATTTAAAAAAAAAAGTCATTAACGAAAAGGATTACGTTAATGATGTCGTTTAGTTATGACGTCGAGATGTATCAAATATAAAATTTGATTTATTCAGGTGATTTCGGACCAAAGAATACTAATAAAAGTTTTCATATCTTAATGCAGAATTTATTAAATCAAAGCATAAAGAGGTATTTCTAAGATATTGCATATGTTAATAATATTGAAGTATTTTAAATGTAATATTAGATTTTATTAAGGAGTATAAGAAATATGGTAAACTAGCTGACCCGCCCGGCGTTGCCCGGGTCCGTAATAATAATGTTAAAGGAACTTGAATTTTTTATGATTTTAGCTTTAACTCGAAATACGTGTAAATACACTGTTAAAAATTTGACCCTTTTGCTGCATCGCCACTCCACCGCTTTTATAGAAAATGATTACTTCAGCTTATTATGGAGCATTCTCATAGGTCAAAAGAGAGATATTCTATAAAAGCGGGGGAGTGATGATGCAGCAAAAGGGTCAAATTTTTTACAGTGTTCACTATATTAAATATGTACCCCCTGACTGTGTCAAAAATTGGTTTAAAAAAAACTATTATTTAGCTCCAAAAATACCCAAAATGACTTTAATGGGAAACGCAGGAGGGAATATGTGTGCAACGACTGCGTGATTTTCGTGTTAAAGTGTTGATATTTATCATTAAAATTATTGTTAAGTGACTTAACTAAATACTTTTTTCACACAGATATTCCAAGTGAAATGTTTTGAATTTCAAACTAATTATATCACTCTTAAATCCAACTATACCGTGAATGAAATCGATTCTCGATGACTAGCTAAAAGGTTAGTATATAGTATTATAATTTCAGAGCCATTTTACAAAAATAGGTGTATATTTTTTATCAAACATGTGTAATGTTCATTCTGTGAACAAAATCCTAACCGTAACCTTATTGTATTGTAATCATAACTTGTCTGTAACCTAACTCTAACTTAAATAAACCATAAATGTAACCTGGCCGTCACCTTATCATAACCTACCCAAAATCTAACCACAACCTAACCGCAACTTAACCTTAACCTAACTGTAACTTAACCATGATCTAACTGTAACCTAACCGGAAATTAAATATAACATAAAGCTCACCGGAACGTAATTGCAACCTAACTGTTACCTAACAGTAACCAAGTTATAATTTAACTCTAACTATAAACGAAATATTTTAACCATCTCGCGCTAAGTAATTAGTTTCACATTCCACCGCGCATTATGTTTTGTAGAACATACGAATTTTAGGTTCGGATTGGATTCATGTTCATGGAAATTATTTTGTCTTCTTCGGATACGGTTATGGTTGTTTGGAATATTTTTGTTCAGTTTAGATTCGGTTCAATTCAGATTTCGCGGGGTAAGTGGGATTTTTAAGTTCGGGTAGGGTTGTACTTCCATGGAAATTATTTTACCTAGTTCCAATGAGGTTATACTAAACTGAAATATTTTTGTTAGGTTCAGATTAGGTTTGGTTCAAATTTCGGGATTTTTTTTAGAAATTTTTTGGTTCGGATTGGGTTTATGTCCATGGAAATTATATTGTCTTGTTTGTATCTTGTTGTAGTTATTTGGAATATTTTCGTCGGATTCAGGTTTGGTTCGATCAGATTTCAGGTAATTTTTCATATTTAATTTTAAGTTTCTAGTCGGATTCATGCCCAGGGAAATTATTTTGTTTTTCTCGGATCCGGTTTTGTGTCTTTGGAATATTTGTTTCGGGTTCAGATGTCGTCCAATTCAGATTTCGGTTTTTAATGGAATTTTTAGGCTCAGGTTGGGTTACGCATCAACGGAAATTATTCTGCATTGTTCGAATAAGAATATGCTTCTCTGGAATATTTTTGTCAGATTCAGATTTAGTTCAGATTTTTAGGTTCGGATTAGGTTCATCTTCATAGAAATTTTTTGTCTTGTTCAGAGCCGGGTATGGTTCTGTGGAATATTTTTGTCAGGTTCATATTTGGTTCGATTCAAATTTCAGGTATTTTTTTTCAAATGGAATTTTAGGTTTTGATCGCTTTCATGCCCACGGAAATTATTTTCTCTCATTCGAATCCGGTTATGGTTCTTTCGAATATTTTGATCGGATTCAGATGTAGTTTGCATAAAATTACAGGTGTTTTTTCAAATGGAATTTTTTAGGTTCGAGTCAGGTTTATGTTCACGGAAATTATTTTGTCTTGCTCTTATCGGGTTATAGTTCTTTGGAATATTTTTATCGATTTCAGTTTTCGTTCTGGTCATTTTTCTGGTTTTTTCAAAGAAAAAATTTAGGTTCGGGTTGGGTTGCATATACAGGAACATTATTTTTCCTTGATCGGATTGGGGCATGCTTTATTTGAATATTTTTGTGGGATTCAGATTTGATTCGGGTAAGATATCAAATCCATATATGTATATATTTTTTTTCAAATGGAATTTTTAGGTTCGGGTCGGTTTATGCTCATGAAATTTTTGTCTTGCTTGGATCGGAGTATGGTCTGTTTTTTTCTGGTTGGGATCAGGTTATGTGTTAATACGTCTAAAAATTATGTTTTGCTATTGTTCTTTTAGTGACTATTTTTGATATATAATTTATTTTGCTATTTGATAATTTATTACTGTGTATGAATCGTCTCCTATTCGAACAATTGTACGTCAAATAGCCATTTCATTTTTGTTTTAAAAACAAATTAAAGTCTTAATAAAATATTAACTTAAATAAAATGCATTCGAATTTAATCAATGATTTAAAAAAACTGCTAAAAAAGCCTCATATATACATATACATATGTTTACTGCAACATAGCTAACCACGCAAAGATTCTAATGTACGAAGTACCAACGATCTGACGTAACAGCTGTATTCAAAAATCCCGAGTTAAACTGACATTTTGCCAGTCTATGACTTTTAAAGGTCTTTGAAAAAAAAACAGTCACTTTTGTAATGTCAAAATCTAAATTGGTTTCTTTCATAGAGTAAAAAAAATAATAGAGTGGAAGTATTATCTCTGGAGGTGCTAAAAATGTAACCCTACATTAAGTCCAATTAAGTACCAACAAAAGCAGGTGATTTGACACGCCTATCAATTGAAACAGGTTTAAATCCGTATTTTTTTGCTCTAGTTTCTTAAAAAGAACTAATCTGTCGCTTTACTGGTAAAAATTTATTAATTATTTTATCATATGTGTTTTAAATATCAATATAGAGAATTATTTTTAACGTTTTGCTTGAAAATATAACATTCTTTTGTTAATACATAAAAATCGTCTGCAGTCAAAAAGTTTTCATACATGATTTTAAAAGAATATTTTCATCATTGTATTTTAAATATTTATTTACATGCAATTATTAAGTCATGAACATTTTTCATCTACGTTATAAAGTATTTAAAATTACATTAATGAAGGAAACTTTTAGTTATACAATTTTTAGTTCGTATCAAATGTTTTCAATATTTTATTTAATTTTAATTTGATATTTAATTATTGCTAATTTTCCAATTTCCTTCATTTTAAAAACGAACATTTATTTTAATAAATAATAATAGAACAAAGACCATTTTAAGAATTCGGTATTTCCTCTTAAAATATGCTTCACTTGTAATTCATTTCTTTCAATTCGTCTTATAATACAAAATCCCTTCCACGTCCTTTTATTTGGCACATTAAAATTTGAGCGATAAATGGTTTCATATTGCAAACCTTTTTTGATGCTTAATTGACCTCCACTTATCTCATTCCTCCATGGGTTTCTTTAAGTCTGTCTCAGCTTTCTTATTACTTCTGCGAAAATTTTTACACAACCAACCAACCATAAACAAACGAAAGAGAAAAAAATGGGAAAAAGATCATTTTTTATGAGAGTGACCTCTCAATTTTAATTAATTACTCAGTTAATAATTGGAATTTCAAAATTCTGAAGCTCAGGTGCATCAGGAGAGATTTGGGGCTGCTCTCAAAGAAATTTTGAGCTTCGTACGTGCTGTAGATTTTGCTAGCCATCGCAGACACACAGACCGACAGAGCGTTTTGTTCTTTTATTAGTATAGACTAGCTAACCCGCCCGGCGTTGCCCGGGTCCGTATTAACAATATTAAACGAACTTGAGATTTGTATGATTTTATCATTAACTCGAAACTTGCAGAAATGCATTATCAGAAATACGTGGCCACTGACTGTGTGAAAAATCGGTTTAAAAATACAACAACTAATATTAAGCTCTAAAAATACTCAAAATGAGCAATGAGAAACGCGGGAGGGAATATGTATCTAACGACTGCGTGATTTTCGTGTTAAAGTGTTGATATTTACCCGTAAAAATCACTGTTAAGTCACTTAACTAATAATTTTTTACATAGAAATCCCAAGTGAAATATTTTGAATTTCAAACTAATTATATCATTCTTAATTCCGACTATACCATGAATGAAATCGATACTCGATGGTAGCTAAAAGGTTGGTATATAGTATTATAATTTCAGAGCCTTTTAACAAAAGTAAGTGTTATTTTTAATCAAATCATGCGTTATGTTCACTCTGTAAATAAATGCCTAACCGTAAACTTTTGTAACGTAACCATAACCTGCCTGTAACCTAACTGCGCCTTAAGAGTACCCTACCGTAAATTAAATATAACATAAATGTAACCTAGCCTTCAATTTATTGTAACATATCCTTATTCTAACCATAATATAAATGCAATTTAACTTTAACCTAACTTTAACTTAACTCTAACCTAACTGTGACCTAACGGGAAATTAAATATAATCAAAGACTTACCGTAATTCCAACCTAAATATTACCTAATCGTACATTGGGTTCATGTCCATGGAAATTATTTTGTCTTGTTCGAATCTGGTTATGATTCATTAGAATATTTTCGTCGGGTTTAGATTTCGTTAGATTCAGATTTTAGGTATTTTTTAAATCGAATTTTAACGTTCGGGTCGAAGTCTTTTCCATGAAAATTATTTTGCATTGCTCAGATTCAGTTATGGTTCTGTGTTATATTTTTGTCGGGAACTGATTTGGTTCAATTTTTCTTCAAATGGGTTCAAACTTAAAATGGGATTTTCGTGTTCGGGTTTTCTTGCGTGTTCACGGAAATTATTCTACCTTGTTCGAATAAGAGCATGCTTCACTGGAATATTTTTTTCAAGTTCAGATTTGGTTTTGTTCAGATTTCGTGATTTTTTCCAAAGAAATTTTTAAGGTTCAGATTCGGTTCATATGTATGGAAATTTTTTGTCTTATTCGGATCCGGTTACGGTTCTTTAGAATATTTTCTATCAGATTCAGATTTGGTTCGATTCAAATTTCAGGTAATTTTTAGGTTCGGATTTCGTTCATGTCCATGGAAATTATTTTGTCATATTCGAATCCAGTTATGATTCTTTCAAATATTTTGGTCGGATTCAGATGTGATTTGGGTCAAATTTAAGGTTTGTTTCAAATCGAATTTTTTAGGTTCGAGTCGGGTTTATGTCCATGGAAATTGTTTCGTCTTGCTTGGATTGGTTTATAGTTCTTTGGATTATTTTTGTCGGGTTCAGATCTGGTTCAATTCAGATTTCGGGTTTTTCTTCAAATATAACGGTTGGGTTCCGGTCTTCTTGCGTGTTCACGGAAATTATTCTGTCTTCTTCGAATAAGGACATGCTTTACTGGAATGTTTTTGCCTAGTTCAGATTTTGTTCAGTGCAGATTTCGGGATTTTTCACAGAAATTTTTTGGGTTCGAATTGGGTTCATGTCCATGGAAATATTTTGTCTTGTTTGGATCTGGTTGCGTTGATTTGAAATAGTTTTGTCATATTCAGATTTGGTTTGATTCAAATTTCAGGTATTTTTTCGAATGGAAGTTTTAGGTTCGTATCGGGTTCATGTCCACGGAAATTATTTTGTCTTACTCGAATCCGGTTATGGTTCTTTCGAATATTTTGGTCAGATTAAGATGTGGTTTGGGTCAAAGTTCAGGATTTTACAAATGTAATTTTTTTAGATTTGAGTAGGGTTTATGATCACGGAAAGTACCTTGTGTTGCTTTAATCGGGTTATAGTTCTCTGGAATATTTTTATCGGTTTGAGATATCGTTCGGGTCATATTTCGGGTTTTTTTAAAGAAAATATGTAGGTTCGGTTCAGGTTTCATGCAGACGAAAATTATTTTTCATTGTTTGGAACGGGTTATGCTTCATTTGAACATTTTTGCGGGATTCAGATTTGGTTCGGGTCAGTTAACAAATCCATAGTTTTTTCAAATAGAATTTTTAGGTTCAGGTCGGGTTTATACTCATGTAAATTTTGTCTATCACAAATCAAAATTTGGTCTGTTTTTTTTTTTTTTTTTTTTTTTTTTTTTTTTTTTTTTACGTTGGGATTGGGTTATGTTTAAATTAGTCTGAACATTAAAGTTATAATCAGTTTTGCTACTATTCTTTTTATGGTTATTTCTGATAAATAATTTGTTATTTGATAATTTATTGTGATGTATGAATCGCTTGCGGATTCAAGCAATTGTACGCCAAATAGCTATTTTAATTTTGTTTTAAAAATAAATTAAAGCCATATTACAATTTTAAATTGAATAGGACGCATTTAAATTTAATCAATGATTGAAATATAAACTAGTAGAAAAGTGTTGTGTAATTTTTTTACTGCAGCACAGCTAATGACGCATACATTCTAATGTTCGATGTGAAGATGCAGCAAAATAGTCATATTTTTTACAGTGTACGCAAGAATTATTTGATTATTTTTCTCATATGACTTTAAAATATCAATATGGAAGTATCATTTAAGATTTTGCTTGAAAAGTTAACATTCTTTCATTGATGTCTTAAAATCGTCTGCACTGTAAAATCTAGATTTCAGATTAATATTTGTTATTTAAGTTTTCATGCATGATTTTAAAAGAATATTTTCATCAATATATTGACATGGAATTTTTAATATGTTGTTAAATCATAAACATTTTTTATCTACGTTATAAAGTATTAAAAAGTTCTGAAAAAATAAAACTTTTAGTAATACAATTTTTAGTTCAAATTAAATGTTTTCAATATTTTATTTAATTTTATTTTGACATTTAATTATTTCTAATTTTCCAATTTCTATTTTTTTAAAAATAAAACGTTAATTTTAATAAGTAATATAATAGAAAAGAAAATTTTAAAGTATTACTATTTCTTAGTAAAATATGCTTCAACTGTAATTCATTTCTTTTAATTCGTCTTATTAATATAAAATTCCTTCCTCGTGCTTTTGTTTTAGACCATGGAGGAATGAGACAGGTGGAGCGGAAGTATTATCTCTGCGGGTGATGCTAAAAATGTAACCCTACATTAAGTCACATTAAGTACAAACAAAACCATGTTCTTTGACACGCCTATCAATTAAAACAGGTTTAAACAAGTTTTTTTTTTTTTTTTTTTTTTTTTTTTTTTTTTTTTTTTTTGCTATTGTTCTTTAGAAAGAACTAATCTATCGCTTCACTGGTAAAAAATATTAATTATTTTATCATATGTGTTTTAAATATCAATATTGAAAATTATTTTAACGTTTTGCTTGAAAATATAACATTCTTTTGTTAATATCGTAAAATCGTCTGCAGTCAGAAATCTATATTTTAGATTAATATTTATTACTTAAGTTTTCATTCATGTTTTTAAAAGAATGTTTTCATCATTATGTTTTAAATATTTATTTACATGCAATTATTAAGTCATAAACATTTTTTATCTACGTTATAAAGTATTTAAAATTGAATTAAAGAAGGAATCTTTTAGTAATACAATTTTTAGCTCATAACAAATGTTTTCAATATCTAATTTAATTTTAATTTGATATTTAATAATTGCTAATTTTCCAATTTCTTTTATTTTAAAAGCGAACATTCATTTTAATAAATAATAATAGAACAAAGACCATTTTAAAAATTTGCTTTTCCTTCTTAAAATGTGCTTCAGTTGTAATTCATTTCTTTCAAAGCGTATTATAATATAAAATTCCTTCCACGTCCTTTTGTTTGGAGCATTAAAATTTGAGCGATTAATGGATTCATATTGCAAACCTTTTTTGAGCTTTACTTCACCTCCACCTATCTCAATCCTCCATGGTTTGAGACATTAAAATTTCAACAATAAATGGTTTCATATTGCGAACCTTTTTTTCGGTTTACTTCGCCTCCACCTTTTTCCTCCATGGTGCACAGCAGCTGTGATAAAAAAAATCCTCATTTAAACTGACAGTTTGCCAGTCTATGAATTTTAAAGGTCTGTGCCAACTTTTTAAATTATTTCTGCAAAAATTTTATGCAACCAACCAACCATAAAAAAATGAAAGAAAAATAAACGAAAAAAGGCGAATTTTTATAAGAGTGGGCTTTGGAATTTAATTAATTACGCGGTTAATAAATAAAATTTTGAAATTCCGAGCTTCAGATGCATCAGGAGAGATTTTGGGCTACTTTCATAAAAATTCTGAGCCTCGTGCGTCCCGTAGATTTTGCTAGCCATCGCAGACACACACACACACACACACACGCAGACAGACAGAGCGATTTGTTATTTTATTAATATAGATAACAAAAAAAAATAAATTAGTAAAACATTCATAAAAATATAAATAAATCATCGAATTAAAATCATTTGATCACTTAACAAATAAGTGTAGCGGGTTTATTGACAAGAAAGTGTAACATTTATGTTCATCCTTTATTGGCATATAATCTTACAGTTTCTCTATCGTTCTTTGATCGACGGGAAAATTAAGTAGTACTTTAAATACATTGTTATCGCGTGAGAAAAAATGCTTGTGTATATGAAATAGTAAATAGGTTGCCAGAATATACGTTGCTAAACTTCTTTTTCCGCCAAGAACTTTTCGTTATATACAACTACTGAAAATTACCTTTATTTATTTACTTATAGTAATTTTTATAAAATGAAAGAAAAACGTGCAAGTTAAATGTAACTGATATATGTATTTTTAATTTATGTGTTTTTTAAGGGTGTTCTTAAACCAAAAAGGACAACTTTGTGACACATGCTTTAATTTATTTTTGTTCAGAAATGCATAAAAATAGTAGGTGTTATTAATCAGAAACTGTCTAATTGTACTCAATTTTCTGTTTTTTTTTAAAAAACACAATAGATTTTTCTTAACAAGCTTTCAAATTTGACACTTTTGAGCACATTTCACGACGAAAGCAGAAAAACCGGTCGAAAAGCAGGAGGAAAACGGGTGATTACGTCATCGAAATAGCTTAAAACTAGATAGGTAATTTAATTATCATAAAATGGAAATATAAGTTCCAATCCAAATCTCTTCCGTAGACAGTCATTCCAGTTTTATAACTTTCTGTTAAAAAATGAATTTGTAAATGTGTCAAAATGTTTCGCGCTTGTTGAGCGAAATAGTTAAGAACACCCTTAATGAAAGTCATGTATTTTAAATAAAGCTAGTGACAGCTTTATATTTAAAATGAAATTATGGCGAAGGAAACCTATTTGGCGATTGTTTCGGGTAGCTAAAATAAAAGTAGGAAAATAGCCGCCGGGCATATAAAAAATAAAACAATCAGATCGAAGCTGTTGATGACAGCACAAGACATATACCGGTATTTATATAGGTACTATAGCAGCACCTCTGGTCTTAAACTAGGACTCTTGAGGTAAGGCATTTAGCTGCTCAGCAGCGGGTAGATAGTTCAAATCCCTTTGCATGTAAGTTCGCTTTTTAACCGACTTCCGAAAAGGAGAGAAGGTTATCAATTCGACGCGTATGTATTTTTTTTTTTATGTATGTACACCGATTACTCCGAAACTATCCAACCAATTAACTTGATTTTGGTGTTAAATGAGAGAGCTTGCTCTCGAATTGGTACCACTTCCGTTTCATAGAAATTGGTTCAGTACTTTTTTAGTAATTAGGCAAAAACTAATAAAATTAGTGATTTCTCGCAAACCGGTAGTAATATGGATGTCGAATAAATATACCGATGCCAGAATGGCCGAGCGGTCTAAGGCGCTGGATTTAAGATCTGGTTTTCGAAAGGCAACGTGGGTTCGAACCCCGCTACTGACATACGAGTATACAATAATTTTTCCGTATTATAATTTTTAAATATATATTTAAAAAGTTAAATACTAATTATGCTGTTAGGAATATTTTTGTATTTAACCGTTACCACAGAGTATCAGAGATTTTTTATTAACTCAATACTTTATCAGTGAAAGAGTACTCAAAAAGGAGAATAGACTTGCAAAAAGTAACATGAGATTGAATAAGTTCCCTGAAGCGAATGTAGTCCGGACAGCCGAGCGGTCTAAGGCACCAGAATTTACCTCTGATTTTGAAAGAGAGTGTCGGTTCGAACCTCACTCCTGACATATGTGTATAGTATACAAAAAAAAAAATTCCGTATTATATGTTTTTTAAGTGACTTCATAAAAGGAGAGGATGTTATCAATTCGGCGCGAATGTATTTTTTTTCTATGTATGTTCACCGATTACTCCGAAACTATTCAACCGATTAATTTGTTTTTTGTGTTAAATGAAAGAGGCTACTCTTCCATTGGTACTTCTTCCATTTCATTGAAATTGGTTCAGTACTTTTTTTAGTATTTAAATAAAAACTAATAAAATTAGTGATTTCTTGCAAACTAAAAGTAACATGGACGATGACTAAGCTCGCTGAATGCAGTGCAGTCAGGTGGCTACAGCGATTTTTCCCGTATTATAATTTTTATTAACTAACTTCAAAAAATCGTTAACTTTTAACTAAAAAGAGAAAAATAAACTTTTCTACCAAAAATTGAACCGACTTCAAAAGGTACTGCAAAGGGAAAAATAATTTTTTTACAGAATAGTATTAAGAAATTAAATTAAGAGCGTAGTATTTATCATGCGTATTATTATATTTATGTAGATTAATTTGATTTTTTGAAGTCGGTGCCAGCCAAGCCAAGTTCAAAATTAAAATTAATTACCCAATGCAAATCATAAAAAAATAAAGTTAAATCTTTAACTAAATATTAAATCGTACAAAAACTCGTAGATACTTTGATGCGTGTATATTGGAAAATTACATGTAACTTGGCTTGGCTGGCACCGACTTCAAAAAATCAAATTAATCTACATAAATATAATAATACGCATGATAAATACTACGCTCTTAATTTAATTTCTTAATACTATTCTGTAAAAAAATTATTTTTCCCTTTGCAGTACCTTTTGAAGTCGGTTCAATTTTTGGTAGAAAAGTTTATTGTTTAGAAATGCGTTTGTGTTAAATTATTATTCTTTCGGGAATATTTTTATGTTAATTATTATTCAATTCCTAGAATTTTTCTAGTTGTGAATGTTTCATTCGAGAAATTACCTTGAATGTATTTAATTTGTATGGCTTTTAATTCTTTTAATAAAGTTCTGTACTTTTTTCTTTCGAATTCATAATTTATTTTTCATATAATGCATTTTATATGGCAATGCAATGACTTTTTAAATTATTTTGATACACCAAAATTTTATGCTGTTATCATTTTATAAATTTTGACAGCAGCAATTATTTTTCTTTTTACGATATTAGAAAATCTTCAGTTTTTTATCAAAAAATGAAATGACTAGTATTAAAAAATGCTCTGACGAACACCAAAAAAGGTTAATATGTTTTTAAGTATGAAAAAGGGTTTGACAAGTGCTTCTGTTAATTATTGAGCATGAGGAAGGATAAGGGATCCCTTCTTGGCTACAACTCACTTCAATGCCAAATTTAAAAAAAATCATATTTGCGCTTTTTCCATATGAAAGAAATTTTCGATTCTTTAGTAGAACTTTCCACCGTGCTTTAGATGTTAACCAGGGGTGTAGTCGTAAAAAAAAGATAGGATATATGCTCTAGCAGAGGGATAACTTAGCATGTGTATACTATAAGCTTTCTTGAGAAACAGTGTATATGGTGTTCTATTAAAAAGTCCAGAAAGTATACGGCGTATAACCTGCACTACATCCCTGATGTTAACTCTGCACTATACTACAAATAATTTTTTTGTGCAATTATACACCTAGGGCATGCTTGGTGGCAGTGCATGAATGTGATACCTGCAGGAACTAGGTTTTTGGCACTATGTCGTTTTCCCTTACATTTATGTCTAATTAAGCTGCATCTTTACTGATTATGTCTTTACACTATACATTTTTATAGTAACTGCGACTGATTTGTTTTAATGGAAAAAGCACAAATATGATTTTTTAAAAGTTGGCATTGAAGTGAGCTGTAGCCAAGAAGGGATCCCTTGTCCTTCCTCATGCTCAATAATTAACAGAAGCACTTGTCAAATCCTTTTTCATACTTAAAAACATATTAACGTTTATAATACGTAACGTTAAATACTAGTACAGATATTAACTGGTATTTTTTATCCATCCGCGATTAATTTTATTAGACAGCTAACTTTAATTTCTAAATTCTTAAATAAACAGATATTAAGTTATTATAAATTTTGGACAATTTACAGTAAACGGATTTGCAAGATTAAATATTTTAAATGACAAATGGTATTTAAAGCTCAAGTTGTTCATTTTGAATGTGTAATAGTAATTTTAATGGGATACATAGACAAATATTTGTTTCACTCTTTACACGGATTTTAAGCTTGTACGTTAAGCGTGATTAATGAATTTGTGTACTCTGGTAGTTTAAGATAAGAATTTAAGAATGACTGAGAAACGATGGACTTTGTAATATTGATAAACGAGTTTCGCTTTAATACATCATTAAGATATAATGGAAGACTTTCTCAGTTGCCAAAAGATTTACTGTAATAATACATAAGGAACTGTTACTTTGCAAATTTCATTTTACTGAACACTAACTGGCAAATCTTCAAGACAAAGCATTATATATATATACATACAGGGTGATCTAGAAGTTTCGGGAGTTATTGTTAATAATTAGAAATTGTTAATAAATAAATTGTTAATAATTAGAAAACTATGTACTATAGGAAGATGCGTTTTTCATATATATATATGTTTAGAAAAGCGTGAGATTTTGGTTCATAATGATTTTTTGTAAATAAATAGTTAAAATTTATAGCAAAGGAGCGCTAGTATGCAGCATCGAGATGCGTTTTTCATATATATATATGTGTTCAGAAAAGCGTGGGATTTTCATTTATAAAGATTTTTTTAATAAATAGTTAACATTTTTAGCAAAGGTACGCTAGTATACAGCATCAAAACTTTCTATATCATGCGTTATGTAAGCAGATGCATTCATTTTGCAACATCTTTCCTAAGATTATTGCTCAGATTTCTTTATAAGGGTCATTAATGTTCATACTTTCTTTCAAAGGTTAAGGAAATTATATTTTAAAGGAATTTAATAAAAAATTTGGTGTGTAACCGTTAAGTTAAAAAATGCTTTGTTAGTTAAACAATTAAAAAAAAAAAAAAAAAAAAAAAAAAAAAAAAAAAAAAAAAAAAAAAAAAAAACGTGTGGCACTCGGGGACTGCGGCGGTAAAGCTATTGCATAGCAAATTTATCAACTTATGCAAAAATACCACGTCAATGTCTGCCGAAGTCTACTGAAGGATACCGTGCCGAAGTTTGCTGAACTGAAACGACGTTAGCCGGAGTGTTAGGATTTTTTCTCGTTACGGAAATTCTAGATTCGGTCGCCGCGCTCAAAGCCCGCGATAAAAGCTATGCAATAGCTTAATAAATTACCAAACAAAATTTGGTCGCGCTACGAAAATTAGATCGCGAGTTATAAGCATTTTAAATTTTTCGACCTTCACGGTGGGGGGTCTCCTGTCACCAAAAATTAACACTGTCTCATAATAAATTATCAAACAAAATTTGGCCGAGCTACGAATAGTAGATCGCGAGTTATTAGCATTTTAAATTTTTCGACCCTCACTGTGGGGGGGGGGGTCTCCTGTCACCAAAAATTAACGCTGTCTCATAATAAATTACCAAACAATATTTGTCCGCGCTACGAAAATTAGATCGCGAGTTATAAGCATTTTAAATTTTTCGACCCTCACCGTGGGGGTCTCACGTCACCAAAAATTAACAATGTCTCATAATAAATTACCAAACAAAATTAGGCCGGGCTACGAAAATTAGATCGTGAGTTATAATCATTTTTAATTTTTCTACCCTCACCGTGGAGAGGGGGCTCCCATCACCAAAAAATAACACTGCCTCATTATAAATTACCAAACAAAATTTGGCCGCGCTACGAAAATTAGATCGCGAGTTATAAGCATTTTAAATTTTTCAGCCCTCACCGTGGGGGGTTTCCTGTCACCAAAAATTAACAGTCTCATAATAAATTACCAAACAAAATTTGGTCGCGCTATGAAAATTAGATCGTGAGTTATAAACATTTTAAATTTTTTTACCCTCACCATTGCAGTCTTTTGTCCCCAAAAATTAACACTGCCTGATAATAAATTAACAAACAAAATTTGGCCGCGATACAAAAATTAGATCGCGAGTTATAAGCATTTTAAATTTTTCGACCCTCACGGTAAGGGATCTCCTGTCACCAAAAATTAACACTGTCTCATAATAAATTACCAAACAAAATTTGGCCGCGCTACGAAAAACAGATCGCGAGTTATAAGCATTTTAAATTTTTAGACCCTCACCGTGGGGGAGTCTCCTGCCACAAAAAATTAACAGTCTTATAATTAATTACCAAACAAAATTTGCCCCCACTACAAAAATTAGATCGCGAGTTATAAGCATTTTAATTTTTTCGACCCTCAGCATGGGGGGGGGGTCTTTTGTCACCAAAAATTAACAGTGTCTCATAATAAATTACCAAACAATATTTGGCCGCTCTACGAAAAGTAGATCGCGAGTTATAAGCATATTAGATTTTTCGACTCTCACCGTGGGGGATCTCTTGTCACCGAAAATTAACACTGCCTCATAATAAATTACCAAACAAAATTTGGCCGCGCTACGAAAATTAGATCATAAGAAACATAAGTTTGAGACTTGACATCCTAATATCTGAAAAATACCGCGTCAATGTCTGCCGAAGTTTACCGAAGGATACCGTGCCGAAGTTTGTCGAACTAAAACGACGTTAGCCGAAGTGTTATGTTTTTTCGTTACGGAAGTGTTAGGTTTTCTCGTTACGGAATTTTTAGATTTGGTTGCTGCGCTCAAAGCCCGCGATAAAAGCTATTCAATAGCTTAAAAAAAGGACGAAACGGCGCTGGTTTAGATTTTTTTTCATATCGTACAGATTCAGATTCAATTAGGTGGGGAGGCCTACCATATGGCTTGAGCTCAACAAGCCCCACCTAACATTTATTATTAAAAAAAGGTACAATTGTTTTAAATATGGTTGCCCAATTTCTTCTGGGCGAACCTAAAGTTTTTACAATATTAAAATGCATAAATTTCAAAATTTAAAATAGAAGAGTTAATTAAGACAATTAATAGTTTGTGCATGTCTATAAAAATTTTTAGATGCACTTTTTATCTAGAAAGTTCAACTAAGTTCAACTATCATAAGTATGATAGAGTAAATGTTTTTAGAAATGTTTAAACAGTGATATGATTTGCAAAGCTTGCTAATGCGCAAGTTGAAATATATACTGATTCTTTTCAACGAGGGTGATGCAGTCAATTATTTTCTGTACTAATTTCGGACATTTCAAAACATATGAAAACCATTTATTTAATTTCATATTTGATGGCTTTCTCAGATGAAAGATTGAAGTTAGTGGACAATTTAACATAAAATGCAAGGCTGTAATTCTGTTCCCACAAGTACAGAGGTCATAATCTACTTTATTAAATTTAACTAGATATGAAGAAAAAGGACCATGATTGGTAGCGAATAAATATAGATTTCGATAAAAAAGTAAAAAGTCTTCTGAAATTTTCGGTAGAAATTCGTATGTGTATCTGCCGGTATCTGCATAGTCCCAATAGTTTTGCCAGTGTTGAAGCGAATCTTGCTTTAATTTTCTTTATACTAAGGATGCTGGTAATGGATAGAATTTTGATTCTATTTGTGATGATTCCAGTGTAGCTTATTTTGCCAAGATATCCGCTAATTCGTTTCCTTTTATGCCCGTGTGGCCTCTTATCCATTTGAAAAGAAAATTTTTAGAAGTTTCATGTAATAGTATTATGATTGAGGTTAATAATATATCTCTTGTATTAATGTCTTTTAAGTCTTGTAGGTTTGATAAACTGTCTGTTTGAATTAATATTCATACCGTACAATGCGTGGAATTAAAACAGGAAAAGGACCATTACATATCTGAAGGCTATGATAAAAAGTTTGAGGGAACAGCGCATTGGAAGATCGACAAGGAAGTGGGAGACTCCAAACGTCTGTTGCAATCATAAATGAGGTAGAGCTCGATGCCGATACTCAATCCACATTGTTAGAACATGGTGAATGCAGTGCACGTGCGTTTTTACAACGAACTGGAATTTTTCATGGAACCGTATGGCGATCCCTAAGGATCATTCTAAAGAGTAATCCGTATAAAATTCATCATGTTTATGAATGAAAGTCAACTGATTTCAAATGTTTTATGGACAGACGCGTCACATTTTTCCCTACGTGGAAGCGTGAACATGCAAAACTATCGCATATGGGCTAAAGAAAATCTTAATGCATTGGTGGAAAAAGCTCTTCATGACGTAAATGTGACATTGGAAGGCGGATTTACAGATTCTTACACTATTGCCCCTTTCCCCATAGAGAAAATTTCCGGTAGTAGATTGCAAACAGTTTTCGTGACAGATAACGGAGATGCAGCACTTCTAAAGGATAAAGTCATCCATCACTTGAAAGAGAATAAAGCGTCCAATTCTGTAATATTCGTGCAGGATAAAGCGACTCTCCACATCGCTTCTCCTGTCACAACGATCCTGAGGACTATGTTTGGAGGTACCCATGTCCTGAGTAGCACATTTCAGCATGAATGGCCTCCAAGATTTATCTTACCCCTTATGCTATATAGTTATGGGGCTATCTGAATTTTCATGTGTACAGAGATCAGCCTATGTTATTGATCCAGCTGCCAGATGCTATACACTAGAACATTTGAATGCTAACACCTGAATTGCTTTTTAATATCCTGCAGGCTGTTTTACACAGTTTCACGATGGGACTTATAAATGATGGGCGTCATACTGAAAAATTGTACCCCTTGGACACTGATTCTTTTTTTAATGAGCTGTGTCATACCATCGCAATATTATGCTATCAATTTTGAAACTCTCGTAACTTCTTGATCTCCCGCTATATTATATATTATATATAGTGAAATACGCTTAACACGAACCGGGGGGACCAAAAATTTATTTCATGTTAGAAGAATTTTGCTTTAAAAAATAACAAAAAAGAAAAAAAACACCCTCAACAATATTTTTGATTTTGTTCGATTTTTCATTCAATTACTAGTAGGTTGCATACTGTAGAATAAAAAGGGTGATTTCGTGTGTCATTTTTTGAAGTATCATTTTTTACACTATATTCACCACAAATTGTTGGAAATTTTACATTGTTAATCATCGCTTCACTTGAATCCACATATAAATAACTGTGCATTCACGAGAGGAATACACGCTCATTCCATTGTCAATTTCTAAGTCGGAATCTACATAGGTGGAACTATTTGGACAACGAACGATTTCCAAAAATTCTCCGTCAGAATAAGTGCTGCAGACGCATCGTCATCGAAATAATCATTTTCGTTTAATGATATTGCAAAAGAGTCTAGTAACGTTAATATTTTCTTAAACATTTCACTAAATGTAGGCTTATTCTCAATGTTGGCTGATTCTTAAAGTGTCGAAGAATTTTCTTCATACAGAATCCCAAATAGTGAAAACGATTTTCAATTGCCACAGGCTTCACTAATTTCCACGCTGAGCGCAACATATGTAATGCATCCAATAAATTAATTGAGAAAATTTCATTTGATTCTAATGCAACGAAATATTTTACATAAGATAATATGTCATTGAAGATATAATGGAATTTTTTTGTATCAAATGAAACAAAATGTATTAAATAGCATAGTATACTGTCCGAACTACTATTTAAGATTTTTCGTGCTAAACGTATGTATATATGTACATATATGCGTGTGTAAGTAAATCTCAAAAAAGTCTACTAATAAAAGATATTTAAGCGACAGCGAATATTACGACAGCGACCTGTATCCAAAATCTTATTTGTTTCATTCCGAACCAGCAGGAGACTTCGCGCATGCTGAGAACCCGATTCACACAGTAGGACGAAAAAGAACAAAGCAAGAAAGTGTTTTTGATTGGTTTAGCTACATATTTTTATAATTTTGATGAGTGAAAAATGTAAAATAAGTAAAATTGGAAGACAGACTCTAAAAAATCGTTCTCTTGCATATCAAATGCCATAATGAGTTTAAAGAAACAGTATTGTTAACCGTTTAAAAACCACGTAAATTTGAGACGAATGGTTAAGTTTCCAGCAATTCTAAAACAAAAAAACAGATATTTTGTTTAAAAATTGTTTATAACTCGTGTGTGCATTATGCATAAAAAGAGAAAGAAAGAAAAAACATGGCATTTTGCATGAATTGATTGGATGGGAAATTGTACAATGCAAGTAAAAAAATCACAGAGATAGATGTAATTAAATTTATTGTGTTTTAATATCTTAGAAATCTGTAATTAAAGAATTTAAAATGATTAACCATATCTACATATATTATTCAAAAGTGCCATCAAAATCGCAAACATCTATTCTGAAATTAGAATTAACATTTCCTTTTCGTGGCACCTATGCACCAAATTTCAAATTATATAAAAGTCTAGAAGGTAAATTATATATTTACTAAATTATATATTATTGTACACTGTAAATTGTACATTAATTAAAAATCATTTTATTAATTTTCAAGCCTTATCGCGTGTCTTTATATCCCATACTAAAGAAGAATAACATCTTTGTAGGCTATGGGTCAAATATGACACACACTGGTATTTCTAAGGACACAAGAAATGGGTAATTCTAGCGTCAAATGTTATATACTAGATTAATGAAAACAAGAACATGCATTAATGCACTTTTTAACATCTTTATTAAAAATTCATATCCAACATTTACAAAAAATATACAATGTTTGATGAAATGCAGATTATATAAATAATTATGTAATACAGAAAAATCTACATCTAATTCATTTAAAATACAATAAATATTTTTAATGGTTATAACATAAATATTAAGACAGCATTCTTCACTGAGTGCATTTTGGACCATTTCAAAATATTTGAATTCCGTGAGTGACAACAGTTATGTTACATGTTAATAAAAACAATAAAGAAATGGAAAGAATAAGGTACTACACGGTTATCCCGTAGACCAATTTCGCCAAATTATACAAATCGCCAAACTAATAGCCAAATTACACATATTGACATAATTTTTATTTAAAATAATGTAAAAAAAAATAATTAGTGGAATATTAATAAAAATACAAATGAAAAGTCGAAATAAAAATCCCTTGATGTCTTTTTAAACATGCGTTGCGTGCTTAATGTCATTTAATGTAAAATTCACGATCATCCATTATTGTCATTTAATCTTATAGTTTGGCGATAATTTTTTGTTCGACGGGGTAACCAAGTAGCACAAAATATAACCAAAAAAATCTTGTTACAAAATGATTGATAATTTCCCAGATGGCAATGAATTAAAGTAAGGTGATGTGAGCGGACAAACGAGCAATAAACTTGGTCAAACACAACAACATGTGGTGTAAGTCTACAATGAAGTATAATGTTTTGATTTCTAAAGAAAAAGAAATTTGTACAATCATGTACATGTGCTATCATTGAAAAATTTAACTTCAGGATTAAAAGTTAGGATAAATATATCTACAATTAATAATATCAATCAGACAACATTTTCAGTATTCCAATATCTGTGTGCAACATTTTTCAAAACTATTCAACATTTTAACACTCTAATATTCCGAATTTTGAATTACAATATTTCTTCATATAAATAAGTATTTTAATTATTTGCTTTAATACCTAAGATATCGAGAAAAATATATAATAATAATTAGATTGATTTTTGATTAAAAATAAATAAAAGTGTTGAATAATGAAATACTGAACTTTAAAGTACTAGATTAAAAAATGGTATTTAAAAAATCCTGACTTACGGTTAGAATTATGTTACTTAGTTTTGTGTATTTATTTTTAACAGCAATTTTGAAATTTTATAAACAAACAACTATTTAAATTTAATTTTTAAACACAATGTATGTTATCCTTTAATGGTGTTAATAAAAAAATGTTACCTCACGTGAATAAATGAAAATTGCAGTTTTTGAACGCATCGGAGTAAAAGGAATTCGTGTCCTAAGCTGTCAATGCGAATACAAAAGCAACATTTTTCACAGATATGAGTGTTTAAATGTATTGATAAATATGGTGCGTTTTGTTGTTTTTTTTTTATTGAATTATGAACTACATGCTTCCTTGTTTTGCACTTACACCAAATAGTAAAATTACTGGGAAGGACTCAGAACACCTATCTTAATTTATGGCCATCCAGTATTTTTCCACATCACGTAGCACCGCATGTACAGCTTTACAAACACATTATAAGTACAGGAAATAATTTTACGACTAAAATTTATCTTATAATTTTCTACGAGAATTAAACCGTAAAATTATCCGTCATTAAAAAACATACACAATGTTATAACAGAAGTAATTTATTCCATTTTTTATTATCGGGTGAAAAAAGTCCGGGCCAGGATTCGAACCAGGGATCTATTGGCTTAAGCCGCCAATGCTCTACCAGTTGAGCTATCCCGGACACGAACACTGGAGGACTATTTCACCCAATTAACCTCAACGATTACTTTATCTGTTCGGATACTCTGGATCAGCTCAACAGAATAAATCGAAGATCAGTATTTATTCTGTTGAGCTTATTCAGAGTATCAGACCAGATAAAGTAATCGTTGAGGTTAATTGGTTGAAATAGTCCTCCAGTGTTCTTGTCCGGCAGAGCTCAGTTGGTAGAGCATTGGCGGCTTCAACCAATACATCCCTGGTTCGAATCCTGGCCCGGACGTTTTTCATCCAATAATGAAAAATGGAATAAATTACTTCTTTTTTAATTAATTTACCGATTGAATAATCGTGTTTAAAATTAATCTAATATACAATGTTATACATTGTATCCCTCTATATGAAAAATGTTTAGGCCAGGATTCGTGGTTAAACCTCTAGTTTAATTTTCCAAACTGTGTTCCACCAACATTGCTATCAAGAGAAGCACAGTGTGTAATATGTTTGTCAAAATATGTGTGTCAAAATTTTTAACGGCAATTTTGTTATATGACAGATCATATGAGAGTGATAACAAAAAAACGCAATAATATGCAACATCAGGGAAGGTTTTTCAACAACAACGTGACACAGCATATTTCAGGTCATTCATTTACTCATTAAATAATTCAATGTGATATGCGATATTATTATATCATCGCACCAAGCTGGTGGGATGATAACTGTTTGAGTCGCAGAAAGTTTTAAAAGAAAACGCTATAAAAAAATCCCAAGCAGAACTACAGCGCTTTTTTTATTTTATGCCGAAACGACTCAAGCAGCGCGCTAACATTTTTTTTGAGAAAAGACCGAAATGGCGCGATAGTGCTTCAATTTTACTCCGAAAAAACCCAAGCGGTGAAATAACTCGTTTTCTCCAGGGAAGGTTTTTCAACAACAATATGGCACAGCATATTTCAGGTCATTCATTTACTCATTAAATAATTCAACGTGATATGCGAAATTATTATATCATCGCACCAACCTGGTGGGATGATAACTGTTTGAGTCGCAGAAGGTTTTTAAAGAAAAAACTATAAAAAAATCCCAAGCAGAACTACAGAATTTTTTTTTATTTTATGCCGAAAAGATTCAAGCAGCGCGCTAACACTTTTTTTGAAAAAAGACCGAAGTGGCGCGATAGTGCTTCAATTTTAGTCCGAAAAAGATTAAGCGGTGCAAAAACGCGTTTTCTATTTCATATAGATAAGTCCCAATCGTTGCACCATCACTCAAAATGTGCTCGGTTTTCTCGACATAAAAACTGAAATGCACGATCACGCTGCTTGGTACTGGCAGTTTCATTGTCTGTATCACGTCATTTATCATATGCATTGAGATAATTGACGATAAAATTTCTTCCAAAAAAGTAAGTTTTCCATACATACTTTACGCATTATTATCCAGTACATATCATCACACAGAACAGGTGAGATAACAGAGCAAGGAACTTAATTATTTAAAATTATTAATATATAACACAAACATGTTATGCACACTGCTCAAAACATTCTATTTCAAACACATTATTTGTATAAACAATCCAGGATATGTAACTTGGCAGAATGTAACAAAGGTTGTTAGAGGTACTAAACTTAAATCCTGGCCTGGACACTTTTTCTCAATGGGATTAAAAGTTTTGTAAAGAATGTATATCAATATATGAAGGGCTTATAAAGTATATAACTAATGAAATTGGGAGTTGTCTTATCCTTTAAAATCTTCATCGCCAGTGAGAGAGTGGTAGAATTTCGAGTTATTATAAATTCATATTGGCGCAGCCTGTACCCTAACGGATTTTGCGCAATAAAACCCCATACAATCAACCATAACTTAATAAATACTTATTGAAATTATATAAATCTCCATAATATGTTTAAACTTTATTAAAGGTTTTATAAATTGTAAAAATGAACGTTTATGATGTAATGTAATACAAAATACAGGTCAGTTAATATTGCAAAATTATTTTCATATGGTATATCACTATTTGCAAGATAAAAAGAATAGATATATAAATTTAAAGTTTATTTTAAAATGACTTCTAACCTATATTTTACAGAAATAATTAGTATTACTGGCATAAGTAAATAGTTTCCTTATTTTTTAGTTATTAATTTTTTTCGAATATTTCTAAACTTTTCAAATTTAATTCATTTTTTAAGGCAGTTTCTCTCATATAATTTGTGTACCATTGATTCATTCTATGAAGCATAGTTTAAACTTCATTTCAGCATACATTTTAACTTGATACATATATTTTAATTCAATAATCGGACAAACACTAACATAGTATGTGAAAAAACGTTAAAAAAAAACTTTGCAATTTTAATTTAATTGCAATTTTTATTATATCATAAGAGTTTAGTTATTATTTTCTAACTCCTTAATTCCTCCTTTTCTAACTCCATTTCTATATTGCAAATTTTAATGTAATTTCAATAAATGTTTGAAACATTATCAGAAACCGAAACTGCATTAATTTTCACTGACGAAGAGGATTTTAAAAAACATAAGACCCTATGCACTTTCAAGATATCCAAAGTTAAATCTTACAAAAGAAATCTACAATGAAAAACCACTGTGATAGCCCTAAAATAGCAGATTTTACGAGATTTGCAGTAAACTTGAACACTTTTCTTGTTAGATTTCATTTTATCTCAATCATACGCAAAAAAAGATAAGTTTTTAAAATTTTTGCGTATCATTGATGTTATGGCGCATATTGTTTAAAAAATATGTCTTTGTTCTTTTAAAAATTTGCGAGGATACAGTTTAAATAATTTTACATGAATATTTGGGAGGGCTGAGGGAGAATGAAAGTTTTAATATTGTACAACCAAACCCTTCATATATCACTGACTTAAAATGGATTAAAAAATCAATAAATTTCGCTTTGTTCACTGCATTTACTAATTT
This sequence comes from Maratus speculifer, assembly GCA_964019185.1. NCBI lineage: Eukaryota > Metazoa > Arthropoda > Arachnida > Araneae > Salticidae > Maratus > Maratus speculifer. Next base: position 108,760,673 of record OZ025298.1, on the reverse strand, counting down.
TAAAATACGAGTCATAGTATTTTTTCAGGATTGCAGTGTAAGAAAATCAAAATTCAGTTTAAATTAACATCACAAAATCATTTTTTCCAATATTAATCTAATTAAATCTAATTATTTAGATTGAGCTAAATCTATTTTCAAAGCAGTATTAAAAATTAAGCTCTAATTGATATAGAAACAGTTAGAAGTGTAATTATTTTTTTTCATTTTGAGTATTCTGCTTCAAAGAATATAGTATTGTATTTCAATGATCAGGATTAAGAATAATGATAGTTCATGTTTTGCAACAATTTAACTTTCAAGCTTGAAACACCGACCCTCAATTTGAAATCCATTTTTAAATATTCAGAAAAAATATTTAAACAATCCTTTGAAAACAAAGTTAAAGATGATATTAATGCATGAATAAGGGCGAACATTAATTGAATAAACACAGTGGGAATAGGTGTAAAAGAGTAAAAACAAGAGACATTGAATCTGGATAAAGAAGGAAAGATAATCTGTCATTGTTTTTTTTCAAATAACCGGGCTGCATTTTCAGAAAGAATCACGTTTTGAGCACCTTATCGCCAGAACAACTACTGGCGCGGAGATGAAGTCAATGCTACGCACCTTTTCTTGTTTGTGACGTCAAACGCCTAGCGAATAGCACACCTTCCTTCTTCAAAGAGATCGCGCCTATTGTTCATTTGTTTTTCATAAATGTTATCAAGCAAAGACTATAATATGAGGAAATGTTATTCACCGTTGTTTACGATTAAAACATAGTTTAAAACAAAGAGCTTTTTCAAATTAAAATGCTTTAAATTTCACAGAACATCTAAACATAGTTTTTTTTCAAAAATATTATTTCCTTAACTCGCTATGTTCAAAGAAATTGAGAAGTTAATTAAAAACAGTAGTATAGATTCTCTTGCAATAAATATAATTCTATTAATCATATGTTTTATGACACATTTGAACTTAGTTTATTTTGTGTTTGGCGATACAGCTAGCTGAACGTTCTAGCTTTCGCCAACTCGCCAAAGCTAGTGCTCAAAACGTGATTCTTTCTAAAAATGCAATTGGGCTTAGCAAATCAGCTTTGGCATTAACCAAACGTAAAGTCAGAATCTAAGTATTATAGGTAAAATTTTAACCATGCCAGATACTGTGACAAGGTATTCCTTTGTTAACAAATTCACTAAACATCCAGGAGATGAAGAAAACCGTTCATCGTATTTAACTGTTTTCTTATAGTAGAAATGGAGATAACAATGAAATCTATCTTCCCGATTCTTCCTCTAAATAAAAAAAATAAAATTGAGGGAGGAAGGTTATAATTCAAGAATATAATAAATTATCTTATGATACGTTAGAAACCTTTTGAATTCCTATTGGTTTCAGAACAAAGTGGCATGGATGACTCATATCTCTTATTCCTGAATTCTATGCAATTTATAGTAGTGATACTTCAAATATAATATCGGTATCAGAGCAGATATATGCAATTATGGATTGTTACCCACGAACTGCATCAGAGAAGTTTTGCGAATAATATTACATTATTTTATGATGCCTAACTGCAACGAAATTTGTATGATTTTGTTACGACATTTAACTGCCATCAAATTATGATAGGAAGAATGTTGATTTTGACAATGTCAGGCACAAAATATGCAAATGCAGATTCTATTTCAAATAACTTTAATTAAACTTCATATTACGTATAAAATATTTTCAGCAGCTTCTAATTATAAACTTGTCCATCATGATAATGCATTCCACTCATACTGGTTTATAGCTGGTGAGTTATCCAAATTCATAGAATATTTCAATTATTCGTCTCATTGGCCAATAAATTATTTTTACTTTCACTAAGCCCAGCCTTGATTCATCATTTAAAATAGACTGAAAGGTAAATAATAATAGAAAAACATATAAAAAACTATGAAATACTTCTTTAAAAAAATAAATATATATTTTAAGGAAACTTTTCCGAACATAACATAGAACAAATACATTATATTTGATTAAAAAACACCATTTTAAAAATAATTTTCAATATGAAATACAGATTATATACATATATCATTAATTTTATACTTCCAGAAGATATATTTTGTAATTTTTATATAGAAATTTGTAAATATTTAATAATATCCAGATAATTTTTTGACGTAAGTTCATCATAACATTAAACCCTGTTTTATAAAATGTTACTCGTGTAATAGCTCATGTAATTGGACTTTTCGCTTCAGATAATAAGCTGAAGTTCAGTGATGTACTAGGTATCATCGTCAGCTTCCTTCCTGTAAAATAAATATGTACATATTATCTTAAAATCAAAAAATAAATTTATAATATACTATACGCATCTTTTTTCCACAAGAAAGTTGCAATTTTACCATTTGGGGATTTATAATATTCTATATACAAAAATCATCAACAACTTTAAATGAACTGACGCTCAAAATAATCAAGAACACATTACCACATGTAAATGGAAAACTACGTTTTTACAAGAATCATGAGTTTCAGTCCAGTTACTCAATCAAACTTTTCAGAACAATTTATTTAAAAAAACACTGTAAAGATTTAAAAATATAGTGAACTAATAGCAAAAGAGCCGACAGCACAAAAATCTATATTATCGAGCACAAGAAAAAAATTATTTTTTGTAAGAGTAGTGATAGGGGAATCTAATTATCCATGTCTGAAGCAAGTGAAGTGGTGCTTAAGCCTAAAACTAATACCACTAGTAGCTCACTCATACGTTTATCATTGTAAATATCACAGTATATAATGTTATAGTATTATCCTTCGCGATGTCTCCTTTTATTTTCTTTTTATTACGCTAAATTTCCAGTGTATTCAGAAATTTTCTATTCTATGATAATACCTATTAATGATTCTATAAAATTAATCTAAACTAATTATTATCTCTCAATTTACATAGAAAGCTTTTAGTTTGTTCTGAAATTGTCTCATTATATTTGATCTACAATTCCTATTATATAGTGCTAATTTGAACGTTTTTTAAAGAACCATTTATGGTTTTTCTTTTTACTTATTTTTATTCCAAGATCTTTCGAGCTTGGGATATTTGTTTAATCCTCATATTTTTAGCTCATTACCCACTTTGACAGAAAAATTTGCTGAATTATTCTCATTAGACTTTTTCGCGTGACGTCTTTATTCCTTACAAACCACACGCGCGCGACGTCATGATTTCTATTCTTGCGAGTTTTATCAAAAAGCAGAAGAATTCGGTAGAAACTCTGAATTTGCACGATTTTCATCTTGGACAATTCTGCGCTACCTGGAAGTTCCCGTATGACTAAATTTCTTATAATATCCACTATGAAGCCATTTTGCTGTGACTTCTTATCAGCAAGACCTGAGCATAACATTAAAGTTTTTTTAGCTGATGTGTTGTTAATAAAGATTAAAAACTAAATAGATGTCTAGTTATTTGAAGGAGAAACTCCGAGTTACAGTTCTTCTATTGCCTAATGATCCACCACCACCACTACCTGTATTAACGACCGGCAGGTTGTCGGTTTTCGAGGTTTGAATGAGTTTACGCATCATTAATCGGAATTATCATGCATATGATTGAATTTTTATGGCAGGATTTTCTGCAATACTACATATATATATATATATAAACGTACACACACATATCTATACATTAATTAGCGTATGTTATTACCCGTAAAACATGGTGACGTCATTTCAACGTCGTTGTGAAGTCACATTGTGACTTTGTGACCATCGATTGTCGATGAGACGTCATGTGACGTCGATGTGAAGTCAAGGTGACTAAAATGTGTAGTCGTTATGGCCATTTTAGAGCTCTTTTGTGACGTTTCACAAAATGGTGACAATGTGACAAATTTGTGAAAAATGTGTCATTTGTGACTAATTTGACATTAACATTGTGACGAAACTGTGTCAAAATCAACGATATTTAAACTGCCAAAAAAGTGTTTTTTTAAAGTAAATAACATGTGTTCAAGGATATTTATAAGTTTCTAAAGATTTTTAAGAAACCGTGTACAGAAACTAAAAACAGTGTGACGTCACTGTGACCATGCATGTTATTAGGGTACTACTCACTCTTTGGATTTTAGACGACTGAGGGACAATTGCTCTTGACATCTGATACTGCTTGGTGAAAATGGTTCAGGAGGCTCTAATAGTAGCGTCTGCTCTTCACTAAAGGTTACAGTTTTCACCTTGTGTGGTTTAGAGTGGGTATCTTCGGATTTCAATACTGACGTTGGTTGCGGTTTAACATCTCCACTTTCTATTACTAAGTCGAACATAGATTGTGGCTCTTTAAATGCTGGTATTGGTTCAAATTCATGAAGAATTAGTGAAGCCGGTGCATCTTTTAATAGATAAGGCTTTTTGAAAGAATCATCTTCTTCACTCTCTCCTTTCTCGACCTAAAAATTATGCATTATCATAATAAACTCAAATTAAAAAAATAATAAAATATTGCGATGTAAGCAAGCAGTTATGAAGGTAGAAAAATTAAAGAAAATATAAAATTCATAAATGAAATTCATTGGCATTCGATTCCAAATATTTTCTTTAAATGTTTACTGTTTCTAAAAATGTAATTCAACAGACAAATAGCAGCATAAAGTACATTTTTTCATAAAGATTTCGATTCGGGAGTCTGTGATTTCACAGTATGAAATTCATTAAAGTTTATAGAAATTTCATGAATTAATATTTATAATTTATATTTGAATTGTCATTATTTATTAAAGTTACATTCAAATACTGTTAATTTTTTTTTATATAAGCAATTCGGGATATATATCGCACACTTTAAAAAATGAAAGCGAAAATGTATATTTATGTCCTTATTTTGTTGCGCAAACATTTTCTATTTTAGTACCCCAATGTTGTTAGAATTTTAATATTTACAAATTATAAATAATTTAACTTGTAATAAAATTAACTTTAAATTTAATTAACATAGACAATTTTATTAGGATTGCTTAATTATGAAATAAAGTTTGACAGAAATATGCTTCAGTTTACTTTATATGCGAATAAATTGTAGAAGTATTCTTGATTAGTTTACCTGGTCCTTTTTACTTACAACAATCCTTATATATATTATAAATGTGAAAATGTTTCCGAAAGTTGGAATGAAATTGGCTTCAAAACGAATGGTTTAATGTTTTTGAATCTTTGCATATAGATACATTATAGCCCGGAAATGAACATAGACTATGTTTTATTTATTTTATTCAAATATTTTAATTAATAATTCAAAATGTCATTTTTTATATAGAATCAGTAGGCATTTTTTTAGATAAAATTTAATCAATTTTCTTTCCGTTGCCAAGAAAATCTAAATCAGGAATAATAATTCCTCAGCGGCAATAAATTCTCAATTGAAAAATTTGTGGGAAAAATAAAAAAAATAAAACTACTGATTAATATATTTTTGACTCGATTTTTCAACACTTTCCGACAAAGTTGAAAAGTTACTATGCTTAACTTGATAATACGAAGTGCACTTACAGGGACACACAGCAGATTTCAGATAGTATATTTTCTATCCGAAGTACTGTATTTGATGGATGCTGACTGTTGCATGGATGAAATGCATTTCAAATTATGATATCGTCGGTACCTTGTCAAACTATCCAATGTGAAAATAGTGAGTTAGCTTTTTCAAATCCAGATTTTTTGATTGGCACCCCTTTTTTGAAATGGTAAAATTATCCTTGTTTTCTTCCTAAATACAATTTCATTAAATAAGATAAAAAAGACGAATTTTACTATTTAAAAAAAAATGGTGTCAATCAAGAAACCTGAATTTTTTAAAAAGTATTCCCTATTTTCACATTGAATAGTTTGACATGGTATTCATGATATGTGCTTTTAAGTTTCACTAAATGTATGCATATTAAATGATGAGTATAATTGCTAATAGTTACACAATTTAGATACACAGTGTTACGCAAAAAATCTCGGAAATATATTGAATATGAGTGTAATTTACTTAAAGGTGGTTTTTAAATAAAATATGTACTTTTATTTTGAACTACATTCAGCAAACTAAGAAATGTTTGTAGTATATAGATATAATGATATACAGGGCCACGCAAAGAACTGGATACATGGTTGTAATCGAATGATAATTTCTGAAAATGTAATTTTAGTAGTAATAGGGAATATATTTGTTTGAACTAAATTTTAGAAAAATACTTTCGTGTATTAAAGATACTTGAACTACAGGGCTGAACAAAAGTATTCAAGAATGTTTCTATCTATTAGTATAAATTGCTGAAAAAAATTTCAACCAGCAAAAAAATCCGCAAATAGGGATCATAAGAAGTTTTTTACAGTAAATCGCGATAAAAAGTTAATTACACATACATTTAATGCTTTTAATCAACAAATTCTTTTTGGTTGATTGATCAATTAATTCTTCTTTAAATGTTATGTGAACGAAGTCACGGATAACTGCTAGTATAATATATAATTGACGCTGTACAACGAATGTTCATAGTTTCAAATTTCACATAAAATCGTATTTTATACAAAAATGATTACGCTATTTATTTTATTTATTTTCTACTTTTTATTTTTAAAATTTTTCGTTGTCTCAGCTTCATACCCAGTTGGTGTATTTTTCTAGAATGCTTTTACGCGTAATTAATTCATAAACAGTTATAAATAAAAACATTATTTGGCGGTTTGTCACCTGCTACCAGCCAAGCGAAAAATGTTTTAAAATTAAGTTATTAATATGCATTCATGTTGCAAAACTTACACAATACTTGTTGTCACTCGAAACCCACCTTTCTCTCTGTTATAATTCAGGCATGTCTGAAAGGGTTTTAGCAATAGATCACAAAATCTTAACATACAAAAATCAAGATGAGTTATACAAACATACATTTAGTTAATTTTTTTTTCAAATATAATGAATTCAGATGTAATAAAATTTTATGTGCTTTGATTTAAAAGTATATTGATTAATCTTCTCAAAACGGAGGTATTCTATGGGATATGTATGTATCTTTATATTTTTTGTGACGTATATAAATAATGTTAAAAAGTGAAAAAAAAAATGTATGAGAATGGAATTTAACAGATAACGGATTTAAAGAAAAAATGAACTTCTTTCTTATAGTGCTTTTTTGCAGAGCTATGTGCTCAATAATAATATCTTACAGCACAAATATACGAAATGTACGAACATGAAAACTTAAATAACTTTATTGCACGTTAAGATACCAATTATAGAGTTAATTAGTACTACAAACTTATTAACCCCCTGACTGCCCAGCCGAAGGGTAATATCGTAATATTGTTTTCTCTGTAATTTATTAAAAATATTTAAAAAAAAAAATTTTTTTTCCAACCTGATACAAAATATGTTATTAGTATCGGTGTATAATCTTTGATAGCATCAATCCTAAATTAATTTTTTTGAATTGGGTTTTATTTGTGGAATTATTCTAATTTAAATATTGCTTATATTGCCGTGAAACCTGCAGCTTAGTGTGTGAAAAAATCAGCCGGCGGCAGTCAGGAGGTTAAATATCTTTTTATTTTATATTTTTCAATGTTTTTGCAATGCAAAAAAGTAAAGTAAATTATGAAAATCGCAAGAAAGTATTAAAAAATGTAATTTTTTAGTCGCCATGTATCAACCAATTTTACGTACCCAAAAATATTTTTAACATTCTTCGCTAATCAATCTTTCTTAGTTATCAATTTCTCAAAATAAATCTATAACTGAAATAAAAAAAAACCCTGGGGTCTAAAGAGCATAAGTATTCGATAGATTAAAATATTTGTGACATTTTTACCTGATACATAGCCTTTTGAACATTTTTGGCGTCATTTATTTTATCCTTCTGGTAATAGATTGCAGCAAATATCACAACATTCAACATCAACAGTGAACATCCGACAGCAATTGTGACTCCAAGTGCTGAAAGGTTTGCTTTAGAATCTACTCCATATACTTGAGCATCAGTGACATTAGTTCCTCTGTCTGTTATTCCACTTGTTTTGTTGACTTGTCCAAAATTCCCATGTTGCTCAATGCACGTTTGTATGACCCCTTTGTATGTTTCTCTCACGACTCCGTCGTATAAAGACACCTCGTGATGTCTGTCCAGCATGTTATGTTGATTCGACGTCGAGTTATCTGGGGTATCAAAGAACGGTATCAAGTTCAACCAATAGGAGAGTCTGTGAGCTTTGTAATGATCATGAACCTTTGGCTTGAGTGCTATTGAAATAACAAAAATTGTTTTACGTATTCAACAAAATATACATTTTAAATTCAATACAATTTCGATTAAAAAATAGTATATATTTCTAATTATATATATATATATATATATATATATGTTAAAAATACAGATTAAATGATAAATAAAAAAAATTAATATGATCGTATAAAAATTTTAAAATATTTTTTTTTTTTTTTTTTTTTAAGGAGGAACTAATGTTTTTTTTCTATTTTCTAAAGAATGCAGAGTGTTTTTTGCAATATAAGAAAATAAAAATAATATAAGTCGTTATATTTCCTATACAAATGTAAATTCATGCATTTATTGTGCATGTGTTTAACGCGGACTTGTTTCCTTCCATTTTATATTTAAATATTGGGATTATATGTTGTAACAAATGACGCAGTTGACTTAACTGAGGTAATATGAATTGCATAAATTGTATGACAATCATTGTATCAACAAATGTACGATCATAAGTTTAAAAAGTACGTAAGGAATTCCGAGTTCTATCTCTTACGCTTTGGACACTTTTTATTTATTTATTTATATTTATATTTAACAGTATTATTATTTTTAAACATTTCTGTCCGTTACTATATCCATCCAGGTTTTTGAATATTTCTATATATTATTTCTTGTACATCTGGTTCATTTTCTTTACACAGTTCAGACATATAAAAAGATTTAAAAAAATTCTGAAGAATATAACAAAATGATGAAAATGACAAATACAAACAGACTGGATGAAATATATCAGTATCAGTAAAAGTTGTCAAACATATAAGAAACAAAAATTAGTAACTAAATCGTGAAGAGACCATCTCACGAGATGGTTGCAGGGGGAAAAGTCCAAGAAGCACTAAAATATTACCTTGCTTTCAAAAATATGTTACATAAAAGTACAGAATAATAATAATAATAATAAAAGCTGTGTTAGCGTCTTTTTGATATAAAAGTAATCCTTAAAAAAGGAAAGCTCTCAAAGCACAAAATAAACCAAAGCATCAAGTTTTAAAAGTTAGAAAGGATTAACTACACACCTAATATCATGAAAATTTCTGTTGGAAAAAAGCTTAATTATACATGATATAAAAAAAAGAAAAACATTAAAACGGTTAGGATTGGTTTTGCATAATTTGTAAGATAATTAAAGCAGAATAAATGATTCAATGTTCAGATTATGAAATATAGTTTCATGTTGCGTTTACTGGATTAATGTATGGCAAAAAAGAAATTCATGTGTAAGCCTTGTATCACTTTTACATGATATTCAAGTAATTGCAAACTAGTTCCATAATTTCTGTTCTTTATTACTTATAACTTTATATTCTAAATACATTTTCATTTGAAATAATATTATCGTACTTTCAGACATTAGATTTCATTATATTTCACTGCTTTTGTTTCTTTGATTGTTTCATTAATCGCAAATTTCACTTTGAATAAAATTATTTATATTACCTACTCATTACAGCAGACAAATATTTTTTGGTCGAAATTAGAATGAATTTTTGGTCCAATTTAATCAAACATAAGAACCCAGTCCCTGAATTTGAACCACGTTTGACAATAATTTATGTTTTAAATAAATATAAAACATAAAATATTCAAAATGAAATTGTCACAAATAACTAAAAATTTGTTAACTGTTTTTGTTAAACAAACATTAAAAATTCCCACCGTTACCGATAGCATTTTTTCGTTCCCCTGGCCTGCCCGCAAAGTACCGCCAGGTTGGTAACCCCTAGTCTAAGCTATTAACAAGCATGAAATATAAAAATTCTGTATGGTATTCACCGTGTAACTTTTTTATGTTTTTTTTAAATATATTTTTAATAATATTATTATATTTAAATTATAACAATATCTAGTAACATTATTTTAAATTTGAAATAGATAGACCGACCATGGTCGAGGGCATTTATTAGTTATGCTCGTAGTGTGTAATTCAAATCCTGACGCTTTCATTGAAGAATTTAGTTTTGAGCTCAGTGCGGTACTTGTGTCTTCTTATGCATACATGTATCAAAAATGCTACTTTGTTTATTGTTGAATAAATATGTTAAAAAATGAGCAAAATTGTGTATAATATTGTGTTCTATGATTATATTAAGAAAATGGATCATATACGACCAGGTGAAATAAGGGTCTCAAAGCAACCCTGCACATTTTCATAAAATCAAACTTAATCTATGATTTATATTTGTTTTTACCTTAAATCTATATATGTAGGTACATCGCAAATTCTCAAGATACAAAAATAAAACTTTTTAAAACATTTTGTGATACCAAATTTACAACACTTTAATGTGTTTTGAATTAGAAAACTTCATTTATAAAACATTTTTTTTTGTTATATGATTGCGTTTTTTATATGTTGCAAAATTGTTGCTATCAAGAAATGTGTTCTTGGTATGTTGCGAAATTGTTGCTATCACGAAATGTGTTCTGAAAATAGTGTTGTTAGTTGTCTTGAAATAGTGTTGTAAATTGTGTTAATCTTTTTTTTTTTCGAAATAGTGTTTTGCTACACAATACTTTGTCAACAAAATAACAACGCATTGTATACACCCCAAAATTTAAAACACTATAAAATAAAACATGTAAAACATTTTCTACATGGTGACTTTAAAATTACACAGTTTTAAAAATGAAATAAGAAAAAGTTTGTTTTATAGAAAAAATGCAGGCAATTACTTAGTGCTTTGTGTGAATTTGCAAACAATTCTATTTCTGGATCAGAAATAACTCTATTCCTGGAAAAATTTTGGTAATTGTTAACACCAAATTTTGCACAATATTTTGCATGGCACAACATATTCCCAATTACATTCATGGGTAAAAACTATTTTAATTAGAAATGCTAATTATTATGAACAGTTTGTGTTGTAAAATTGTTTCACGAATTTTGCAGTGTAGCTGTTAATAATGAAATTAAATTACACTCCATTTCGATTATAAAGCAAAAACGTATTATTGATAAACGCTAAAATCAGATAAATCTGTCAATACATGATCAATAAGTTTTGCATTCACAGAAAATTTTTCAACTTTTGGTGGTAAAATTCTCCTTTAAATAAATGTTACTTGCGTTTGAAAACTTAACATTGTTTTACATGCAGTATCCGTTGTTAAATTCTAAAAACTTGTGAGTGGATTTCAAATGAACATGTAAGTATCTTATATTTTCGAGATTTTCGTGTCCATTACTGCCAAATACGAATAACAAGCTTGTGATTAAAAGCACGCAATTCCTTGTGCAGAAAGAAAATTTGAACTTAAAAAGTTTAAACAGTCAGGAAATTGAGAAATAAATCTTAAGATTAATTTAAAGATCGGTATCAAAACGAAATCAATTTTTGCTTATTGAAATTGATCATAGTCAAAAAAAGAACAAAGGGAATTAGGAGATAGTACTTATAAAAATAAACAGTGTTTTTATATTTAAAGAAATAAAAAAAACCGAGTTGCAGTCTGCAAGATTTGTCAAAAATGCGTCATGCAAAAATTTCAGAAATTTAAATTAAATGAAAATTAATTGCGGAAAAATTTTTAAACGACTCTATTATTTCTGTTTGTAAAATGCGATGTTACCTTACGAAAAGTTATAAATGAACACCAATCATTTATTCCTCCTAAGTACCATCAAAATAAACTCTCTAAATTCTGAATATCTAATTGATATCTAATCTGTGATTATATATCTAATAAATCTAAATCTGTCATTAGATATCTAATCACAGACCGACATGCTTTCCTGAAAACCAACAAACCTCGCAGAAAACAAAATTAATCTTGACGAAAATGTCGATTAAAGACGATAATTTTTGTTAAGGCATGTACGGATATATAAGTTCAACTTGGAGTGAGACACGATGTTTTTACAGCAGCATAAATAAATTGCAACTCTCATTTTCTATTTTAAAAATTCATCTTGATGGTTTTCGCTGTCTCCCTCATTTTCTAAATATATCATGTGGAGGACCTGTATATATTTTTTTACTCTGAAATCTAAGCATTCTATGCGTAATACTTGAAATTGAACAATACTTGCATATGCTGAGGTATTTCTGGTGATGAGCTGTAAATTCTGGCCAAACAACACGCTCATAACGACCGCGGGAAACATCCATCTGCAGATTTCCCATCTGTGCTCCAGTATTCGGGTCACTGAAAGGAATATGTATTAATTAATAAAAAATTCAAGCTAAGCACATTTCAATATTCATCAATATTCATATTAATCTTTGAATTCACTATTAATAGATTTCAAGCTCAGGATAATGTTTAATTATTAGACCTTTCTAAATACTTGGAATGGAATACATTTGATAAAGTGATTTTTTAAATTAATATTTTAATTGTAAAATAAGTTTCTTGTAAATTAAATGATAAGTTACAATATTATAAAGTAACTGATGCATTACAATGTATTACATATGATGGATTTTTTATATATGAGTCAGTGATTATGAAGATGATAACATGAGAACAATAATTTAGAACAATAAATATGACTTTAAAATAGTCTTTTTTCAAGTCATATTTTGTCGCTTCAGAGTGTTTTATAGGGGATATGTAAACATGTAGAAACATATTACAATAATAAAAGATTCAGATTATTTATAATTTATTTCACACTGTTATTTTCTTTAATTTGGTATTTAAAATAGCTAAAAATGTTTTTAAAATAAGAAAAATCAAAATCACGTTGCATTTTAGTCAATTTTCGGGAAATGCTCACCTCTCAAAATTTCTTTTATTCTGCAGTTTTTCTCTAAAAGAAAAAAATCATGATTCCAAAAATCATATGAATGAACAGAAGACAAAAGAAAAAAAATCTGCTAGATTATTAAAACGTATATACTTCGGAATATATAATATCTATAATAGCTATAGATATAGAAATATGTTTAAAAAAAGTAGAATATACATATAATAATTATAATAGATATAATAATAATAAATTTACAATGTAGGTATATTATAGAAATTTAATATCTATTGCGGCTTGAAAAAATTACGTAATACACTATTAAAACTTTTAGGAGAATTTTCTAAAAATAACTTGAAGCAAAGGATATATATTTTATAAATAGTTCTTTGGAAATATATTGCATTATGTGGTTTAGAAATATACAAAATGTTACTCAACATCGTAAAAAACTGTGTGGATGTTATTAAATACTTTCATTCGCGATTACATTATATTTCCTAGAATAATAAAATTTATTTTTTGGGGGGTACATGAAAATATAGAATTATTAATTATGTGGTCTATTTAAATAGTATCTTTCCTAGTTAAAACAAAAAATAAAATAAAAACAGCATACAGAATAATAAAACTTTTAATATGGCAGCTAAATTATCTTGAATTTCAGCGTAATTGGGAAGACAATTATTATTTTTTGTGCGTGTTTCGCATAATTCATGTATGATGTAATTTAACCTCTCACTTTACCTTGTGATATCTGGCAGATGCGTAAAAAACTATAATTCTTAATATGTGCTAGGAATAGAGCTCATCAGTGTGAGGTCACAGACAACTCAACCCCGCATTTCCATGGTAACTGGTTCAATACAAACCGAGAGAGTTTAGAGTGTGCTAGAGATGCACTATATATCATCAAAAAGGCTTTCAATACGAAATCAGAAATCGTTCAAACGCTGAATTCATTGAACTGAGTGAAGTTTTAAAAGTAATCTGCAAAAACTTAAGTCGAATTGTAACTTGTATCAATTGTAATTGTAACTTTTATCAGTTTCAGGGTTGAATTTTTAGCTTCACGATAATACGACATATTTCACCTCTATCTTTTTTTGAACTCTGTGGTTTGTTTTGACCCAATTTCTAGAGTTGTGACGTCACCACTGATGAACTCTATTAGCAGGGCTACACTAGATACCGGGCTTGCTCATTCCTTATCACGACGTCACAAAAGGTGGCTGGCCCCTGTCTGCGATTGGTACAAACAGGGCTCAAAGTGACGCACCCACCTTTTGTACCAATCGCTGGATGTCATTCAGCCACCTTTTGTGACGTCATGAAAGGAATGAGCAAGCCCGGTATCTAGTGTTGCCTTGCTATTAGGCAATATGATCGCTTTATCTGATCAAGAACAGTCCAAAAAAAATGGAATAGTAATTATTTTGTTTATGTCACATGGTTGTTTTTAACACGAAATTAGAATTCGTTCGTCAGGGGGAAAAATGATCAAGCTATTAAGGCTAAATTTACATTTAATATTTTTACCTAATATTTAAAAATATTAATATAAAAAATTGCGGAGTTTGAAGCAGATAATATCAATTAATTTAAGCCCATTTTAATTGCAATATACAGTCATATTTTTTTTTTTAAATCGTAATAACTTACATAGGGTACACGTCAAAATATATCACATTTTAGCTGAAAATTTGAAATTTATCTATTTATTTTTTTTTAACTTTTTTTACCTTTATTAGGTCAATATATAAATCTGATTTTTTTTTTCATAAAAATAAAAATAAGTGCAGTGGGATTAGGTCATTTTTTTATTTACAAACATAAGAATGACTTTTCGCGATGATGTACTAATAAGTACATTAATTTATAATAATGCGCATTGCTGAATAAAATGAAAACACTGTTAATTTTGTAAAGTAAATTTTATATAAAAAAAATACAGTAAGTTTAAATTAAATTAAAAGATCAGATTTATTAATTCTCATGCATATTTCATAGTATAAAAATTGTAATTTATGAAAAATTTCATTTTTAAGCACATTCCAAACATGCATTTTCAAAATGAAATGGTAACAATTAAATTTTTAAGAAAAATTTCAAAAGAAATCGAAGTTAAATGTAAATACATTCTAATTTTTTTAAATGACATCAAATTTGCGGTTTAAATGCAACAACATTTTCAAAAAAATATATAAAAATTTTTCAAAAGATATGTCTATGTAAATCAAATTTAGAATGATGATAACTGCTATTGCATATTAAATAATAATAATAATAATAATACAATAATAACATATTCTAAACAAATAGATTTTAGTTAATTAGAATATGGCCAATAGAAAATTGAAAAATGGTCTATTGCATTTACTTCACGTGCACAATATTGTACTTCTTTCAGACACATACAGGATGCTATATGTTACATATCGCTGACGTTTAATTTCGCCACCGCTGGTCGTAGACATACAGTTCCAGTTACAAAAATGTTTGAAACGTGGTAGATATTCATGCCGCGGAATTATTTTAAATAAAAAAATCCATTTTGTAAAAATTACGAAATGTAACTTTTTGCGTGGCTCTCTATTCCTTACAGTTTATTTAAAAAAAATACACATATCATAACATATACAGGGTGTCCCTAAACAAATGGTATATACGCTAGGGGGTGATAGAACACATCAAGACGAGTAATAGTAAATAAGAAACCAAGGGTCCCAAACGATTTCCAAATGAGATAGCCGCCATTAAAGTTTGGGGTCCAAAATTTCAAATACACTTAAAAAACGGAAAAATTGGTCGATTGATTTGCGGTTTTCACTAAAATTATTCTTTATGTTGGTATTTTCTTGAAAATAAATTATAAAGATAAATTTCGAAAAATGCCGATAGAGGGCGCTTTAGACTTTGAAGTAATGAAAAACTATTTTTTGCGTGATTTTTTGCATCTCATAAAATGGTTTCGTAACCTTAGACTTAAATTTAAATTTTGAGCTCAAAATCTGAATAGTTGGAAGCGGTTAAGTAGCACAAACTTAATTGTGTTCAGAGACTTTAAATTTCAAATGATTATAAAAAACGGAAAAATTGGTCGATTGATTTGCGGTTCTCACTAAAACTATTCTTTATGTCGGTATTTTATTGAAAATGAATTATAAATATAAATTTCAAAAAATGCCAATAGAGGGCGCTTTAGACTTTGGATTAACGAAATAATCCATCCTAATACTATTTTTTGCCGTTATTTTATGCATCTCATTAAACGGTTTCTTAGGCTTAGATTTAAACTTAAATTTTGAGCTCAAAATCCGAATAGTTGGGAGTGGTTAAGCAGCACAAACTGAACTGTGTTCAGAGGGTTTAAATTTCAAACGAAACGGAAAACTATAAAAAACCGGAAAAATTAGTCGATTCGTTTGCAGTTTTTGCTAAAACTACTCTTTAAATCAGTTTTTTCTTGAAAATAATTTTTTAAAGATAAATTTCACAAAATGCCGATAGAGGGCGCCTTAGACATTGGAGTAGCGTACAACTATTTTTAACCGTTATTTTTTTTTTAATTCTCATTAAATGCTTTCAAATGTTTAGGTTTAAATTTTGAGATCAAATTCTGAGTCGTTGCGAGTGTTTAAAAAACGCAAAAGTGAACTGTGTTCGAGGGGGGGGGGTTAAATTTCAACTCCTGAACACGCTTCACGAGTTGCTTCTTAACCCTGCCAACGATTCAGAATTTGAGTTCAAACTTTAAGTTTAAATCTAAGATTTCAAAAACATTTAACAAGTTTTGGAAAGCATTTAATTAGATACAAAAAATAACGGTTAAAATTTGTTGTTGGTTACTCTGAAGTTTAGGCGCTCTCTAACGGAATTTTTTGAAATTTATCTTTAAAATTCATTTTCAAAAAGATACTGACTTAAAGAATGGTTTTATTTTAAACCGCAAACGAATCGACCATTTTTTCCGTTTTTTATTATCATTTGAAATTTGAACCCTCTGAACACAGTTCAGTTTCTTCTGCTTAACCACTCCCAACTATTCCGATTTTTAGCTGAAAATTTAAGTTTAGATCTAAGTTTACGAAAACATTTAGTCAGATGCAAAAAATAACGTAACAAGTAGTTGTTCGTTACTCCAAAGTTTAAAGCGCCCTCTATCGGCATTTTTTGAAATTTATCTTTATAATTCATTTTCAATAAAATACCGACATAAAGAATAGTTTTAGTGAAAACTACAAATCAATCGACCAATTTTTCCATTTTTTATAATCATTTGAAATTTAAACCCTCTGAACACAGTTAAGCTTGTGCTACTTAACCGCTTCCAACTATTCAGATTTCGAGCTCAAAATGTAAGTTTAAGTCTAAGCTTACGAAACCCTTTAATGAGATGCAAAAAGTCACGGCAAAAAATAGTTTTTCATTACTTCAAAGACTAAAGCGCCCTCTATCGGCATTTTTCGAAATTTATCTTTATAATTTATTTTCAAGTAAATACCAACATAAAGAATAATTTTAGTGAAAACCGCAAATCAATCGACCAATTTTTCCGTTTTTTATATGTATTTGAAAATTTCGACCCCAAACTTTAATGGCGGCTATCTCCTTTGGAAAACATTTGGGACCCTTGGTTTCCTATTTACTATTACTCGTCTTAATGTGTTCTATCACCCCCTAGCGTATATACCATTTGTTTAGGGACACCCTGTATAACGCGAAAAATTTGACTTCAGTACTGCAAAAATTAAGAGATATATGAAAATTTTAAATTTGTCACTTTTCCACATGATTTTGTCCTTCATTGAGGGATCAGTTAAAAAATGAATTAAAGCAATTGGAGATCGAAATCAGGGTGCAATATCTTTTTTACGCCGAAACTACGTTTAGCAATCATCAAAAAATTTTGGTATGACCTAAGAGGTAGTTTTATCTAAAAAGTTTAGCTGACAATTAGGAATCGTATGCAAAGCGAAGAATGAAAAATTGAAATTAAACAGTAAAACAAATATAAACTTATTATCGTAACAAAAAATGGTTATCTTTAAAAACTTAATACATCAACTGCTGGAATTTTCTAGAAATAGAGCTCAAAGTCATACAAATAAATGTGGGACAGTACTGAGTCCTGAACACTTTGGAGCACAGCAGGTGAAAATGTGTAATTCTCCGCTGCTTCAAATCAACTACCGAAGTAAACCAGGAAGTAAGTAGGCCAACCAGTAGGCCATCAAGGCCCTGAGCCTGGATGTAATCCACCAGAAAGAAGTCTTTGGCAGTCAAATCCGGCGAACGCGATGGCCACTCTACCGGACCACCGTAATCTAATGATCTGTTAATCGAATTTAGTGGTCCGATTCAACAGAGATTTGAGTCTGTATGCGGAGGGTACCCATTGTGTTGAAACCACACCTGGGATGCATTTTGAAAAGGCAGCTTTTCATACCAGTCACGCACCTTATTTTGTAGTAGGTGGAGGTAACGATCGTCGTTTAAGTCTTATCGCAAAAGATATGTTAAACAAACTGGGATACCCGTATACCACCCCACACGTTCGTCGACCAGCATATTTGGTGCCGGATTTTCAAGAGACGCATTATGAACATCATGCACATTCACAATATCAGCCTGTGTAAATGTCGAATCATTTCTCTACATAATGTTACAAAGGAAGAAAGGATTTTCCTCTAAGGTGCTAAGCATGAAATTAGAATAATCAAATCGCCGTGCGTGGTCACCCAGCATCAATGCATGTCCCAATGTCGGATGGTATGAATGCGTACTATATGCTTTTAAAAATGCAAGACATGCTGACGCGTGTATCCACGTGTCTTGTTTATTTCCACCGTGCTCAATAGTAATTTAAATGGGCGAATGCCAACAGCTTCTCTCGACTATATCTTGCTCGTCTACTTATTTTGGGAAGTGGTGCTAACAGAGCCCGTCTCCCTAAAACGGTGTAATGCGTCAGTTACAGCTTCTTGCGTTGAATGTCGGTTCCAAAGGAAACGTTCTGAATAAGATCTCGCAGCCATTCTGGCATTCCTGTGTCATTCACCATAAATAAGTATCATTAATACATACTGCATGTGTGTAGTCTGCAATCAGGATCTCTGTGCAGACTAGCATGTCCACTGCTAGGAGGCTTGTGTTCTATCCATAACGTGTGTCACTTCGGTAGTATTATATTTTGCATAATCCCAATTTTCTTGTTCTTTATAGTTCAGCTGATTTGTATTCCTCTGACATTATATGTATTTTAATAAGTATGTTTTTTTGTCGGGTGACGATACTACTTATTTTGACTTTTTAATGTTGTTCGATTTCTAAAAGTTAGCTTAAATCTTAAGATGAAATAACTCTCTTTGATAAAATTCCGATTTGGCGTTATCGGTTACAGATGATTTCGCTGTAGAAAAAAAAAGTATTTTTAATTTGATCATGAATTACATTAATTCACTTTTGAACTGATCATTCAAAGAAAGACAAAACCATGCGAAAAAGTGTCAAATTTTAAAATTTAAGAACTGTGTCAATTTCAGTAATACAGATGTCAAACTTTTTGTGCTATACTGCAAAGACATGTGTGAACTTTTACTAAATATAACTATAGGGAATGAGGAATCCTATAAAAATTCAGATTCTATAATTTTTATAAAAAAATTATTTTATTTTAACAACATAAATAATTATCTCATTTGAAACGTTTTTTTAATTGAAACTATATGTCTACGACGAACGGTTGAGAAATTAAAGGTCAGCTACAGATAACATATTCCACCCTGTATAATATTACTACGCATCTTTAATAGATATAAGTAGTTGTCTATACTTTTAACATCTTTATTAATTTAATATCAAATCCATACATTTTATGAAAACCAAGAAATCTCAAAAAAGTACAAACTATATCTTATTTAAATGCATTTCTTAGTTATATGTACACATCCAACCTATAAAACCTTTTGCATCAAATTATTGTATTCCTTTCACATATGAGTAACTTGACGATGTATCTACTGCAAGAGTAAGTAATCATCTGAATATTAAGGATGTTTTGTAATTCAGTATCATACCTATTCTTATTGTGAAAACGAAGAATCTTCAAAAAGTAAAAGAAAACTTTCCTGTTCTAAATATATTTCTGGCATATATATATATATATATATATATATATATATATATATATATATATATATATATACATGCAGTGTTCTCGCTGACATTTGGTCCAATTTGATAATTTCGCTAATTAAAAATAAAAAACCTTCGTCAAATGAGAGAAGTATTAGCAAATTTGATTCACGATTTAGAAAAAAAATATATCTTTAATTCTTTAATCTACCCCTTTTTCCAATATGTTCTAATGTAACCAAAGTTTTTATAACTGCGACAACGATTGTTATTTAAAGATAAAAAACGAACGATTATAAATTCACAAATAAAGTATGAGAAGGTAGGAAATAGCTATTTCGAATCTACTAACGAGATTCTTCATCAGTGCAAAACTCAGCGAGCTAAAAAATAGCAAAACTGAGCTAAAATTTAGTTCGCTGATTTTTAATAATAAATTTTATTATAATTTTTTAGCTCGCTGAGTTTTTGCACTCATGAAGAATCTCAATAGTAGATTCGAAATAGCTATTT
Organism: Maratus speculifer; assembly: GCA_964019185.1. NCBI lineage: Eukaryota > Metazoa > Arthropoda > Arachnida > Araneae > Salticidae > Maratus > Maratus speculifer. Next base: position 108,740,042 of record OZ025298.1, on the reverse strand, counting down.
GCTACCTTCTCATACTTTATTTGTGCATTTATAATCGTTGGTTTTCTATCTTTAAACATTTGTGCACAAAGGCTTTATTTGCTATTTTAACGATTGTTATTAATCTAATTTCAACTATCCGCTTCAAATATAATAAAAATATGTATATATGCATAATGCATATGTATGAAAAAAGAAAAACAAAAGAAAGAAAAGGCCAAAATTGAGCAGTAACAATTTGGCGAATGTAATCGCTTGTTTACTCGCCAAATGAAGAATTTAGTCACAATTTGGCGCAATGACGAGCGACAGCGAGAACACTGTATATATATATATACATATATATGAATGGTGTAAACATTATACGTACAGATAACAGGGTTTATATGGGTCCTGAAATTTCCTGACCATGGATTTCTTTGTTACCAGTAATTTTTCTTTGTAAAGGAACTAATTAAGGTTAATTTTATAAAAAATCATTTTAGTATTTGTTGTATTTTTAAAGTTATATTAAAACTGATGGAATATAGATTTTAAAAAATAAGCTTCAGGATTCATTTTATTCAGTTTACAGTCCACAGTTATTTATTTAATATTTACATTTTTAGAGTATCTAAATCGTTTTATATTTTGTATTTATGAAAAATGTATTACATTTAGTATTGTATCATTGTTTGTAAAAGAAAAAAAAAACTCAAAAACGTCGTTTATACATACATATATTATAGAATGATACTACATATCCCGTTTTAAATTTATTACATTAAAAATAATGATGTATTTTATTAATAGTTAAGCTGTAATTCTTTAAATGTTTACTTTAAATAGTAAATTACATTTCGCATTATATGAATTAAGAAAAAATACAGTTTCTTACAACACGTCTTTTTTTACGTATATGAATATTTCTTAGGCAAATAAAATTAATGTTTACCTAATAACTATCTATTGATTAAATACAATTTAGTTAATAATGTTGTATTGCAGATTCTTTAATGAGGTTTATACAGAATATAATTACAGTGAATAGCAATTATGCCGCAAAGCGTAAGTGAAGTAAAATCGATTAATCTAGTAAAGGAAACTTATTAGAAGCTTAAAGTTAATATTATACGGATAAAACTGATAAAGAAGCTTTAATATAATAATAAAGTTTAATGATGTATTATACACTGTCTATAAATTGCTTTATAGGCACAATAATAAAAATATAGTTAATTTAGTTTTTCCTTGGTGGTATGCATAGCAAATATGAAAAAAAATCGTACACGCCATAAAACGAGAGGGCTAAAAACACCATATGCAATATTTAGTTAATGTGTATACATACTTAAAGAAATTCTTTGAAGAATAAAAAACTACTTTTCTTCAATAAAATAATTTGCTAAATTGCAAAATTAATGACAGATTGGCGTATCATTTAGTGGGGATTTGAAAATTTCTAATTCTATTAATTTTAATATTGAGACATATCAACACATAATATAAAGAATAATGTAAATGATAATGTAAATAAATAATGTAAACTAATAACATAAAAAATAATATAACTAGTAGTATTATTAATAATGAAAAACAATATACATAATAATAAAGAATCAAAAAAGCGCCAGTCTGTCAAACAGTCGTTTATTCTCTCGCATCAAATACTTTCTTTTAGTTATCTACATAAATATATACATAAAATCTCATTTATAAAAAGTATAGGTTTTTAACTTATTTATGAACTCATTTCAAACTTTTTTTCAATAGGGATAGAATGTTTATAAATCTATTGCTATATATTATACGAAAATGTACCTTTTTTATGATCAGCAGTCTTATGGGAATGCTTAATAACGTAATTAGGCAGAAACAACAAGATATTATTCAGATTGGAATCAAATATGCATATTTGTCAAAACGGGGGGGGGGGGAGGTCAATACGAAAATAACTTGTGCCAACGCATTTATTATGTTTCACAGTTAAGAGCTTCCAAATGCTTTTAAGCAATTTTAAATAGAATAAAAAAATAATAAGAAGAAAATCTTTTTCATTGACAGTCTTGATAAAGGGCAAAAATGCAATGTTGTTTTTCCTGCATTTTGTTTTAGATGTTAAAAAATATGATTCTTTCAGCATTATAGTTTGGTTTGGTTTGGTTTGGTTTATCTTTGTTGTCCGATTATCTACGCTGGGGATATAGGACCAGGGGGGGACTGCCCTTCGTGGGGGTCTTTCTAAGGGAACCTAACCCGTATTTACGCAAGGTTCGAAGAAAACCACGAAAACTCCGAACGGTTAGGCCGACAGCCGCGATTGGGTTCGAACCCAGCACTTGCCGTCTACCAGTTGAGAGGTCCGTACCTCTCGGCCACTGGTGGGGCTCAGCATTATAGAATATTTGGATTTGCGAATATCAATGTTATCCATATGAGAGTTTTAATCATTGTTAAATGTATTAAAAATCCATTAAATCAAGAAATTGTATTCCAGTAAAGGATCGTAAGGCAGTGTTTGCTTCGCGCTCGACTTGGTGGCGGCACTGCCGTGCCCCCCGATTTTTTTACATATTGCTTGTATTGCAGTGAAACCTAGAGATTAGTGAACGTGTTAACACGGACTTGTCAGTGAGAGGGTTAAAGTAGATATTCTGGTTCAAGTATTGCTGTAGCATTTAGACTTTTGGGATTAAACATTCTGTAGATTAAAGAAAAATATGTAGATATTATTTCTATAGAATTATATATATATATATATATATATATATATATATATATATATATATATATATATATATATATATATATATATATATATATATGTATGTATATATATATATATATATATATATATGTATATATATATATACATATATATATATATATATATATATATATACATATATATATATATATATATATATATATATATATATATATATATATATATGTATGTATATATATATATATATATATATATATATATATATATATATATATATATATATATATATATATATATATATATATGTATATATATATATATATATATATATATATATATATATATATATATATATATATATATATTAACTTCGTTGTTTAAAAATATTCTTTATATAAAATCTCATCCATGATACTCATACTAAAAGTAATAGTCTTCAAAAACAAGCATATAGTAATATAACTGAGAGTTTGGCATTATGACATTTAGATCTATTTAGACATTTATTATTTATATACATTTAGATACTGGATAAATGTTATTTGGAATATATAATGTTTTAAAGGGCAGAAAATGGTGTAATTAACGAAATCTTTATTTAAATTGATTTTAAAATAGGGTAAAATTATTATGATTAATGCTCTAGTTTCATTATTGAATTAGGTTACACTGCAAAGATTTCAGGTTTCCTTTTTAAAGATATAAAGGCTCGATTTCCTTATTTATTCGAGACCTTATAATGTAAGTATTTTTTTTATATATTAATTTGACGGATGGTTGAAAATTACTCACATTTGCTTTTTGCGAAATTAGAATTTTAACCACTTTGGTACGAACGACTGGTATACCTGCCACTTAAGGTGCGACGAATCCTTCATTATTTTCCCCAATTATTTTTTTATTGTAAAGTTTACCTTATTTAAGGGGATCTAGGGCATATTTAAAAAATATATATATATTAATCAAGTTAGAATTCTGAATTTTTTATGATGATTAAGCTTAAAATAAAGAAACAAAATCACATCACAAAACTATAAAAAAATTAAAAAAAAAAATTAAATATTTTTTAAGGGGGGGGGATAATTTAAAGTCGTTAAAACTGAAAATATTATTTGTGGAATTTTAAACATTTTTCATATACTTAAGCATAAAAATGTAAGCCTGAATTTTTATTCAGAATTTTTAAAATATTAATTTAAAAATAAAATAAAATTTTTAATTAAATAAAAAAAATAATACATTTTTTTGAAAAATCATATTTTCAAAAGTAAATATATAAAATTTTTCGAGAAAAATTAAAGTCTTAAAAAAAACACTTTATCTTAATTGTTTTTTACTTGTAAGAATTAAAACATGAGAAATGGCTGAAAAATGTGTTATGGAGAAAAACACATTTAAAGATACAAACTCGTTTAGACTATTCATAAGCTATTTTCATACTTTTTAAGACATACCAGGTGAGTAATTTAAACCTTCTTTAATATTAAAACTCTGATTAAGTTTTATTGTAGCAATTTCTCGTTCATCTAAACGCTTATAATCTTTATTTTTTCATATTTTCATTCCTTACTCAATTACATTTTCGCTTTTTAGGCATATTTAATATCAGTTTTATCAAATATCTTCAAACTTTGTTAAAAAACTTTAAATTCCTAACGAAATAATAACTGTTACGCATCAAAACAAAATTGGTTGGTTGGTTGGCAAATACTGAGACGTATGCTACTACCCGTTAGGTAGGCTTTTGTCTCGAAACTCCAGGGACAAAACAAACGAATCAAACGCTAGCGAAAATCAAAATATAGACAATGTATCTCTTCATTTCACATCACTGTAGAAGAGATAAAAGTTTAAAACCATTGAGTTTGATAATAAGCTATAAATAAATTTTAATTTTAGTAAATAATATAAATTAATCTGCAGGAAAATATGTTAAAATAGGTTTGTTTACATTTAAAAGTAATTCGTTTCCATAGCAACACCAATTTCATCGCTAGATTTACAAAACATTTATATATTAAAAAAAAATGATATATCTCGTTCTAACTCAGATAGATACATGATTCAAACGTTATTTTAATCAGAAAAAAACGAAAAATATTTTAATAAAATAAAAATATAATGAAAATTTGAATATTTTTGTGTCCTGGAGCCCCTTTAATCAGAGCCTTTAAATTAAGCAAAATACTTTCGTCGCGAAGGGATCAATAATATCAATCTGCCAAAATGATGTTGACAAAAAATCGTTCTAAATGTAGGACAACATTAATTTAAAATTACATTATAAACTTTACATTACCAAAATTTTATTGATAGTTTATTTTTCTTTCTTCTATATTTACAAGAATAAAATATTGGATTCTTGAAAATTTTCGAATTCTAGTTTTCTATGGATTTTAGGAGTCAGAAATTCCAAAAAAATATGGTTTCACAAAATTTTCAAAAAAATATATTTAAAAAAAAAACAGTTGTCTGTGAGTCTGTGACTCTGTCTGTATGTGACATAAATTTCGTGGGTGCTCTGTCTCAAGAACTAATATACGGAATTTCACACAAAAAATACTTTCAGTTTTTTTTTAGTTTTCGATGTAGATCGCCCAACAGGTGATGCTTCTATGCGGCATATTTTATGATTTACGCAACAGACATATCCCAATAATTAATGCGCTGTATTCCAGCAAACTTTAGATTCAGTTAGTCGTTGATATTAATTAATACTGTTTATATTTTGGTGTAAATCACTCCGCAGGTGACGCTGCTATGCTGCTTTTCTTCACGATTTCCGTTAATAGCTCTATATCAAGAATTAATGCACCGATTTTTATCAAACTTTAGATTCAGTACATACGTGATACGAACTTGCTCTGTTTATGTTGCGCCAAAGAGAGCGCTCGAGAATGTGAGCAAAGAAAGTGGCGGTGTAGAAAAGCGCGAAACAGATGCGCTTCGCTGCTGAAATTTTCCGATTCCTGCAATAGCTCTATCTTAAGAATTTATTAGCGAATTTTTTTCAGCAAATTTCAGATTCAGTTATATCTTGATAAATATTGTTGGTGCTTTTGTTTTCGTATAAATTGCCTAACAAATGACGCTTTTATGTTACAATTTTCCATATATCCACGTTAGTCCTACTTGAAGAACGCCTTTAGAATCAATAACCATAAATTTTCATTTAATTTTGACACTGTGGTGACAGATTTTGAAGTATTAATATGAAGTATTAAATTTTGGTATTGCTACATCCTACTGCTTTTATTTTGGTAGTCATTATAAACATAAAATGACGTATTTTCATGAAATCGAATGTTTATTAAATTACATTTGCTTAGAGTGGATTATATTTCATAAAAATATAAATAAAAATCATGCTTACAACATTTCATTAAATTAAACATTATCATTCACCGTAAAAAGGAAAAATATTTTCAAATAAATAATTTTGTAATTAAAATAATAAACTTTGTAAGATATACCATAAAATAAAAACAATTCAGAACGAGTTTCGAGCTATCAATAACGGCTTGTCGCCAGCTGGTCGCCATACTGACACATGTTCGCTTCAACTCATGACGAGCTGTTATTTTGTATAGCTCGAAGCGTGTCTTATATTATTTTTTATTTTATAGTGATTCTTAAAAAGTGGAATATAACTTATCGCCATTTTATTCGGTCCTTTTTCGCTGATCAACTTTGTTCCTCGTTATAACTTTTCTTTGTTTACAGATTAGATTGTTCGCTACTAAACAGGATGAGCAACATGGAAACGGAATACAAATTCAGACATGACGTAAATAGTTTCTCGGATTCCATTTAAACTGAGTTCCAGACTGTTTAATTGTCATATGTAAAATTAGATGAAATGACTCCATTAAACAATCATCCTGTTATAGCTTTTCTGTTTTTTCATATTAACAGAAGAGTTTAATACTGAAAAAAGTCTACTATTGTATGAAAATACTATACACTGTAAAAAAAATTCAAGAGGTTACTAAAAATATTTTAGTAAATTTGTATTCCACAGAATTTTTTAGTAACCATTTTAAACTTTTTTTTGCAAGCGAAACAAGCATTTATTTTGTAAACTGAACAAAAGAATTTTTTTTTATAACAAACTGAAAAATTTTTAGTTTGAGCCACCAAGCAAATTTTATAGTAATAGCTCCAAAATTATTTTTAATAACCATTACGTGGGCTCGAAGGGCAGGAGCTTCCTTCGAGCTGCATCCAGACTTCTGGAGCGGAAGATTTTCGGCAAAACCGCAATAGATGTCAGCACCAAACAGTGCTACTGCTCCGTCAGGATATTCATAATCTCTTTATTAACGAGCACTTACACTGAATACCTTCGGGGCGTATTTGGCAGTGGCCAGTATCGAACCAGGGACTTTTTATCCTGGAGTCCGTTACAATAACCACTATGCTAACACGGCCACACCAAGCGAGTTTTAGTAATAGCTATTAAAAATATAAAATTATTAACTCTATTCGTTGCTAACTTTTTTCTAGTAATTCTTACAGATTTTCTTGTAACCGACTAAGATTACTAAAAATTTTTTAGTAATTACAAGAATCACTAAAGTATTTTTTAGTAGATCGATACTTTTTTTACAGTGTATATGGCTACATAATATCTGGAAAAAGAATTTTATAAATCAGTAATAATAATATTTTAATGTTTCTGGCATGCCTTTAAATAATCCACAAATGATCAATACATATCAGTTTAATTATTTCAATATATCAATTCCTTCTAAAATGTATTTTGATATTGATAAAACATGTAAAAAGCATCATAAATAAATCGCATATTAACTTTTTAAAAATATTGAAAAATGTATTCGAAAGAAATCTTCATTAAATCTCAGCATAACTCATAATTATTTAGTCATAATCTTTCACTTACCCATATTTTGCAAAACTGGCCCAGTGTGTCATTACCACTTCTGACAGAGACATCTCATCAGCGGTGAAATTCGCATCAAAATGACCAAGTCCCATGACAAGAGGCGCTCCAAAAACATAAGTTAAATCTTCCCCAGTAATACAGCCAAGCCTTGCGGAGTATTCTCCGTCTTCTGTTTGGTGACCAAACACATAGAAATATGTTTTGGGTTGAATGAAATAGGGTGGTTTAAAATGGGAAGGAGTAAATTTCGGGTTGCTGTGAAGTAGGCTTGTTCTGATCATCGGCGCTACCACTGTGACATCTGAAAGCGCCTCAACCGTTCCAGTAAATATGTCTGTAGGATGAAGTGTTGGCACGGACCAGTCCATATACTCGTTTATAATAGTGAGAAATATCTGTAAACGAATATGGTATTACTTTAAAAAAAAATCATAGTTTATTTTTTGAAACATGTCGAATGCAAAATAAAAAATACTTTAAACTAATAGAAAACTTAGTAATACTTTTAATGTCAAGCAAATGACAAAATGCTTTATCAGTGTCCAATATAAAATACCGTATTTACTCGTGTATAGGACGCACGCGTATATGAGGCGCACCACTTCCTTAAAAGTAAAAATGGCGATTTCTTAAAATCTCGTATATAAGGCGCACCATAAATTTGATACGCTAATGAAGAATGATCAAATGAATTTCAGTAAAAAAAATCGAAACAAATATTACACCAGTCCAAAAAACAAGACGAAAATGCATTTTTAGACTTCAGGTTGTAAGAGAATTACGGGGAATAGGAATGGGTGACGGTAAATATAATTGCTAATTAGCGTTTAGATAATGTCATTAGTTCTGCTGTATAAAAAACTGCAAGGAATGAAATAAACATGCAGTAATACTTCAATTAAGTAACATTTTCCGAGTTTTGATATCTTTTTTGAATAATTTCTTGTTTCATATGTATATTGTTCGACTGCATCCAACAGGAAAAAATATTCCGTGTATAAGGCGCACCTAGGAGTTTTGTCCGAATTTTTTGGAAATAAAAGTGAGACTTATACACGAGTAAATACGGTAAGTTACTTTATGCACACGTTAGATTAAAAGTGCAGTAAAAACGTAGTGAAAAGACTCGATGTTCTGAGTAACATTATTTCTCAAATCTTAATTGTTTATTTTTTACATTTTAAACGAAGTATTTTTATCCTTTCGTTTTTCAAGTTACAAAGTGACATTATTCTCACTTCTTTAGTACATTTTCTCGCGAAATTTCGCTACTTAGATCGGAATTAAATATATTTTTAACAAACAAAAATGTATTGCAACTAAAATTAAGTATATTCCACGAAGGAACACGTTGTTAAATTATTAGATATAAAAAAAAAAAAAAATCGCGTTCAAAACAAGATTAATTAGGTCAAATTAAAGGGACTCTGGAGTCTTACGTTTTACGTGGCAGTGAGATTTAGCAACATGTTAAATTTAATTTTTTTTTCAGTACCTATAAACATAAATAGAAAATATTTTTAATATAGAGAACATAATATACATTTTGTTTAAAATACAATTTTTAATATTTTAAATTGAAATTTTATTTTATTTTTTAATGAAAAATTTTGATAAAAAATTAAATGTTTATTTTGATTAGCTTCGACTGCGCGCAAGACTGCAGCAAAAATATTGATTCAAGAGCCACCAAAAGTATTGAGAATGATATAAAACTAATTTATCTTGAACTTATACTTCACCTGAAATCAATTTATTTACTTATTTATTTAAAATCAAAATTAAAATTAAAATTTCAAAATAAAAAAAAATCTTTTTTCATTGAAAAATTGCCAATTTTCAATAATTAATGCAATCTAATACTACATTTGAAGTATAATTTATTGTTTAAATTAAAACGAAGATATTTATCAAGTTTGATGAAAATGGCTGTATTAGTTTTTGAGAAATGTTGCGCACAGTTAAAGCGAATTTTTTCCCCAAGCACCCTCGTTGTCCCAAGCCCAAGCTCGCACTCTGATTGGTTGTTGCTCTCGGCACTGTTTTCACGTAATTTGGCGATAACCATACTTGGCGAAAAATACTTTGCTCGTAAGTGAACGAGTAAACCTAAAACATAACCTACTCATTCTTATACTCGTGGTCTTGTGGTCTTGTGTCTAAAAACTTTTAAAGAGTACAGCTTTCAGTAAGACACGTTCCATCCAATCCAATGCTGCAAGAGAAAAGTTACTTTGTACTCGGTTCGGAAGGAAATCAAATTCGACGACGGAAGCATCTATCGCTACGCCAAGTATGATTATCGCCAAGTTACATGAAAACAGTGCCGAGAGCAACAACCAATCAGAGTGTGAGCTTGGGCTTCGAACGACGAAGGTGCTTGGGAAAAAATTGCGCACAGTCAAAGAACAATTTTTTTTAATCAAAATTAAACATAGAAAAATAATGTTTCAATATAGTGTGTAAAAAATATATTTTAAATGGAAGCTACATTAAGTTGTCTGTATTGAAAATTTTATGAATTTGAGTTTTATAAGGTTTGCGAAAAAAAATTAAGTTCGTTATGCTGCTAAATAGCACCACCAGGTAAAAAAGTAAGACTCCTGAGACTCGTTAAATACTACTTTTAAAAAGAATAGCCAAAAGTTTTGAAGTATAATGTGGTAATTTTATTTCAAGCAGAACATAAGGTTGTTGTACCGGAAGTCTCAAAAATGACTGATGGATTTTAAAATTCAATAACTTGCAAAAGGTGACAGCTATTTAAAAACTTTTTGCAGGAGGGTTATGTATAATGTCGGGAGGAGTTTTTCTACCATAATATGTTATTTTAGTTCGAATTTCAAACAATAGGTGGCGCTGACGGCGATTTAAGGCCAGGTCGACGCTTCACTCAGCATTGATCAGCTGGCCTTCAATCGCCGTCAGCGCCAGCTATTGTTTGAAATTCGAACTAAAATAAAAAAATACGGTAAAAAAAAAAAAAAAAAAAAACTCCTGACATTATACATAATCCTCCTGCAAAAATTTCTTAAATAGCTGTCACCGTTTGTAAGTTATTGAATTTTAAAATTCATTAGTCATTTTTGGGACACCCGGTACATGTACAACAGGCTTGGATTTATGATTGGGTTACTGTTTATCATCTAATGTTACCTCAATGGATATTTAAAGCTGATGACCACAATTATCTGTTGTATAAAGTATAGTGATCGACTATTTCCTATATAGGTTTACAAAAATGAGAAATATATGTAAAGCAGTTTTTTAAATTAAATTTTCACAAATTTTCTATGTATAAAACTCATGCAAAATAGTTTAAATTAATATCATAAGCAAGAATAATCGTTTTATCAATGTACATTTTAAAAATGTAATTTGTATATTTCATTTGTATTTCATGTTTCGTTTTAAATGATGAATGACACTAGATAATCATATTTTAAATTTTAGTTGAATGAACATAAATTATTAAGTTGCCATTTCACCAATAAGAATTTCTCCCTTGCACTGTTTCAACAAATATTAGATATTTGGAAAATAGAAATGATCCTGTTCAAATTACATGCATATGTTTTACTCTTAAAATTAAAAAAAAAAACAAATATAATAAAATTATTAAACAAATGAAGGAATAAAAACAATAATATTTTCTTTGGTCCGCGCTAATTGAAGACAAGTATCTACTTATTATCCAAATCTACTGTATCTTCAATAACTTTGAGTTATTTTTTTACGCTGAATATGTTCTATGTTACCTATACAAAATTATTTATTAAAATAATATACCTGTATTAAAATCATTAAGTAATACTTGTTGAATTAAATATAGGTTTTTAATTTTTCATTTTGTTATTTTGTCATATTTCATCGTTGTTTATGCTATGTATTTATCTATTAAAACAATTGTTGTTTATTATTTAAATAGTTTAATCCGGCAACAGAGAAAATTAATTTTAAAAAATGAGTTAAAATATTTTTGTTTTATTATTATGTGAAAAATTGTTATGCTGAACTTGTTAAAAAAATTCTTCAGCTAAATCAAATTAACTATTAACCAAATTATAGACCAAAAAGGAAAAAAAATATATCAAAATATTACTAAAATTTTTGCATACCGTCAACTGGGTGAATTTTCCCCAAATATATTTTTCCAAATTTAGGTAACTTCGGTTCATAATGCCATGGTGGAACATTGAAGAATTATTAACAATGATATTCCATTCCTACGCTAGTGCTTCTACTTATGTTGTAAAAACAAAACTTTGTTGATAACTCAAACAATGTAACAGATTTAATTTTTTAAAATCTTTTTGACCATGTTTTTTTATTTAAATTCTTAGTCATTAAATTGACATTTAAGTATTTTAACATCGTACCAAAAAATATTATCAATCAACTTATGTATATATATTGAAATTGATAATTTTTTAAAGAAACAGGAACATACGCAGAATTATTAAAGTAGTATTAAGAATTATTCAACTGATACATTAAATTTATGCTCGAAGTTTGAATTTTCTTTTCGAGAATTAATATTAGAGTTTTGACAGAAATATTGTATTCCAATAAATAAGCTTTTTTTCAATTACATATTTTTTTATAGGCAGGAATCACGATGTCTATATCTTGATTATATGTATCAAGGCAGATTAAAAATAAGTAGAAATTTATTTTTAACCCTCGGATGACCAAGTGGAAATTTGAAACCTGAAAGATTTTCATGAAAAAGTCATTTATTGACTCCGTTGTTAAAAAATAGATATTTATTTTCCTTTTCAAATAAAAACCCAAACTTATCTTTTAGAATTAATGTGCCCGGGTGTCCCAAAAATGACTATGGATTTTAAAATTCAATAACTTTCAAACGGTGACAGCTATTTAAACATTTTTTGCAGGATGGTCATGTATAATGCCAGAATTTTTTTTAACCGTAATTATTTATTTTAGTTCGCATCTGAAACAATAGAAGATCAGTGCTGAGTGAAGCGTCGATCTGGCCTTCAATCGCCTTCAGTGCCACCTATTGTTTGAGATGCGAACTAAAATAAAAATTTACGGTAAAAAAACTCCTGACATTAAACATACCCCCCCTGCAAAAAAAATTTAAATAGCTGTCACCGTTTGCAAGTTATTGAATTTTAAAATCCATCAGTTATTTTTGGGACACTCGGTATATAGGAGTCCACCGAAAGAAGTAGTAAAAGTAATATTGTTCGAAGAAAAGATTTTAGAACATTTTTGATCGGATGGGGTCATTTTCTACATTTGGCTTCTTTCCATTAAATAAAAGTTACATTTTCATTAAATATCACTGTTCTCTTTGCTTTATTTATATGTTTTTGTATAAAAATACCCCTAAATTATTTTTTGCATACAATTTCTTTCTATAAAAATACCCCTAAGAACCCCATCCCCCCGAAAAATTGCCCCCCCCTCCAAAAAAGCAAAATATAATGTTGTACGTCCTAAGAACTAAACTGTTTCAATTCCGAATAGTTTAGTTTTATTATGTTGATGATCATAAGACAGACATGTTAAGAATGTAAAAATGGTGCATTATTTTAAGTTTTACATTAAATTATTTATAAGTCCCAGAAATACTACAATTAACTATATAAATATATTTCTGCAAATTTTATTATTTTTTTAATTATTCATGATATTAATTTATAAAAGAGAATATCCTTCATATAAATTAGCATTTCTTAATTATTGCATAATAATTCCATTTTTTTTTTTTTTTTTTTTTTTTTTTTTTTTTTTTTTTTTTTTTTGCTTTTTCAGATGATACTGCTTGTATAATGGCCAAATACTGACGTAGACACTATAATACGAATAGATTCATTGTGACACATGAATTTCAATACTTTTTCATGGCGGTCCAAGTACCTCAAGTTATCGGAGGTCTCTTAATTGAATGGCATTTTATAATGGAGAAGAAGGACTCTTCATATTATTAAAGTTTATCCGGCTAAGTATCATAAACATTATTATGATTGTAAAAAAAAAAAAAAAAAAAAAAAAAAAAAAAAAAAATATGAACTACTGTTGCATCTAAACTCTTCTAATGTTTCTTTTTCTCTTGAGATGAATAGAAGGGCTGGGGTTGTCATAGAAATGAGTTTTTTTACGTTTAGAAAAATATGTGTCAGATGGGAAATTTTGCCAAAAAATTGCCTTTCACCATGGAATGCATTAGATTATTTTTTCTAAATAATATCACTTTATTCATTCCAAACGTATGAGATTTTAATGCATTTGGCGATTACTTGTTCAGTGAGTGTTTAAATGTGTAGTAGTAAATGAATATATATTTATAAAAGGAAATATCTTATTACCGGGTGTCCCAAAAATGACTGATGGATATTAAAATTCAATAACTTGCAAACGGTGACACCTATTTAAAAAATTTTTGCAGCAGGGTTATGTACAATGTCAGGAGTTTTTTACCGTAATTTTTTATTTTAGTTCGCATATCAAACAATAGGTGGCGCTGACGGCGATTGAGGGCCAGGTGATCAGTGCTGAGTGAAGCGTCGACCTGGCCTTCAATCGCCGTCAGCGCCACCTATTGTTTGATACGCGAACTAAAATTAAAAATAACGATTAAAAAAAACTCCTGACATTGTACATAACCCTCCTGCAAAAATTTTTAAAATAGCTGTCACCGTTTGCAAGTTATTGAATTTTAAAATCCATCAGTCATTTTTGGGACACCCGGTATTATATTTATTGGCTTATGTAATACATACAACTTGCGTGTTGTTACTAAACAAAATTTTGTTTTACTGGTTGGATAATTTTAAATGTATTTTAAAGGTAATTGCATGTTTAGAAAATCCGATATTACGAATAAATTATTTGATTTTGAAAAGTCATTGTTTCCATGGCATTAGGTGAAGTCTATTCAGTAATTTGTATTTTTGTGAGTGCGACCTTGTTCAGGCCTCTCTCATTACATATATTAAACTGTAAGATTTTGCTAAATGATGTTAGAAGAAATAACCTTGTATTGACTTAATAATTAAAATAATTGTATCCATTTCTCGCAACCAAATCGGGTAAACTAAAATGTGAAACACAAAGCAAAAAATTTAAAATAATATCCATACCTGTTGCAAGTGATGATTATACAGATTCCTAACCAATGTCCTTATGATCTTATCTCGTCTAATAGTATCAATACCCATTACTTCTTCCATTGCCGAGAAGCCGAAGTACGACTCAACTTTAGTTGTCCCCAAAAGCAGATCGTAGCGAACAAACAAGTCAGGTTTCGTTTCCATCAGGTAAACAGGGTCTTTTGGAATTACAATGCCATCCACCGTCGGTCCAAATGCTGATAAATGATTGGGACCTTGCAAGTTGACAGACATTATGTCTTGGAGAGGCACTTTGCGTAAGCATTCTATAAGTCCCATACTATCCTCAGATGTGCAGTTCAAATGTTCAGCCAGTTTACGAGTGTGAGAGACGGATTCTCTTGCAATGGCCCACGGACATAATGCAGACCCACTCTGCATGATCGCTCTTTGAAATAATCCTAAAATGGATAAGAAAGTTTTCATTTTACTACTTTTCCAAAATTAATGTTATAACACGAAGTTAGTATATATGCATTCATAAAATATTATACACAAAGACACACACATATACACTATATTGCCATTGATTATGGGACACTTGCGATTTTAGACATTTTACTAAATATCTAGAAAAATACATGAGGAATCATCTCGAAACTCTTAGTGTATAAATATAATAGTACACGTCATACATCTCCGTGAAGATTTTTTACCGAAACGCCATAGGGGACCATCAACAAATTAAAAAAGAATGAATATCTTTTGAATAACCCTGTCAAAACTAATGTAGCAAAAGCGCTCAAACTCTAGATTATGATTGAATGCCTTATTGTAATACACTGTGTTCATTTTTATGTAAATAGCATGCATACTCGCAGAGTAATTAAGGTTTTTATAAAAATGGTCCCAAATTTTTCCAAGTTTTTTCCTTATAATTTTCAGAGTTCTTAATATAAAATAATATTTTTTTTAGAAAATATGTCAAACAACATTGCACATAGACCCTGTAATCAGAATTAAAAAATAATGAAAATTGTATACAAAATAAGTTGGTTTACTAAATGATTTTTTACTGCGCATGCGTCAACAATATCAAAATTTCATTTGCATATTATGTTAGCTAAATGTATAGAGCAACTTTTGTGAAAGTCACAAAATCATAACTTGAAAATTCTGAAAATTAATTGAATAAGTTGAAAATCCGTTATTCTCAAAATGAATCAAAAACAAGAGTGGTTGTATCCATATATTCATTGATTAGTGTCAATATAGAATACACAATACGGGATGTTACGACTACTTTTGGATAAAATCCCTCATTTTTTTGATTCATTTTGGAAACAACGGACTTTGTCCTTTTTCTATAGATGATTACTTTCAGAATTTTCAAGCTATAATTTTGAGACTTCTACAAAAGTTGCTCTATACAATTAGCTAACATAATATGTAAATGAAATTTTAATATCTTTGACGCATGCGCAGTGAAAAATTATTTAGTAAACCTACTCATTTTTCATATAATTTTTATTATTTTTTAATTCTGATTACAGGGTACTGTGTGCAATGTTGTTTGTCATATTTTCTGAAAAAAATATTATTTTATATTAAGAAATCTGAAAATTATAAGGGAAAAACTCAAAGGAAAACTATAAAGGAAAAGGGAAAATAAGGCATTCAATCATAATCTAGAGCTTGAGCGCTTTTGCTACATTAGTTTTGACAGGGTTATTCAAAAGATATTCATTTTTTTTAATTTGTTGACGGTCCCCTATGGAGTTTCGGTAAAAAATCTTCACGGAGATGTATGACGTATACTATTATATTTATACACTAAGAGTTTCGAGATGATTCCTCATGTATTTTTCTAGATATTTAGTAAAATGTCTAAAATCGCAAGCGTCCCATAATCAATGGCAATATAGTGTATATACATGTATACCGGGTGTCCCCAAAATGACTGATGGATTTTAAAATTCAATAACTTGAAAAGGGTGACAGCTATTTAAAAAGATTTGCAGGAGGATTATGTATAATGTTGGGAGTTTTTTACCGTAATTTTTTTATTTTAGTTCGCATCTCAAACAATAGGTGGCTCTGACGGCGTTTGAAGACCAGGTGACCAGTGCTGAGTAGAGTGTCGATCTGGCCTTCAATTGCCGTCAGCGCCGCCAATTGTTTGAAATGCAAACTAAAATAAAAAATTACGGTAAAAAAACTCCTGACATTATACATAACCCTCCTGCAAAATTTTATAAATAGCTGTCACCGTTTGCAAATTCTTGAATTTTAATATCCATCAGTCATTTTTGGGACACCCGGTATATATATATATGTATATATATATATATAAGTAAACACCAAAATTTAATTTCAATTCGTTGTACACTTCTATTTACGTATTGTTGGTCTCTTTGCATGTTTTATTGAGCAGGAAAATGACTAATGAATTAAAATCACAAAATATTTGTAGGAATCTTATACTTTATGGTAATGTCATGAAGATTTTTCAAATCAAAAGTCTAGTAAACATATCTTTTAATATACCTGAGAACTACTATCTATTATAGGATGACTATTTTAATAACAAAGAATAGAATGATGTATTTAAAATATATTGCAAATTCAAAGTGATTTTAAAACTTTAATTAATGCTTTCGGCCAGAAAATCAAAAATTGTTAAACATTTAGTCTAACTGACATAATTTTAAATTAATTTTTTTTAAATAAAAGGCATCATTTACAGCCTCGAAGTCGCATTTATATATAAAAAAATCTATTCTAAATTTTTTTTAAAAATCGAAGCATCCGGTCAAAAATTTTGTATGGAAATAATCATCAAAATGTGTGATTTCAAAATGTGTGATAAAGTATTTCCTAAAACCGTAACAAACATTCATATATGATGCAACTTCATAGAATATAAGAAATAATAATGCAACTACTTGTACCTGATTTTGGTTTAAAAAAAATTAATTTTTAATTGGACAAAAGTACTAGGACCATCTAATAAATAAGTAAATAAATAAATAAATTCTTCTATATTAAAAAAAAAACTATCCTTACACAAATCTCCAGGATATTCCTGGAGATTATAATAAATTATAATAAAATAAAAATGTAATAAAAATATAATAAAAATTCCTGGAGAGATAATAAATAAAGATAAATAAATATATTTTATGACTTCATTTAAAGGGTCTTTTAAAATTTAAATGCGGCAATAATCATCAAAAACATTCCAATTTGGAATTAATGTATCTTTAAAACGTTTGTATGTATAACAAGTATGAAAAATCATGCGTTAAGCATAGATTATGAAGCACTTTCCAACACTTAATGAAATTTTTAACAAAACTTTGTTATTTAGGGAAATAATAGTGTATAGCCAAATATACCCAAATATGTATTCCAGTACATTAGAACAGCCCTGTATTTCATATGTCAGTTCATATAATGGGAAAATTTAGCTTAGCAAGAAAATACCCAGTAGCTTGAAATTTCTTTTTCAGCAATTCATACTATTAGATGGAAACATACTTGAATACTTTTGTTCAGCCCTGTAGTTTATATTGTACCTTTATTACACGTCAGCATTAGGCTAAAATTTATTGTAAACTAAAACACTTTTAAAACAACTGAAATCACATTCTCATAAATCATCATTCATACGCGTCCATGTACTGAATTCTTTGCGTGGCCCTGTATATCCTTTTATCTATATTCTGCAAACATTTCTCAGTAAATTGAATGAAGCTCAGCGTAAAAATGCATAGCTTATTTAAAAACCACGTTTAAATAATTTACGCTCATATTCAGTAACATTGGTGAGCTCTTTATGGGTAGCCCTGTATATCAACTATAACATTTATACACACCATATAATGTGCATATATTTGGCGAAATATAAACGCGCATATCATAATTAAAATGCATTTCATCCCTCCATCAGCCATCATCGGACACATATACGGTATTTCGGAAAAAATATACTATTTGAAATCTTTTGTGTGGCCCTGTAAATGCTATGTACTTCATATTATGCAAGACAGTAGCGTATAATTTATATTAAGCTTCAGAGACATATATCAATTTTATTATACGTGAAAAAGCTTAATATATTTAAAATATGTAATGGGAAACTTTTGATTCGCCCTGTAGATAAACTAATCATGGTAGAAACTTTATTTTCGATAGGACTTGTGCTAGGGTAAACGTCAATAACGTCCTAAAATTTCATGGCAATCCGAGTATATTAACGATTTTTCCCAATAGGCCGTAATGTAATGGGAAACTTTTGATTCGCCCTGTAGATAAACTAATCATGGTAGAAACTTCATTTTCGATAGGACTTGTGCTAGGGTAAATGTTAATAACGTCCTAAAATTTCATGGCAATCGGAGCATATTAACGATTTTTCCCCATAGACCGTAATGTAATGGGAAACTTTTGATTCTCTCTGTAGATAAAGTAATCATGGTAGATACTTCATTTTCAATAAGGTTTGTGCTAGGGTAAACCTCAATAACGTCCTAAAATTTCATGGCAATCCGAGTATATTAACGATTTTTCCCCATAGGCCGTAATGTAATGGGAAACTTTTGATTCGCCCTGTAGATAAACTAATCATGGTAGATACTTTATTTTCAATAGGGTTCGTGCTAATGTAAACATCAATAACGTATAAAAATTTCATAGCAATCCGAGTATATTTATGGGAGTTAGAGCGCGGACAGACGGACAGACGGCCAGACGGACAGACGGACAGACGGACAGACGGACAGACGGGCAGACGGACAGACGGACAGACAAACCGAATGCATAAGCACTTTTCAACTTTGTTGGAAAGTGCTAAAAATGATAATAAACTAATTGTGCTTTTAGATATAACTAGTACACGAAACCCGGGGTTCCCGGGTCACAGTGTAAAGGGGAAACCTTTTTTTATATTTTAAAATTGAAAAATCTAATAAATTTTTCCTACGTAATATGCTTTTTTAAACTGTCAACTAATTCCAAAGAGCAATTTTATATGAAAAATATTAATTATGTATTCATATAAAGCTTTTAAAACTATCTTTACTTTCGTATTAGACGCAAGATATGAAGTTATTAGCCAAAGATTTTTCCAAAAAATAAAGTTACATCAGTTGCACCAACTAAGAAAATATGACACACAGACATTCTTTATAATGCATTTTTATAAAGACTAATCGATGTATCTTTTGTAAAGTAAGTTTGCAAAAAGCTAAAACTCAATTAATTAATAGATAAAAACGAAATAATATCAACAACATTCATCGGGTTTTATAGCCGATGGTATTTAGACATAACAGGTTTTTAACTACTATTTTTTTTTCAGTTGCTATGAAAAAATGCAACTAAATTATACAGTAATCTATTATTTTCCACGGAGAAAAAAGATAGTTGTGAGTGCAGTATGCGTTTAAAACGGTTAGATGGGCGTTATTTTTCCAATTTAGGTTTCTTATTCGATCCAAACAAAACAATCACATGGAACACAAATCGAATTCTTTACCATTTTTTCTTTAAATGAAAAAAAAAACTGATTATATTTTCGCACTCTTAAATAGCATTTCATTGTATTATGACTTAAAACTGCATCGCTAAAAGTTTTCTTTTTTTGCGAAAGCACGCCGCTGTGTTTGACGCAATGCATTGAATTTTAGGGTTACATTTTTGGCGTCACCTCTAGCCACCAAACTGCATCACTATTCTTTTTTTTTTCTTTATGGCTATTTTTTCTTTATTTCCCACATAAATGCGAACATAAAAACCCAAGTTGCCACTATTAAAGAAATCGAACTAAAAGCTACAAAAAAAAAAATAAATAATAATAATAATATCTCAAAAACAAATTGCAGCGCCCCCATCTAGCAGATTTTTTTTTTCAAATTCAGGGAGAACCAACTACCCATAGCCATACACTTACATAAAAAATTTGGTTCAATTCGATGCATAAGTTCATATATTTTTGGTTGGTACAATATTGAAAATGACACGAAAATCGCAATTGGAGCACGCCCTTCCGGCGAATTTTTTTCAAATTCAGGGAGAACCAATTAGCCATAGTTATAAACTTAGACAAAAAATTTGGTTCAGTTCAAGACATAACTTCATATACTTTTAGCCGGTACAATATTGACAATGGCACAAAAATCACGATTGCAGCGCCCCCTTCCGGCGAATTTTTTTTTTCAAATTCAGGGAGGACCAATTATCCAGAGTCATACACTTACACAAAAGATTTGGTTCAATTCGATGCATAACTTCTATACTTTTAACCGGTATAATATTGAAAATGACACAAAAATCGCGATTGCAGCACCCCCTCCCGGCGGAATATTTCAAAACTGAAGGAGGACCTGCTTGCCACAGCTGGAAACATTCACAAAATATTTGGTTCATTTCTATTTTGATTCATTTCCAATTTTAAGCCATTTTTCATTGCACCACCTAAAAGTGTATGAAGTTAGTCCTAGAACTGAACTAAAATTATTTTATATAATTATTTTTTAGTAACGTAAATAGGTCCTCCCTCTATTAAAAAAAAATCTACCTATCATTCTATTGTTCATCCGCTCGTGCAGAGACGGAAATTCGTTTTTACTCCAATTAGTTGATTGATGCAGAAATTTAAGATGAAAACCAAAGTTCGTATAGCATTGAATTAAAATTATTAAAACATCAATATGAATAAATATTTCTTAAAAATATTAAAATATACCTATAAGATAGAAGAATGTTTTGGGATTGGCACATCCAACTAGTTTCTGAATTTCGCAGAAAAAGTCTTTTCGCGACAAAAGTGAATTTTCTGTTAAAAGTCGGAAAATTTCGACATATTTACTTAAAATAACGAAATAGATGAAGATGGAGGAAACAACGGAATACTCTGTAATCTTATTGCAAATTTAATTTCATTATCTACGAAACTGGCACACAGGACACAGAAATTAAAAACTCAATCAAAGAATATTGACTTTTTCCTAAGACTTGTTCTCTGCTACTTAATTGCAACTACATTGACACCAACAAATTAACCAAAACATTCTAACCATGCATTGAGCAAAGAAAGTTTTTCTTATAAAAATATTTAATCAAACAATATCACAATGATTTTTTTACTATAAGAAAAACAAAATACTGCATTAGACGGATTAATTAAAGCTTGCATGAATATTAACAACATCGAGAAAATTATGATCTACTTTATAAAAAATTAAACACACTATAAAATACACTAGATCACCTTAGAATCAGATGCAAGCTAAAATCCTATAGCTAGAGCAAAGGAATCCCTTTGCAAGGTTCGTCAATCCGAATTACCCCAACCACTTCTTTTATTCTCTGTCAATAAATACAAGTGCTTCTAAACTATTCGATTGATGGCACCACCAGCCAATTGTTATACCAACTTTATAATGGAAAGTTACACTTCTTTAAATGGAATTTTTCCTTCTTTAATTTCCCAAAACGGAAAATCTACTAAAGGAACAAAAAAAAGTCTAGCAACTTCGATGCCAATAGTTTTACATGAATTCATGGATATATTGTTAACATAATGAGGATTTATGTGTGGATTGCTATGAAATTCGATGTAGATAATATTTGTATAAATATGTTTAAAATGATCTGTTTTTATATATTTACAATGGTAAGATTTAAAGTTATAGATATTTTTGCTAATGTAAAAAATTTTGTGTAAAATTGTGTAAAATTTTGATTTTTTGACAAAATATTTTTTTACATTATTAATTAAACAGTTTTGACCTAAGAGTAGATCATTTTAGAAATATGTATATCATATATATATGTATACATATAATATCATTTCAATCTATGCGTACATTACCAAGTTGTTATGCGCTCAATGGCAGATGAAAGAATTGAATGACCTAATTCAATTTTTAAAATACACAAATTCTGTAAAAATGTAGTTCGTGTCTAATGGTATCATATTATACAGCATAATCTGATTAATTAATAGTGAAATTTTCATGTTGAAATCAAAACAACATTTCAGGTCTGTACTAATTTTTTTTTATATATTTTTGGTAATTTTCGTTGCATTTAAAAGATAAAAGACCCTTTAAAAGATAAGTTACTTAAAAGTTTAATTAAAATTTCTTTTAAGAACATATAACGACAAAAAGATCTATTATTTTGTATTTTCAAAGAATCAAATCAATAAACATTTTTGATTTCATAATTCTTTAGAAAATAATTCTCTTAAAATTTTTATATACTCTACTGAAATTGAATGCAATTTCTTAGAATATTTCACAGAACGTTATTATTTTCAATAGGATCTTTAATAAAAATATAGTAAAATTTCAGAATCTACGTCAATAAGCTCTTACAAAACTTCGATTTGTCATACTATATTCAAAGATGTGAAGAAATTTCTTAGAATTTGAAAGGTTTTAATTTTCCTTTTCAAAAATTTTCACTATTACTTTCCATCATTTAAAAAATGAATATAACTACAAATAAATGTTGAATGATTTTGGAAATTGGATATTTTACCCCTGCAATACCATGAACTTCAAATATGTAAATTTATCTATGTATAATCGCATTAAATGTCATTCGGAGAATTTTAGTAGACGAAAATATCAATTTTTCTACTTTACGAAGATTTAATCTTGTTCTTGCGTTTTATTATATTTTTTGTTTACTTGTTTTTTTACAATGAAAACATATAATATTATTATCCAAATATTATATCCAAAAAATTATATCATTTAATATCCAATTATAATTATCCAAATTACATATTTATGCATACACAAACACGCAAACACAGAAAAATAATTGATTCCGCTCTTTTATAGCACCCTCCAACAAAGTTGAAAAGTGCTTATGCATTCGGTTTGTCTGTCATACTCGGATTATCATGCAATGGATAAAACTTATTTAGAGTCATGAAAGCATGTTTGGTAATGCATGTAAAGTATGTCTGATTAATGGTTCATTCACAAACACTCAAAAGAATCCGATTACATTATGGTATACGGAGGAAAATCCTTAGGAGAGGATTTTAATGACATACGCTTATTCAAATCTATTGAATTTGATGTAAATCATTGAACTGCACTACGATCAAGTTAAAACAGAACATTCATAGTGTTTTTTTTATTATTTTACAGGGATGTACAAAAGAAATCGTTTGCAGTAGAGTCTTTGCGTAATAATTGCTGGAGAGTGCGTTATAAAATCCCATATGCGCTTTTAAATTGAATTGTTTGCGTATTAATCTTTCTATATAAATTCTATACCTATATACATGGCTGAACAAAAGTAATCGCATACCATTCTCCTTATTAAAAGAAATTGACGAAGGGGAGTTTTCTGAAATATATGAATCTTTTAAATAAAATAAATTTTGGAATATATTTTGCTAGTAGATACAAATGTAAGGCTGCTAAAGAATTCGGATAATTTTCGGAATTGTGATGAAAACAGCTGAATTTCGGTTTTGAAATGCTTCATACACTTCCATGTGGTGAAATAAGACGAAATGTTCTTGTTTTTTAAAACAGCTCAGTTTTGTTACATTACACTGAATGTGTTGATAAGTGCTTCATAATCTATGTTAAAGCATTATTTTTCCTAACGTGTTTGTTTATTTGATTTATTTGATAATTTATTGAAATTATACACATTTAGGGGATCGTCAACAAATTGAACTAGTCGGATGTGGCAATCCCTAAACTTTCTCATGTCTCATATATGTTAATTCTTTAGAACTCGCTACCACATTAATAAAATTAAATGACAAGTTATGGTCATCATACAGATTCGAAAAGCAATAAATTCCATGCATTAATTGTTGAAATAAGACTATTGCGGACATCGGGACATATGAAGTATTTTGATAATGATTTTCGAATAAAAAAAATACCAGAAATTAGGCGAGATATTAACATTTATGGATGCGGACTCTTTGGGCAGAAATAATGACAGAGGCACAGTACTTTGTGTACTATCGACTTTTAAAGCCTAGATAAAAACTTTTAATTATATATTTCTCTAATGAAATGCATAGTTGCAGTACAAAAGCAATAAAAATCAAATTGTTAAAAAGAAACTAAATTAACTAGAACTAACCCATTAACGTCCAAATCTTTTCTTCGCAAAAACTAAAACTTTAAATTTCCTTACTACTTTTAAACGGAGAGTATTTTTATATTATTTTATCAAATATATAATCTTGTGAAAGAGATTATACACATTTATAATCATATTTATTGGAGTGAAAGATGCTTTCATGCCACTAAGACTAAAAATATGCCACTGGCAGTTAATGAGTTTGTAGGATAAATACAATGAGATTCACAACTAGGTTGCATTGAGTTTATTTCACAATAAACCTCTTGTGTTTTTAAGAGTTAATTAGCAGTAGAATGGCCGAGAGTTGTAATTTTGATTACCAGAAATTTTGTTGCATAAAAATATAAAAGATACAAAAACAAAAACATAAAAAATAAATAAGGTACCCTGGGGTAATAACGCCAAGCGGGGTAATAACGCCAATTGCTTATATTTTGCATAATTAAGAAATTATCAGGTAAATGACACCCATGTGCTCTGCGCAGGAAGGTTTTGAGTCATATAAATCGCAAAAAACAGCTTCAAGTTAATTTGTTTCATTTTTAGGTCTTATTGTTTTTACAAGCAACTAAAATTAACGCTTGATCTAAAATTTGCGAGATACGTTTTGTGATGTGAAGACTATTTTTTTTTATCCGGAAATACTTTGTTAATTACATAAATTTTTAGTGCATTTCATGTACTTTTAAAATGTTGTTGAAGATTTTGGATATCTTCTCGAGATAATTTGTAATTTAAAATGTACTGCGCAATACCTATACCGGGGTAATAACGCCAATCCTTGACTTTAGTACCCAGGTTGATTCCCTACAGTGGCCGAGCTACATCCTAAATACTGATTCAAATAAACACAGTTAAAACTGTCCAATGTTTCTCATATTTCTGTTTAAGTGGTCCTTTTTAAGCAAAAAGAAGCTCACGGTCTGATATTCTTTTGCCTCATCCCCCCCTCCCACACCACACCTTTATTTTTCTTACACTTTCACAAAAAATTGAACATTTTCAATAGATTAGAATGCAATTTGTCAATTTCTAAGTTTGTAGAGTTTGTATTTTTAGAATTGGGCAATCTACATGCAATTATTCCATCTTATTTCATAGTTTTGTTTGCATGGCGTTATTACCCATATAGGTGGGTAATAACGCCAAATAGCATTGGTCAAGAAGAAACGCCATTACATTTTATGAATACATATCTGTTAAATATCTGTTAAAATATTTTATTTTATATAGATAGTCAATGAGTTGCTGTATCAGATCCTATATTTGTTTGAAAAATACAATCTAAAACTAAGCCGTGAAAATTGGTAGAACCTTAACGTGGCGTTATTACCCCAGGGTACCTTGAATTAGTTTAAATCAAAATTCTGCTGCGAAATATCTTTATAAAGTTTGTCTAAATCTTCCGGCCTTTCTAATGTTAAAACTTTGCATAACTCGGGAAAAACGTGGCATTGCCCATAGCGACGTTGCAATTTTGAGACATATTTTCGTAGCGCGCTTAGTAAAATACCAAGTTTTTTATTTTAGATACACTGTATAAAAATGATTATTACTACAATAAATTTAGTTTTATGCAATGCCAAATGATGTTTAAATATGCACACTTTTTATTTCCATTACCGAATTAAGTAAAAACACACACAGACACACACAAGAGAAAAACAGGTGAAAATAAGGTTAAAAATGGACTTAGAATAGCAATACCTGATATTATTTAGGCTTCATATTTCTTTGAAATTTTATTATATAGACATTCAAACTAGTACATACAGCTACCCTAGTAGCAAACCAATATTGGTCCAACATTGTACCAATATTTCATTTATTCGAAATATTGCAAATAAAAAGCCAGTATTGCCCCATTATTGGGATGTTTACATTTTAACCATATTTAGCCAATATTTGCAGCCAATATTATGCCACTATTGGGGTTTCATTGGAAATATTGCCAATAAAACGCCAATATTATACAAATATAAACGTTACATTGGAAATATTTCCAATGAAATTCCAATATTTAACCAATATTGGCGTTTTATTGGGAATATTTTCAATGAAACCCCAATATTGGCATAACATTGTCTGCAAATATTGGTTGTGTAAAGGCAAAATGTAAACACTCTAATATTGGAGCAATATTTCATGCCAGTATTGCGCCAATGGGCCAATATTGCTCCAAGATGTAGCCAATATTGTCTCAATATTGTTTGGCTTCTGGGGTATGCTCAACCATATGTTGTATTCTTTTTTACAAAGTCTTAATCTTTTAGAAAATATTTCTTTCAATGTTATAATGCTATTAATAATTCTTATATTTTTGTACGGAACACTCTGAGCGCGAGTAAGACTCATTCTTGACATTTAAAAAAAAAATTCTAGTTGCACCATCTCTGACCGACGTCAGATACTTAATATTGTCCTCGTATTTTCAGAATCATATCTGTCATTGATGGCGACAAACTGTTGATATTATCCAAACAGAATAAGACTCCATTGAAATATTCTTTCTTATTGGGACATTTATATATGTATTATTTGTTTTTCAGCGAAAAAACGCGAAATGGATATTTTCCTTTGTTTTCAGTCAACTAGTATTTGCTTAAGATTTTAAAATTTTAAAATTCTTTATATTGTGCGTATAATTAGCTGTACGTATGCATATAAAGTTATGGATTCTATGCATTTTTCATCATGAACTCTACTTTTGCTTATGATATGTTCTTCGCATTCGCAAATTCACTTTCATTCGTAAGCCGATATAATTATCTCATAATTTTATTCAGATCAAATGTAATAAAACAGTGTTTCATGTTTTCCAGTAAAAGATCCGGAACTTTCGGGTAACGGTGTCATTTTTTTTTAATTTAAACTTATCATTAAGGACATAACAACTACATATTATGTGTTTAAAAAAGTAGTTTATAGGAAATAGAAAAACATTTTTCCATTCTTCGTCAAAGAAATAGTAATTTCGGAAATTTTCAGTAAATTTTTCATTAAACACACTTCGTTAATTTACCCATTATATTTATTAAATAATAAACATATGACAAATCCTTTTTACGAAATACGTTTTTATTTGATACTGAACTTTTATTAAGATTAGATGTAAATTTCATAAATTCAATTATGTACTAACAGTTAACAGTTATTTTCATGTAATAAATTGTAAATATATATATATATATATTATAACTACTGTAAACTATTATGTAATTTTCTTTTTTGGGTGGGTGGGAATTGCTTACTTTCGATATTGTAATCTGGCGGGTTTGGGTTTTGATGTTACAAAATGCCCCCGAGCAAGGGTGAAATGTGATTAAGAAAACGTTAGGCTTATCTCTATTTTGTATGTTACGGGAAGTCACTAATGCTTGATTATATACATTTCATTTTTCAAGACATCTGAATTTAATTTTTTTAACTGCATGTAATGCAGTATTAGTAATTTCAGTGAATTAATCATTTTTTTTCTTTTTTTTGTCTAAGAGTATTTTGTATGTTCAGTATATAAATCTGTCTCCAAACTATTTTATAATTAGAAAACTACTATATCAATTCTAAATAACATTTATAAATTGTACCTTCAACAGTATCTACATAACTTACTTAACCATATACATGTACATATATATATAGTATAAGTTTTCAAATTTTTATTGTGTCTATTTTCTAAAATACAGCATAGCACGTTTTGTTATTGAAAATTTTGTATAATTTAGGAAAAAAGTCTTTTGTGGTTGCGTATTCATGAGCAAGAAAAGACAATTTTGGTCAACTGCGTGACTATGTAAACTTATAAGTAGTTTACCAGTATTATTTCATGTATTATTTTGAAGATATGAAAACATTTCATCAAGGTTCTCTAAAATTAAATTTTAAGTTTAATCTAAAATATTTATAGACAAACAAAATTTCAATTTATTGGATAAAGCATTTTACACTGACATAAATTACAGAAAAGCATAGTTTTATTATACGTAGTTTCTATAAGTTAAAATAAATCTATACATTATATAAAATTTAAACTTATATTCCTTATTTTAATAAAAATTTAAACCCTAATAAATATATTTCATCCTTTACAGATAGTTCAGATGCAATCCATAACAAATTGCTAGATACTTTCTAAAGAAACAGTGGCATAATAATTAATCTGCATACTTTGTATATACTTTGTATATAATTTGTATATACTTTGTATTAAAGTTTGTGTTTAAGATTACGTGTAATGAGCTACAAAGACGAAGGGATGCTGCTCACCTTTAGCCATTGGAGATAACATGAGTAGATTAACACACGCGGCTCCATGACCTTGGCCAAACACTGTTACATTTTCTGGATCCCCGCCAAACTCAATTATATTATCTTGAATCCAATGAAGAGCAGCGACTTGATCCATTAATCCATAGTTACCCCTGGCACTTCGGTCCACTGATGGAAGGAAACCTGGGAATATAAATTCTTCAATAAATTTTAAATGAACGCGAAGTTTTTAAAATATTCATATGTTTATATGTAACATACAATGTGAACTTTAAAATGTTCAGGTTTACCTGACCCTTTCGTGTCTAGTGTACTATTAATAGTGCAAGTCTTTTAATGTAGTACTATTTTGTTTTGAGAAATACTTTTGGTACTACCGGGTGTCCCAAAAATGACTGATGGATTTTAAAATTCAATAACTTGCAAACAGTGACAGCTATTTTAAAAAAGTTTGCAGGAGGGTTATGTATAATGCCAGGAGATTTTTACCGCAATTTTTTGTTTTAGTTCGCATCTCAAACAATAGGTGGCGCTGAGGGCAATTGAAGGCCAGGTGATCAGTGCTGAGAGAAGCGTGGACCTGGCTATCAATAGCCGTCAGCGCCACATATTGTTTGAGATGCGAAATAAAATAAAAAATTACGGTAGAAAAAAAAACTGCTGACATTATACATAACCCTCCTGCAATTTTTTTTAAATAGCTGTCACCATTTGCAAGTTATTGAATTTTAAAATCCATCAGTCTTTTTTGGGACACCTGGTATTTACATGTAGTAATTTTATACAGTAGAACCTTGATCCATCGTTTTTCAAGGGGATGCCTAAAAAAATGATAAATGCGGGAAAACGATCAATGCGGATTAACTACAAATTACGAAATAACACAATATAGATGCCTTACTACTGCATGCAATGTATTCAGTGCACTAATAAATACTAATATGATGCTTACTAAACTGTAAAAAAAGGAATAGAAGTTATAGAAAATTAATAATTATTTAATTTTTTTTTTTTTTTTTGTTCTTTGTTCATTTATTTCAAATCAAAAAATAAATTTTCAAGATATACAACACTTTTCTCGTCATTTTTTGTAATTTCATATATGTATATAAACGTTTATTCAGTTTCAAAAACCATAAATCCATCAGACAGAGTTTAAATTTAGAACTATGATGGTTTAGCTTCATCGGCATGAACGTTATCTTCTGCTTCTTTGGCATTATTTTAACTTTTTGCATCACCACACGTTTCCCCTATGCTTAGCTGTACCCTATCTGTGTAGGACACCACAGATCGCAACATCTTGATCAGTGGAATCATAATCGTATCCTCTTCTATAGAACCACTCTTCATCTGTCGCCATTATCAATACAAACAACTCAAATGATTTATTTTAGGATAAAAGAAGTAATTCCAGTCTGTGTTTCACATGAATTCGCACAACTTTCAATTTAATTTCAGAGAGTAGAAAAAATTTACAACGATGAATGCGGGAAAACGACTTTTTGAAGAACGATGCTTGCGGGTTCTGTTAACATTATTTCAGCATAATTTGTGCTGGGACCGTGGAAATAAAACGATCAAAGCGGGAAAACGATGGATGTGGGAACGATAGATCGGGGTTTTACTGTAATATCCCTAATAGCATGCATGGTCACAGTGACGTCACTGTGAGTCACTTTGGTCACATCACATCTGTGATCAAAATGCCGCCACTCAGTGACGTCACATTGTGACTGAGATGTGACTTCCTTAAAAATCTTTAGAAATTTATAAATATCCTTCAAAACATGTTATTTACTTTAAAAAACATGTTTCTGGCAATTTATGTATCGTCGCTTTTGTCACAGTTTCATCACAATGTTAATGTCAAATTAGTCACAAATGACACATTTTTCACAAATTTGTCACATTGTGACCACTTTGTGAAACGTCACAAAAGGGCTCCAAAACGGCCTTAACGACTTCACTTTTTAATCACTGTGACTTCACATCGACGTCACGTGACATCACATCGACAATAGATGGTCACAAAGTCACAATATTACTTAACAACAACGTTGCAGTGACTTTACCATGCTTTACGAAATGTTTATGCATTTACTGTATGATTTCATATTTGCTTAGTCATTTAGTAAAAATAATTATTATTATTTGCTTAATTCTCTTTTCGCTGTTTGCGATTCTTTACTTTAAACTTATGTTACACTCACTAAATTTAAAATAAAAGTATTTTTTCCTGAAAGAAATATGCGTAATAAAGTGCAAAACTAGTCGAAAGTTGTAATAGAAGTTGATTAGTAATAGAATTAATATAATACAATATTTTTAAACACCTCCAGAAATTATTCCTCAGCCTGTTGTCATATGAATATTAACTGAAATAGTATGCAAAACATTCGCTAAGTTTTAGAATATGAAATATTCGTCAAATATTAATTAATCGATATGGATAGCTAGTGTTAATGTTACGTAATGTTACGTACGTTAATGTAATAACGTAAAGGAAATTCTTTCTAAAAACTGAAAAAAAAATATCGGACCCGAAAAGATTTAAAGGCGATTAAAATAACCAAATATAGATGTTAATAGTTAATTTTATTTAAAACATCTTAGTACTTTCAAGCCTTAATCAGGCTTTTCCTCAGAGTATATTTTTGTTTATTTATACAAATACATGATTTTGTATTGATAATTAACGAATTAATAATTATTATAGTTGAAAGTAGAAACAGTTTTTTCTTGTTTTAAAGAGAAGATCTAAATTATTATTAATTGTAATCCGTTAGTATTATTATTCCATTTCGTGTTCATTCGTGACTTTTCATTTTTAATTGCGTGGCTTGAACACATGTATAATATATCATTTATCAAATATATCCACAGGGTGGAATAACAAAGTAAATTGACGGCAAATAATAATAATACAGTCGACTCTCGTTAATTCGAAATCGGATAATTCGAATCTTCGCTTAGTTCGCCCTAAACATGAAGTCCCGAAATTTTCAATGGCAGAATAACATTAAAAATTTTCATTAATTCGAACTCATTTTCTCTTGACTTCGTTTAATTCGAACTAACAGAATTCCAGTTTTTCAATTTTCTTTTCTCTCTCACGGATTTCAGATCATTTGAATAACTTTCATTCTTTTATTTTAGTGAAAATTGTTCATACATACATATAATGCAATGCAATTTATATCCAATTTCTTAGAGCCCCGTCTGTCCATCAGTGACACTTTAAATTTTTCTTCCATCGTACTTGTTTCTAATCTTTTAATTAGTTTATGTATTTATTCATTCTAATTTAATATTAAGTCGTATTTTAATGATAACAGACGAAATAAATAAAAAAATTCAATAACATTAACTCCTTTGTTCATTTCATATTTTTCATAATTCGAACTTCGGATAATTCGAACATTTCTTGTGGTCCTGACGTGTTCGAATTAACCAGAGTCGACTACATATGTTTTCTCTAATTATGTTTAATACAAAGACTACTTTTGCTTTCAACTTAATTAATTATTGACTCGTTCATTTTCAAAATGAAATTTTGTATTTTTATTTAAAAAAAAATAATTCTCTGGGGAAGAGCTTGATTAAGGCTTGAAAATACTAAGATGTGTTAAATGAAATTAACTATCAACATCTCCATTTGGTTATTTTAATCGGATTTTATGTAAACCTGAACATTTTAAAGTTCATATTATATATTTTGAGTTAAAAAACAAGGTGAAATTTGCGTTTCGACACATGTTTTATTTTTATTTGTAAAGTACTTGTACCCTATATGGACATTGCTCTCAATATGGACTGGACACCCCTAATATTTTTAAAAGTAACAATTTTGATAGAGAGATTGCGCTACATATACGTGAAGAAAAGCAGTTGAAAAGATAATTAAGCCTGGAAAGTAGAAAAAAGCGCGCTGTTCGCCATTTAGAAGGAAACTTGTTGTTCCGTGGTGTGCTGATCGTAATTACAAGAAAGTTTAAATTCTTATTAGATATTATAAAATTACTTTAAATATTGAAAATTATATTGTTTTAGAAAGCTTTTAAAATATATTTTCGTTTGCTTGAGCATATGTTGCTTTAAAAAGTTTTATTTATTTATTTATTGCAAGATCTAATAAAACTACTCCCGATTCCCAATAAGGACACCTTATGTCCACATTGGAAATTCAGTAGATGAATCTTCAAATTCACAAAAATAAAAAGCTAAGTAAAACCAACTACATTATTTAATAATATTTTGTTGTAACTCAGGTGCTTTGGATCGTTCTTCGAAGAGCTACAACCGAAAATAACTTTCCGCTCTAAAATGCATGTTCTGAAGATATTTACTGTCCCCCCTCCTAACCCGAAATACTTTAAGATATATATTTTTTATCCTCTCTCTTCTAAAATTCCATAGAAGAGGTGCTCTTCCCTACATCCTGTGTACAATGTCAATAAGGAAACACCTGTCCATAATAGGGACTGGTGGTTCCTTATATGGACTTTTGTAAACATTTATTGTTTTTATCATTTAAATAAAACCGGAATAGTTACAATGTCCCTAATTTTAATAATGATAGTCAAACGTCCAGAGATCATGGTCATATATTTTTGGAGTCCTATCACGTGTACATGGGGGTGAAAAAAAAATTTCTTTAGGGTGTCTAGTACCATATATGTAATTTTAAGGTTTCAAAACTTAAAAATATATTTGATGAAAATTATCATTTAATTCTTCCTCTGTCAATCAAAGAACTATAGGTAGCAGTATGCATATCTGAAGAAAAAAAATTGGGGAATATACTAACATAAAAATTATAATTTACATCGTGTGTACCAAGATGCTGGACATTTTAATTTTCACCATTTAAAATGGCAACGTAACTCTGTGTATAAACTTGTTAAAAATGTTCGTAATTAATATTAAGTTCATAATTTTATGTTGAATAATTTTGATTACATTTATAATTTAATAAATACAATTAAAATAAAACAAGCATTATATATACATTGTGATAATGTGACAAAATATAAAGCAAAACCCAATTTTGTGAATTGAAATAGCAGAAGTTAAAAGAGTATGCACCAGAAATGTAAAACTATGATTTTTTTCACTTATATAGTTTTTATTAAACGTACTCATTTACATTGTGGTTTATTTGCAAGAAATATTTCTCAAAATAATAATAATAATAATAATAATAATGGCACTTGTCAGATAACCCTTATATAAACAATACAAAAACATAATAATAATCACAATAATACTAAATTTATATTAATATTATAAAATCGTAAAATGACTGTTTAATTAATTAATTATTTATTATTTTGTTTTATTTTATTTTATTTGCATTTCCACCTTTTTTTCCGCTACGAAATTAATTGACAGTAAATTAGTTTTCTGCATTAAAAATAATGAATGCAAAAGTAATTTCTACGTTACTGCTATTTTTTTTTTTTTTTTGGTTCATTTGTGCATATCTAGATTTTAATTATGTAGTCTTTCTAAAATGCAATCGCAAACATAATATTTTCGTTCTTTAAAAAGCTTTTTTTCTTTAAATATTGAAAATTAATATAAATACATTTCCACAAAGTGAATTAGCGAAAAGGCATACAATTTCAACAATATTAACATACAAATTCAATAAAATACTTTAAGGTTAGTTTTCTTTTTCTTAAGATTGTTACAAAACAACAAATGACCTCAAAATGATAATCATTTTTACACACCTTGACATTATAAAACTTTTGCAGGTAAGGCATAGATTCAAATAAAATGTAATAGTTATAGATTAAATAAATTCAGTTTATTAAAAAAAAATTAAATTAATTCTAATAATTCCTCGAATTTGATGAAATACTTTAGATTAGTTTCCTTTTTCTTAAAGAATGTGTGAAAATAATAAATGACCTCAAAATGATAATCATTTTTACACACCTTAACATTTTAAAACTATTGCGTGTAAGGCATAGATTTGAATAAATTTTAATAGTTATAGTTTAAATACATTCAAATTAAAAAAAGTTCTGAATGATGGCACTTTGCCAATATTATTTATCTTATATACAACAAATTTTACAAGATACAAACTTGAGTAAGCTGTAAAAAACAGAGATAAAATAGCAATGATTAATTACAGGACTTTAAAAATATTTTATTTATAAAAAAATGATTGCAACATATACATGGTGAGTCACAATTATCTAAGCAATAGCTTATTTCCTTAAATATTGCCACTAAACACGTGCGTCTAGTTGCAAAGTTTCAGAAAAAATGGTGAAAATTTTGATAAGGCAAGTTAGAACTCCATTGGGGGGGGGGGTCTATTTGAAATAGGTGCGAAAGTTAAATATTTTTTCGGTTCCCGTAGGATTAGATCCCGTAGGTAAAGAACAGAGATAAAATAGCAATGATTAATTACGGGACTTTAAAAAATTTTATTTAAAAAAAAATGATTGCAACATATACAGGGTGAGTCATAATTATCTAAACAATAGTTTATCTCCTTAAATATTGCCCCTTAACACATGCGTTCTAGTTGCAAAGTTTCAGAAAAAATGGTGAAAATTTTGATAAGATAAGTTGCAACTCCATTGGGAGGGGGGGGGGTCTCTTTGAAATAGGTGCGAAAGTTAAATATTTTTACGGTTCATGTAGCATTAGATCCCGTAGGTAAAGAGCAGAGATAAAATTGCAATGATTAATTACAGGACTTTAAAAATATTTTATTTATTAAAAAAATGATTGTAACATATACAGGGCGAGTCATAATTATCTAAATAATAGCTTATCTCCTTAAATATTGCCTCTAAGCAGATGAGTCTAGTTGCAAAGTTTCAGAAAAAAATTGTGAACATTTTGATAAGATAAGTTGCAAATCCATTGGGGGGGGGGGGTCTATTTGAAATAGGTGCGAAAGTTAAATATTTTTACGGTTCCTGTAGGATATAAATTCCAATTAGGAAAGCTTACCTTATACAATACTGAATTAGATACAAAAAATTGCATCATCATATCTGTAAAACTCGCAATGTTATGCCCGTTGAAATAATTCATCAAGTTTTAAGGGATTAGACTCAAATTCAAATGCGCGCAATTCTAGAAACAATGTTACTTAGAGACTTCTAGGAAACATGCAAAAAATGCATCTCTTAAGTTAGAATTTTGATTTGTGTTTCTTTTTTGGCACGGTTAGCCATATGATTTGCTAACAAAATCATATCCTTAATTTCTCATAAAATTTATAAATTTTTTAAATGATTAGTATTATTTTAACTTGAAACATTATTTAATTTCAAAATTTTTCCATTCAATTAAATAGGAAAATCTAATTTTAATTTTGTTCCAACTTTTTTTTTTCTTGTATATTGACTTTGAAACTATTAAAAATATATATTTAAAAAATGATGCAACTTATTTTTAAAAAATCGCATTTTCAAAAAAAAAAAAAAAAAAAAAAAATAGATATATATAATTTACTTTATTAAAAATACCAAATATAGGCATTAGTTTTAGATCTCTTTAAAAAAATCTCGAAAATAATTCTATATATCATATAATACAATTGTCAATGATGAAGGCATTATACTTGTGATTGTGGTTATCTACAATTTCCTGAATAGATATATATATATATATTATTTCCCGAAACAAAGTTAATGTAAAATAATCAAAAAAGACAAGTTTCCACTTTCCACATTTGCTTTAACGATTCTCGACTTTTAATAATTTAAAGGCGAGAAATACTGTGTGTGTGTGAGGGGGGGGGGGTCTCACCATGCAGATAAATGCATTTAAATATTTTAACAAATCTTGGCTCCTAATAAAATGTTTAAATGCTTTTCAAAAAAATTAAAGTGCAAAGTAACTCTTTCTGTATCTCACATTCCTACTACATTTAAATTTTTCCGATTTCCATCCCCTTTCTGTACTGATTAAATACCATCATTTATGTAAAGCAATGCTTTTCTAACATGTGGATTAATAGTTTTTACAAATTTAACTCTCAAAACATGATGCTTTTTATCTTCCAGGAGAAGCTGTTAAGAAGTCTGTTTTCTGTGCACAGGTCGCCCAGGACCCAGACATTACTTCTTTATGAAGATTCGCTTGATCGGGGCTAACGTATTACCATACCGCAGGGGGCTGCTTCCTTCTTCCTATGTGTACAAGGGACGAGATTTTCAATTTCGGTATCGACCCCGTATTAAAATCACTGTCTCTGACTGATCTAATACGTACATAAAATAAGTAAAATTCAGCTCAATCAACATTTGTACGAAAAACACACAGATTTTCAAAATTGTCTTTAATTTAGAAATAAACTTTTAAATTATTTTTTTAAAGATTAGTAGATTCAAAGGCAAAATAAATAAATAAATACAATAAAACCAGTGAAAAAAAATCTGCATATGACGGAATCCTCAATTAAACGAAAAATGTGTTGATCCATGCAAAATAAATATAATAATAGCGAGGAAAAAATATTCCATTTATACCTTCCAAGAAAGAATATGTCTATAACGTATTTTTTTTTCATTTCCTATGTGATTTCTTCTTAAAAGGTGTCACCATATAACATTTTTTAAAGTCTCCAACACATGGAATAGGGATTAACGATATTAAAGTATGTGTGCAACATTTATATATAAATAGAGATTCATTTATAAAATAAATTTATCACAGCTTTTGGAGCTTCTTTAATAATAAAAAGTATAAATATGAAAAACGAAAAAATATAAAAATTTTCGGTCAGAACTCCTTGACACGGAACAATTTTTAACCATATCGAAGGAAAAAACCACGTAGAAACGGCTAAGCTTG
This sequence comes from Maratus speculifer, assembly GCA_964019185.1. Classification (NCBI taxonomy): domain Eukaryota; kingdom Metazoa; phylum Arthropoda; class Arachnida; order Araneae; family Salticidae; genus Maratus; species Maratus speculifer. Next base: position 108,702,127 of record OZ025298.1, on the reverse strand, counting down.
ATTATTATTTAAAATTTTTCCAGGCCCGGCCGGGTTATGCTTTTAACATATTTTCAGGCAGGACCGAATCTTGTCCCCTATGAACCGGTTTGAGACCGAAGCTAGATATTTCGACCCATGCAGACTTCTAGAGCAAATTGTCAACACATTTTAAAAGCAGGGTTAGCGTTAAATCTGTTCGCTACTTTTTTATGTACAATTCAGAGACACTGTCTTAAATCGACATTTAATTACGGACAATTTGTGGATGATCCCTAACTTTTTTTCAAAATTAGTCAAAAACTCTGCGTTTAGAGGCATTGTTAAGTGGTGTAAGTCCCAAATTTTGGAGTACTTTTGATTTTAATATCTCTGAGAGATTTTCATATATAAAGATGAAATATGCTTTGTTCAATTCAGAAATCGATAAGGCATAATTTGGGAATTTCCTAAGTGGGGCGTATAAAATTTAATTTTCGTGTTTTTTTTTTTTTTTTTTTTTTTTTTTTTTTTTTTTTTTTTTAATAGAACCTCTTTGCAGTTGCAACATATCTCATAAAATTTTGCACCTTTTTTATAAAACTTTCCATTTGGACGTATACTTGGAAGAGCAATATTTAAGGAGTTAGCCTATTGTTTCGCTATTTATGACTCGCCCTGTATTAATATATATGTACATTAGGGTGGAGCGAAAAAAATTTTTTTTTGAAAATCAAAAACGGGTAGGTGCCAAATGTTACCTTTATACTAGTACATCAACTGCGTGAAATTTTACCGCTGAAAAAAAATGGCTTGAGTCTGCGCTTTTGCTCCAAAAATCGAAATTTTGGGTAAAATTTGTCATTTTTTGACATTTTTTCAAAAAAACTGAAAAAATCCTACAGAGCTGGTTAGTATTTAAAAGTGTTGCTTAGACCTTTATATTTATCTGCTTAACATATTTAAACTATAAATCAATATGTTTATTCCCTATACCTGGAGCAAAACAGACAACTTTTAGTAAGAAAACAGTATTACCACTCTATTGGGTCATACAACGAATTGTTGTTTTTAATTCAGCTCTTGTTTTCAAAACTACCTTCGACATGCGTCGTGGAGGTGGCTATATTTCCTATACCACCCGTCCCAACCATTCGATCATCTTAGTACAGTGTTTTATTTATACATTGATTTGTGATTTTCTTTATAAAAATTTGGCATGTTTTCGATGCTTCCATCTTGTTTATCTGTTGTTTGCATCCACATGCTGCTGTAACTATATGTAACATGTATATTTTTACAGTTTATACAAAAAAATGACAAGCAGAGTAATGTACGAGAATATTATTAAAGGGATCTGTTCGGCCATCTATTATATTTATCAAACTTACATTCAGTTGATGAATAGTGATTGGAAGTTCTGTTACCACAACATTTTTTCAGTCAATTGTATTTTTTTTACGTAATGATTTGCTTCAAAGATGATTTCAGATATTTCAACTATTATGTATGCCATCATTTATTCTACTTTTGCATTTTTTATATGTTGAGAAGCGAGCTGTTTAATGTGATGGTGATTGTCAGAGAGAATTGCAATGAAAATTAGTTCTCCATGTGTAAAGCAACCGCTGTTGTAAATAACCTTTTCTTTGCATTAGCTTTATGCCTTTCCTAAGTTTTTTCGTACCCAGGTAATTTCCTATTAACTTTTAGATCCCCTTTTTATGAATGGACAACATTTGATGGTGAAATGTCCTGGGCATAAACTTATAATGCATAGTACTTTATGAGGGAATGTACGGATTCTAATCGACTATAAGTGCTCATTTAAAATTAGGGGAATTTTATTTATCACTGTGAGCCATTTTGCATGGGGTAAGCTTAGAATTGTGTATAGGGGAGAGTGGGGATACTTGAGCATAGGGGATACTTGAGCCACCCCTATTATCTCTACAGTTAGTTAATTTTTCTTTCTAAAACTGCCAATATGTTAACACATTTATAGTTCTGAACATGTAAAAAAGAAATCACACATCTTGGTACCATTTTGAAAGTATAGTGATCAATAGTTGTCTTTTCCCTATCTGAAGTAAATTTTTGGGTACATGGTTTTTTTGTTTTTTTGTAATCAAAGTTTTGTTTAAAGTTGCAACTATATACATAAATTTAATAAGCATAATTTCAATTGTATTTTGAATCTAAAATAGTTCTAATAGCTGCATGCTTTATTTAGTAAAACTCTGGGAAACAAAACTAGTGGTAGTGGGGATACTTGAGCCAGTGAGAGTGGGGATACTTGAGCCATGTCTCAACCCTCCCCACTAGAAATTAAACATAGGAGAAACAAACAAAAAATAAAATTCCTTCCTTATATTCACTAATAGATTTTTTTCTGGATAAAAGAGAGAATAATTTTTCATTTTATTTTATTTTTCTTAAAAAAATAACGACTTAAAAATGCTTAAAAATATATATTTTTTAAATGAAAATATCCATTTTAATTTTCATTTTGACTAGCAAAATAGCCTGTCTAGATAAATGTAAACATAGTTTTCAATTTAACTTTTATTAAATTAAAATAACTTTTTAAAACTGTTTTACAGGCTATAATCTCTAATACTTTAATTAGTTAGGTCCAACATATTAAAATATTTATTTTTTTTATATAACATATTAAGATTAATATCTTATATTGAAATCGTAACCTCTGTTGCTGTAATTTTTTTTAACTAAGAAAATTGAAGAAAAATTGGTAAAAAGAGCTCACAAAAAACAAGAAAAGCAACAAAAATCCCAGTTCAAACTTACCTGCATGGAGCTAAAATCTTTTCCTGTGAAATCAAAAAAGTGTTTGAAATAGTAGAATGATACATCTGGCTTAAATTCCGACAGCTACTAAATTAAAAGCATGAGTTCGACATTATCATTAGAGGAAAATTCTGCCAATGATGGTGATGATGTGAAAAGAAAACCTTCTATTGATGGTTGGTTACTAATAAAATATGCCAGAAAAAAAACTAAAAATATTTGTTGGATAAGCACTTAATATTTTGAAAATGAAATTTGCCCGAAGAATAGCAGATTCCAAATTTAAATGACTCTGAACTGAGGGTGTTTCTACCGTCGTTATAACTCAAGTTGAAATTATCATTTGACAACCAGTTCTAACGACAAAAAATGATCGTATTACTAACTTTGTTTTCTCAATTGGTTTGGAAGGACTTTATGTTTCATAATTTATCATTCTGTAAAATGTTTGTGCAAAAATAAAGCGAAAAAAATTACTTTTGTAGGTATTTTTCCGTAGTGGCTCAAGTATCCCTTCACCATGGCTCAAGTATCCCTCCCATGGGGATACTTGAGCCATCATGTAAAACAAAAAATAAACATTTTTTATACATAGAAAAATAGTTCAAAATTAATTGAAAGTGGTTTTCAGTTGAAGAAAAAATATCAAATTTTCATTTTCAATATTTTATTTTATTATAAGAAATTATAAAAAATTTAAAAAAATTAAAATTCAAAAAATGGCTCAAGTATCCCCATCTTCCCCTAATATTGAATCATTCGCTACTTCAACTCCAGTGAATTTCCTCTGGGTCAATTATTAGAGAAGTCGATGTAAAACGTTCTAAGCTACATGGATTCACTGGATCAAAAAGGAAAATCTTTGTCTACGTATTATTCACTTCCTATTTCATTTTTCTTTTTATAAAAGAGAGAATAATTTTGAAAAATTATTTTCTCAAATTGAGAAAAAGATACTCAGAACAGACTAGAAATTTCTGTCGGAGATTGCAAAGCTATAATAATGCTATGCATAAGGAAAGCAATTTCTCAGAAAGAATGGGGAATAGGAATTTAGAAAACATCTCACACAAAAGACAGCTCATAAAGTTAATAAAATTTTCCGCTTTATATAAGAACAGATTGGCAATCAGCGTCTATATGTTCACTCACAAAATGTATAATCCAAGTTTATACCGCGGGATGTTTTATACCAAAAATACAACATACCTGAGTAATAGATCTAAAATCTTATTAGAAATCACTAGACTACGGAACAACACAGGAAACGACATAAAGCATGCTAAAACTTCTTTAGAAATATTGTTGTTTTACACGCAAATTTTGTTTGTAATCCTCTGTGACGATCGTCATAATATTAAACAGCTAGCTTCTCAGCATATATTCAATGTAATGGGTTCAATAAATGATGACATACTAGAAATTGAATTCATACAATCAATTATTAGGCAAATCATTGCATATAAAATGTAATTGATTGAAAGAATGTTGTGATAACAGAACTTCCAATCATAATGTACTAATTGCATGAAATTTTAATGAAGATAATAGACTGCTGAATAGGTTCAATTAAGAACATACCCAATACATTACTCAGCTTCTCTTCTGTTATACATGGTATAAAAATATACGTGCAGCAGGTCACAGCAGCATGATCCAAATCATCCAAAGTCAGTGATGAATACAAAGAAGAGATAAATTACTTTGATATATAGAAAACTTATACTCGTATCGGACTTCGGGAAAAAAATAACAATTCAATACATAAATAAAACACTGGGCCTAGATGATTGGGTGGTTGAGACGGGTGGGATAATGCAACCACCTCTATGAGTTATAAACACAGTAGTTTTGAAAGTAGCTAGGCAAGCAATACATTCAAAACAACATTTCGTTGTATGCTCCAATAGAGAGGTTAACGCTGATTTTTCACAAAAAGTTGTCGGATTTGCTCCAATTATACAGACTATAGATATTGTTTTATAGTTTAAATATGTTAAGCAGATAAATATAAAGGTCTAAGCAACACATTTAAATACTAACCAGCTCTGTAGGAAGTTTGTAATTTCTTTGAAAAAATGTCAAAAAATGACAAATTTTACCCAAAATTTCGATTTTTGGAGCAAAAGCGCAGATTCAAGCCATTTTTTTTCAGCGGTAAAATTTCACGCAGTTGATGTACTAGTATAAAGGCAACTTTTGGCACCTACCCGTTTTTGATTTTCAAAAAAAATTTTTTTTCGCTCCACCCTAATGTACATAATAATTAAAAATAGCCAGTAATTACCTGAAACAAAAAGGGTTGAAATGAAACTTCCGTAACTATAAAATACTATACCATCATATAGATTTATGAAATTGTATATTTCAAAGTCTGGCCGCCAATAAGCAGCAAACTCAGACATTTTAATTGTTATGGGAATTTGAGTATTTTTATCAATGAATGAGAAAAACATTTATTTATTTATCAATTATTTTATTATTATTATTGTAATAACAAATAAAACAAGTATAATGTACGAGCTACGTATGAAATATATTAAAATTTCTCTTCTTAATTACATATATATTTATTTATTTATTTAGATATATAAGTTAAAGAAACTTAGAGTAAAACATATATTTAGAATAAATAATAAAACCACATTAACCCACAGATATATATTTCTTAAACAGAAAAGTATGCATAAAATAATTGTATTATATCTAAACATTTTAAAAGCCTTATTATTTAAAAACATTAGTGTATAAATATTTTAAGTGCTATCGATGATAAAATCCCATTTTAACACATTTAAGAAACATATAACAAAACGAATTACTTTTATTTCCCAAAAATGCATTTCGACACGAATAAATGTTCTTATTACTACATAAAAAGAGCAATAACAACTCACCAAGAATACCTAATCGGTAGTTAATGGTGATGACAATGACATTTCCGTAACTCGAAAGCACTCTGCCATCATATGGATTTCCGGAATTCCACTCGAAAGATTCTCCATGAATAAATACCATCACAGGAAGTTTTAAAGGCTGCATCCCAACTGAAACATAAGCAATGAAAAGTGTTAAAAGGCATTATTTCCTGTGATTTTCCACATCATGTGAAAAATTATCACTAATGTGTAAAACCTAAACTTAGTACGATGAATAAAAAAAAAGACTTATTTTACATACATAAGGAATTTTTTAAATATTAAAATGTGATTTCTATCTGAATTCGTGGAAATTTGAAATAACATTTTGAAAAAAATGATTTTATTATTTTTTGTATGATATATATTCACAACATAGCAAAAACCTTGCTTTGCTTGCATAATATTTGAAATAAAATAAACGATGTTTGTATGTCTATTTTTTTATTAGAATAAATTACTCTTTTAGGAATAATTTGGAAATAATAAATAAACCACGCTTTGACTAAATGTCCTTTTTACACTGCATTTGGCAGAAAGGATACATAAACTAATATGAAGCGAAATTAATTCAAAATAAATAATAAATTAGAAACAACTTTGAAGCTTTTATACTCATCTGAGCATTCATTTTAAGTTTTGAATATATTTTTTAGAAATCATTCTTAGTACTTTAGTATCATTCTTAATAGTATCGTATAAAATTGATAGCCTTTTCCCTTTTCCAAAACAGGCTATATCTGATGTCGATGCTATATGGTTAAATATTGTTTAGTTCTAAAAACTGCTATAAAAGTACGCTTTTTCTCTAAATGAAAATTTCAGAAACATGGAATTCACTACGGAAATTACTTATGAGACGTCAATGATCTCTTAGTACATTAAAAAAATCGAAAACTAAAAGTGGTGAAAATTCACAAAAAACATTCTAAAAACGCTCTAAATGGCGATCTATACGCAATCTGATGAAGAATCAATTAAAAAAATATGTAAAAATTATAGAGGGTGAAATTTATGTTTTGTAAATCTGCATTTAATGTATGTTCAAAGCACACGCGATTACGAAACTAAAATTAACAAGTTTCACTATTCAAGATTGCATAAAACTGTCCGGACATTCAGAACTTTTACGAATAACCGTTACGCAGTCTTAAATTTTGTTGATTGTGAACACAACCTTAAACATTTTATTGACAGACAATTTTCGCAATATTGCTAAAAAATTTCTTTAAAAACAATCCTGACAATTTGCACCAGAATTTTAACAGTGTACAACGTCTTTTTAAAATTATTCTTTTAACGACTGAAAAAAAATCTATATAAAACTTTTAAATGAGTAACATTAAAAAAACAATACGTTATTATGGTCATAATTTTTTAATTCTCATCTTTCAACAATATGGTGACAATAAATTATAGTTATTCAATCGTTTTTTACATATACTTATTGAATTACGGGTTAGTTAAGTAAAAATTTTAAACATTGCATGAAAAAGCAAGCTGTATTTAAGTACAATTAACATTATGCAGTAAAAAGTTAAATTTTTCAGAAAATTTCATACATTCCAGTTATTTAGCAATATTTAACTCATGTTTGAGAAAATTGCACCATCATGAAGGAATGACACAATTGAGCCGAAAATTCTAGAGAATGCAAAGTGTGAATAGTGTACATAGTGTATATAGTGTATACAGTGTGTACAGTGTATTATGCAAATGATTTCAATTTTAGAATTATAATGCATGCCTGGGTTAAGCAACGCCTTTTGGACTGTTCCTGAGAAATCAAAACGTAGCGCGACATTAAATTTTGTGTATGGTTACCAGCTAGTGGTAAACGTTAGATGACATGTAATAATATTTCTTTACCAAAAGAGGGCAATATTTCAACAATTGAACATTTTTGAATTTGCGAGAATCACAGGCTATCGTTAAATTTCGAAGAATAATTTCGCGGTATAGCAAACGTAACAACTGCAGAATGATTCAAGTTTGGAAGCAATGACAAAGATCGGACAGCTTGGATGTGAACCACGAAGGGACACGATTTCAACACGCAATGATAACAATATAGTTCTCATGACGATGACAAAACATACAATTTCACACTTGGCAAAACATTAGTCAACTCCTCGATGACTATCGCTTTTCGAGTGGTCAATTCATTGATGGATCATTCCATACAAATTAGCATATCAGGTATGGCTGACATCTCAGAAATTTTATTGAATTTCATCATATAAGTCGATCATATTCATTTACGAATAAATGCAAAGTAATATATTTCATACTTGTTCATTTCAGTACAAAAATTTACAATGAGTGTTGATACAAAATCAAGGTGTTTTTGTTCGACTGCTTGAAATTTTAAATTTGATTATTTGTTTTAGGAACAGAAACATTGTATTAAAAATTAATTACAATTAAGAATGAACAATAAGTAACAGATTGGCGTAATTTACTAATTGTGTTTTTATTCTTCATTTTAAAAATAAATAACAAAAAAAATTCGGAAAAAATTCCATATTTCAATTATTTCTCTTAACATGGAAGACACCTCTTACAGCTTCGAATTTTTTTTTTTTTTTTTTTTTTTTTTTTTTTTTTTTTTTTTAAGTTATAACTAATATTTAATACATCAAAATTTTCATTCTTGCTTTTCTATTCCTTAATGAGAAAAATAATCAACAGAGAAAACTGTTGATTAAATTCAGTATATTCATCATTTGTTTGCACTCGAAAAAAAGCTTTCAAAATTTTTAAATGCATTCATATTATAAGTAAAAGTGAATGTTTGAAATACATACATTTTTATTCTTGCTTTCAGCTTACTTTGTCTCAAGAATATTTTAAATTTGAGTAAAATAGATTGACTTCGACAAATAAATATATATTGCTCCTAAAATCAAATAGCAAAAGTAGATGGCAGCACACATTCTTTTTCTGCAAGAAATCATGCAATATTTTAAGAAACGCGCGTGATTTAAAATTGGTATAATCCGCAAATGTTACGAATGATACTTTTTTCACCCATTTTTTAATTGCCTTTTTATCAAAAGGCAATTTTGAATTTTTTATAGTATATCAAGGACATATTGATCCTTATGACTCTGCAAATTGTTAATGTTTGACCTTTCCTTTGTTTAATTTTTGCGGCGGATGCATAAGAAAAAATTATGATTTTGTATTTTTTTAAACATTCTAAGTTTTTTTTGAAGATGAAGGAGATAAATGAAAACTTTCAATCCTTGCGAATTCAATCTTCATATGTAATACTAAATCATTCATGAATTTCAGAGATGATTTTTAATTCCTTTTATTTTTATAGCGTTTTCTTTTATTATTATTATTATTATTATTATTATTATTATTATTATTATTATTATCATTTTACAAATTTTCAATATATACAATCAATTTAAGATTAATCATGGTACTACCAGATTAATATCACGCAATAAATACAAAGATAAATTTTCGGAGATTACAATATTATAAAGGAAATTTATTTTTGTTAAATGATTTCAAGATACAGAACTTCAAACTAGCAACTTTCGACGATTGCATCCATGCCATTCTATATCACAAGCTATTTAAATTTCGAAAACAACTAAAATAATTTATTTTTCGTCAATATATTTTACAGATCTACATTTGAATATTGATTAAACATGTTTGTCAAGTTCTATTAAAATCGGTACCTAGCCAGTTACGGCTGTTTTACATTTTTACTCATTTTACATGAAATGACCCCTGCTGTTTGTTGCGCCGTAGACCGCATGCGTGAACTTATTGATAAAGGATCACCCTCCTGCAATGCCTTTGACACTTGCAATGTGCTCGGGGATACAGAGACTAGCATTTGGACAGGCAACAATTCGTTTTTTCTTTCGATTTCCGTTTTAATTTGTGATATCATCGTAGCTGCATTCATATTAGGCGTCATATCTTTGAACGCTACTTTCGGAGTACAGTCGACTCTCGTTAGATCGAAATCGGATAATTCGAATCTTCGCTTAATTCGAACTAAACCTGAAATCCCGAAATTTTCAATGTCAGAATAACGTTAAAAATTTTCATTAATTCGAACTCATTTTCTCTTGACTTCGTTTAATTCGAACTAACGAGAATTCCGATTTTTCATTTTCCTTTTCTTTCTCACGGATTTCAGACTGTTTGAATAACTTTCTTTCTTTGATTTTTGTGGAAATTGTTCGGAACGCGTATGCATATAATTCCATGCATTTGATTTCCACTTTCTTAGTGCCCCGCCTGTCCATCAGTGATGCTTCAAATTTTTCTTCCATTGTGCTTGTTTCTAATCTTTTAATTAGTTTATGTATTTATACAATCTAATTTAGTATTAAGTCATATTATAATGATAATAGAAAAAATAAATTTAAAAAAAACTCTATGACATTAATTCCTTTGTAATAGTACCATATTAAGTATTTCCTCATTTCATACATTCCATAATTCGAACTTCGGATAATTCGAACATTTCTTGTGGTCCCGACAAGTTCGAATTAACGAGAGCCGACTGTACGTTATTGAATGTCGTAGGTGTCGAAATCTTTGAATTATGATCTGGGGGTGTGATTGTCGTAGGTGTCGAAATCTCTGAATTATGATCTGGGGGTGCGATTGCGCATCGTTGACGATAGCAGCTTCTACGGATTGTGGCTTATCTGAACAGCAACAGGTTCATCAGTGAGTTGCTGGAGTCCGAAGTCGTTCTTTTCTTTCAAGACATTCCTAAACCTACCTTTCAACATAATAATGCCCGTCTATATGTTGTAAGGTATGTTAAGACATATTGTCATCAGAATACATAAAGCTTCTTCCATGGCTTGCGTATTCACCGGATATATCATCCATGGAACATGTATGGTATTTCAGTGATAGGCATCTCGCTCGGGATCTTCGTTCTACAGTTTATTCAGATGAACTTTGGTTATGCATACAAATATTATAGAATGCATTTTCCTATGCAAACATTCAGATTCTGATTGACTTCATGCCACATCCTGTAACAGCAGTTATTGAAGCAAATGGCTGCTATATCAAATATTGAAATCGACACACAGTATTGCTTTTTTTTTTCTTTGTAGATGTACACTTTTTTTTAACCAACACCAAAGATTTGTGTATTAAATTTCATTTAATTCTGATTACTTTATGGTGTTGCAATTCTATTAAGATGTGTGTATCATGGCGTGAATCTCATTAGTGTGAAAACAGATTATTGCGCCAATATCTCAATGGCATGAAAACAGACAAATTATAGTCATAAAAACATTTTTTTTAAAAATAGAATAACTTGACACCTTGCAGCATTTTAATAACAATGTACAAAATCATTCGATATTGGAAATTTTTTATTCTAGATTTTTATAGAGACATTAAAAAGTTAAACTGATTACACAATTATACTGATAAAAAAAACACTTTTAAAGAGATAAATATTTAGTATAAGTTGTATTGCAAATAGTTTAATAATTTAAATTGATGTTATGTCTCCTCGTATGTAATATGCTCTCCCCCCCAAAAAAAAGGCCGGTGGTGATTCAATAAGTGGTAAAACCAAGTACTGTTTCACACAGTTATTGGAAATATTTTTGTACAATACGTACACAGATTATAACTCTACATTTTTTGGGGAAGGAGGAGAGATGCGTATTATGTACGAGGAAATATGGTATCTGTTTAAAATGTTCAACTATGCACAATACCACTTATACAAAATAGTTATCGCTTGCAGATGTATACACATATTTTTACTAGCATAATAGCGTAAAAAAATATAAAAAAAATCCTGTTTTAATTTTTTTTTGTTTGTTTATATCGAACTTGGTACATCAAAAATATGCTTCTTTTTTAATTGACACACATTGCAAATTTAATTCTAATAGGAATTCTTTTTTCATAGTTGGATTTTATCTTGTTTATAAAATTTTGAGGACAGTGAAGATAAAAAATAAAACAAGCAATGTTTTCGTCGACGTTGGATATTTTAGGGATGGGAATACATATATAGCATTTTTGAAAACATTAGATATAAATGTAAACAAGAATATCGAATGCTTTAAATACATACAAAATAAGGTACCCTGGGGTAATAACGCCACGTTAAGGTTCTACCAATTTTCACGGCTTAGTTTTAGATTGTATTTTTCAAACAAATATAGGATCTGATACAGCAACTCATTGACTATCTATATAAAATAAAATCATTTAACAGATATGTATTCATAAAATGTAATGGCATTTTTTCTTGACCAATGCTATTTGGCGTTATTACCCACCTATATGGGTAATAACGCCATGCAAACAAAACTATGGAATAAGGTGGAATAATTGCATGTACATAGCCCAATTCTAAAAGTACAAACTCTACAAACTGGGAAATTGAAAAATTGCATTCTAAGCTATTGAAAATGTTCAATTTTTTGTGAAAGTGTAAGAAAAATAAAGGTGTGGTGTGGGAGGGGGGTGAGGCAAAAGAATATCAGACCGTGAGCTTCTTTTTGCTTAAAAAGGACCGTTTAAATAGAAATATGAGAAACATTGCACAGTTTTAATTGTGTTTATTTGAATCAGTATTTAGGATGTAGCTCGGCCACTGTAGGGAATCAACCGGGGTATTAATGTCAAGGATTGGCGTTATTACCCCGGTATAGTTATTGCGCAGTACATTTTAAATTACAAATTATCTCGAGAAGATATCCAAAATCTTCAACAACATTTTAAAAGTACATGAAATGCACTACAAATTTATGTAATTAACAAAGTATTTCCGGAAAAAAACATAGTCTTCACATCACAAAACGTATCTCGCAAATTTTAAATCAAGCGTTAATTTTAGTTGTTTGTAAAAACAATAAGACCTAAAAATAAAACAAGTTAACTTGAAGCTGTTTTTTGCGATTTATATGACTCAAAACCCTTCTGCGCAGAGCACATGGGTGTCATTTACCGGATTATTTCATAATTATGCAAAATATAAGCACTTGGCGTTATTACCCCGCCTGGCGTTATTACCCCAGGGTACCTTATAAAATGCATTTTGATTTCTTCGACATGTGATATTCCCCGTGTATGTTTATAAATATTTACAAAAATGCATGTTTTGGAATAACGCTTAAGTTTTTTGATATATTTTGGACTTCGTCGGTACTTTCATAAACATAACATTTTACATTCCTTTCATGTATGTTTTTGTAATTTCCTTTTAGGCGACATTTTAAATATAAATTTCTCTAACGAATATAAATGTGAATCATAATAATATACATTTTGTAGTTTTTAAAGATGTATGATTGTGGGAAATTTTCAATATTCTCTTAATGCTAGAATTGTTTTCATTTACTAGAAGCCATTCATAGCAGACAATGAAATCTACATTTAACAGATTTTCACTTACTGGGGAACTGCAAGAATTGTAAGTTACCAATTTTGACGAAAGTTGTATCGTTTGAAAGGTCTCATCGAGTGCAGTAAAAAAACTCAAAAGAACTACCCGTCGCAAATGAGCCGTTTTAGAGATATCCGACAATTTATGTCACGTAGCTAGTGCACACGTAATGGGGGACCACAAAAAATGTATTCTCGATTTTAACGAAAAAGGTATCGTTGAAAAGATATCATCGTGAGCATTAAAAACCTCAATAGAATCACCCGTCAGAAATGAGACGTTTTCGAGATATCCGACAGTTTGTGTCACATTGCTAATGCACACTGCTGAGAAACTGCATTGTGACATAAATTGTTGTATATCCCGCCAGTAGTCGCGTGTCGGTCTTTTCGCCGCCCGTATAACTTATATTCTCCTAACTTGCATCACATTACAAATACAACGGAGATCTGCCATATAGCTGACTGTGAAGCTCTCTCGACCACTTTAATGAAGTAACAGGACACCTCTGTTTTTCTTTCAGGTATATTTTTAGAAACAAAGTTGAAATTGGCGAAAAAGTCTACATAAAAATTACTAATATCTGTTAATTTTTACTTTTTCTAATTACTCCAGATCTCACGAATAAAATGCATAATTTAAGAAAACTGTAAATTTATATGTTTGTTGTAATATTATTTTCGTATATTAGGTGAAAAATATTTCTTATTTTACATATTTGGTATGCGGGGGGTCAGCGGCGAAAAGACCGAGCGCGACTAATGACGTTGTGAAAAATGTCGCGACTACTCGCGGGATATTTCGAAAACGGCTCATTTCAGATGGTTACTTCCATTGAGTTTTTTACTTCTCACAATTATATCTTTGCAGCAACACCATTTTCATCAAAATCGGGAAAACATTTTTTTGCGGTCCCCGATTAAGTGTGCACTATAACAGTATGCACTAGCTACGTGACATAAATTATCTGATATAGAGAATTATCTGGTTAGCAGAGTTTGAAATAGAAAAGAATAATTTTTCACCAATACAAGAAAGTTTTATCAGTTATTAGAAGTCGTTTAAAATAGTAAGGAGCAAAACATATTTACTAAATTTGCGTTTTCAGTGTGAAAATCTTGAAAATGGAAGACGAAAATTGATCCATATAACACTGCTAAATTACATAATAATTATCTTGTACACACATTAAGCATTTTTCACATATGACACTGGATGTAAAAATTTTGAATGAATTATTATTTGAATACAGTTTTTATTTTTCTTAGAAAAAGACTGTATTTTCTAAAGAAAGTCTTTCGAAGATTTTAATAACTTTGTTTAGAAAAATTAACTGATAAAAATATTATTTAAAAGAAAATTTTATTATACCATTTAACAAAAAAAAATTGTGTTTTCTTAGATTTATTAAGTCTGTTTTACAATTGAAAAATATTCTGATTTATTATTTTTCATGTAAAATATGCTGCTTTATTTATATAACAGCTAAGAAAACAAATAACCAAAATCTAACAGTAACAAACTGGTAAATGTCAGCAATATTGTTACAACATGACATAAGTGAGTTTTAAAAAAATGATTGATTTTAAAACGAATTTCGCTCTAAGCCACAAGGCAGTCTTTTTTATCATTACATGCAAATGAATTTTAAATCTTATTTTTAGAAAATTTGGAACGCTGTCAAATTTTAAACAAAAACACTTTAAAAAAGTCAAGTCACCCTAATTAATCAAATTTAATGACATTTATATTTAGTGAAGAAAGATATGTTTATGTTTCTTGATGAAAAGGCTATAGACTAACATGACAGTAAATTATTTATGAATAATTATAGAAAAAATATAAAGATGATTTATGTAACGTGGTTTAATCTTAAAAATTTGTATGTCTTTTTTCTAATCTCATTATTAAATTATTTCGTAGATTTTTGTCGAAAAAAAACTTTACACTTATTATTAAATTAGGTAGTGAAACGCTAATAAATATTTTTAAATGAATAGAATCTATTCTTCGAAATAATATGCAATTAAATCCACAAAATTTGCAAAATATTAGATTTACCAAAATAGCTGTAGATAAAATTTTTACATTGGCTACGAGAACTAAAAATGTATACTGTAACAATAAATTTAGAAACAAAGTAAAAACAGAAAAAAACAGAAAATTACTGACAGAAGATACTTAACAAGTTAAACAGAAGATAAATGGAAAAGAACTCATATAAATTATCGCACAATGTACGTCCATATAATCGATGAAAATATAAAGGTACAAAAATGTAGGTTTTAAAAATACCTAAAGACAAAATACTAGCAATAATAGTCATAAAGACTAAGACAAAATAACCAATAAAAGACACAAAAGTAAAACAAAATAAAATAAAATATCGAGAATAAATAACACAAGCTACAAAATACTATCTTTTTTACTATTATATTTTTGAACTACTTGAGATAAAAGGAAGCTAGATACCAACCTAATTTAAAAAATAGTCACCCCTGTGGTATGGACAACTTGGACATGTGTACATACTTTATAAAACTGGACAATATTAGATTGCCAGTGACCTAATTTATATGCATTTAATTTTTATTTTTTATTTACTTATTTATTTTGATTATATGGTTTATTTTCCTTCGTATAATATTAAACTATATGCAAAAATACTTTTCTTGCAATAATTTTCAGTGCCGTATCAGATATTTATTAGGTATATATAAATGTTCACATAGCTGCATTAGGAATTTTCATTATGTTTCATTAAGAAAAAGAACCATTCTTAAAGTATAAATTATAAAGTCATGATTTTTTATTATATATATATAGATAGATAGGAAAAATTTGTTTGAGATTCATGAATATCGAAGTTTTTTCTCAATCATTTGTGATCTAGTTTATGTGCTTTTTATTGAATTTTTAAAACTTTTTGTCAAAAACACCACTGTTGAGTCTTAAGTATTTTTTTTTCCTAATTTAAATTTCTACAGCAATGTTATAATTTCACATTAAACAATCAGAATATTACTTAATAAATATGTGTTTATTTTTAGTTATGTTTCGTTAGATCGTATATTATAATATTACATGCAAAAATCGTTTTCATGCAATAATTTTCAGTGGTCCATCAGTTACACACAAGATAAGTATGATTGTTCTCATATCTTTATTAGAATTTTTCATTAAAACACTTTAAGAAATGAAGAACCGTTCTTTTAATATAAATTATAAACTTAAGATAATTTATTTTTATTTTATTTATATAAATAACTAGATATTTATTCAACATTGACGAAAACCTCTAATTTTTTCTCAATGGTTTAACCTCTAATTTTCATGTTTTTTCCATTAAACTTTAATTTTTTTCTATAAATAAGCATTGCTGAGACTTAAACACTTTTTTCATAATTTAAATTTCTACTCGCATTAAACTGTCAAAATATGAACTCACGTTAAACAGTCGGAAAAAGATTTCAGTAATATAGATTTATTTTTCTTACTATACTTCGTTACATCGTAAATTCATATAATTACACACAATATCACTTGTATATTGACATGTATAACCCAACTGTTCTATTTAAAAACGTCAATTACATGGAATAGTGTTTAATAAAACTCAATAGAAGTTCTTGTTTAAGGAAAATATATTTTTCAAGCATAAAAACTGAATTTACAATGAACGCATAAAATTTACACGATTTTCTAAACATAAGTCCTGACACCAGAGTTTAACTTTTATTCGAAATTAGAAAGAACTAACTCCAAAAGAGATTGCTATGTTGCAGTTGCTATTTGAATGTATATATAGTATTGAATACATATATATGCAAGCTGTTACCACTTACATTAAAACATTTAGATATAAGGTATGGCTATGCAATCATGTTTTACTCTACGATAAAATAAGAAATGAAACATTGCAAATATTTTTTTACGGTAAAAATGATACCTGATATTGAAAACGTCTCACTGAAAGTGACGTCATAATTAGTAAATCAGAGTTATCATTATTATTTATTTTACAAAAATTAATTTCCTTAAACTGAAATGTCTGTTTTATCGTAGATGTTTTATCACTCCAAACACATTTAAAAGAAATTTTATATAAGTTTAATAGACATGACAATCTCAGTCTTATGAAATATTATAATGATAATGCAGACAAATTATCTCCTTAGCAGAACATCGATTTCAGATGGTTAAAGTTTCAATGATTCAGTACGATTTTTAATTAGATTTTTAAATATGAGGTATAGCCTTCATATCTTCTTTATAATTATTGCGCCTTTTTTAGGATGTGGCAACAGAAAAGAAAAACTGTAACAAATAAAAAAAAATCAATATATTAGCCTACGATGTTATTTCTTTCAGACAAGCTAAAAAAATGTCGTGTCATCAGCCCTGAATTTTCTACTCAACCGATTTTGATAATAATTTTTTTTAATGAAAGCTATTTATTTTTAGTTGTGCCCAATTTAGTTATTTTTTAATTTATTTCCATTTTTATATTTTATTTTTATTTTTAATTGCTTTTTTAAGGTATTTCTTCCAAAGTAGTGGTAACTCAGTTTAGCTTATCTCCCGATAATAAAAATTTCTTTTCCAAAATGATTGCGTATAATTATGCACTAATTGAAGTAAAAAATATATTTAGTGAGAAATAATTTTAATAATGTAAATAACATAACAGAAAATAATTTATGATAAAAATTAATGTTTAAAGCAAAATAAGAAAAATTTTAACTGAGGAAAATGATGTTATTCAGCAACCAAATAAATGGGAATTAGAACATTTTTACGGATGTCTTTTTCATATTACTAATAACAGTAACTTTTAAAAAACATTTGAAGAGAAAATGACGTCACTATTTAAAACATCGCATTTTTATTCATAACGATATTAGGTACTACCCTGTTATCCCGTCGACCAATTTCGCCAAATTATACAAATCGCCAAACTAATAGCCAAATTATACATATTGACAATGTTTTTGTTTTAAATAACGAAAAAATAAATAATTAGTAGAATATTAATAAAAAGTCGAAATAAAAATCACTCAATGACATTTTAAACACATGAATCGTATTTAATGTCATTGAAGGTGACATTCGCGATCATCCATTATTGGCATTTAATCTTATAGTTTGGCGATAATTTTTTAATCGACGGGATAACCTAGTAGTACCCGATATTACATTTCAATATTTCTTTTCATTATGGACACTGAGATTGAGATTTTACTTTCAGATGACTTCAGTTAGTGAAAATAATGTCACAATAAAAATAAAATTAGTTTTTTTTTTTTTTTTTTTTTTTTTTTTTTTTTTTTTTTTTTATGAAATTATTTTTCTGTGAGTGCATATAAAATAAAATTTTTGGATTTCGCCGGCACTCAGGTAACAATTTTAATTGAAGATGTGCGAATATTTGCATGCAAAATTGTAACTGGGAAATTTGACATTTACTTTGTAAATATATTTATTATATATTGATTCAATAATGTAATTACTTTTTCTTTTTTTTAAAAAAAACAAATCGATCGGGTCTTTTAAACATTTCATTCGTCGAATTCGACGGGATTCCACTCTTTTTATTATTAAATTGCACTTTCTTTACTTCCTTTTACTCAGAGTCTATAAAAAAACGTTTAAACTAAAGAAAAAATCCGTTTTTGATGAATGTAGTCAATGAAGAAGTAGCACGTCAAATTGTATCTCTTTATTATTCCACAATTAAAATGTCTCAGAGAGAAATTGCTATTCAATTGGGTATTTCATGTCGTTCTGTTTGCTATTATATTGATAAACACAAGAAAAATGAAGTTAGTTCATCGCAATCTAAACGGGGTCGTATTTCTAAAAAACCTCTATCGATTTTTTTTTTTTTAAATCGGAGGCGAAACTGAATTCTACAATGGCAGAATCTACATTCAACTTGTTTGTAGTATAAACTATGGCAGGTGGGAGAAATGGTTAAAAAAAAGGTGGATTCATAAGTAATAATTTATAAAAATGTAATTTTATTATTATTCTAAGACGCACGTTTTTACATTTCGTTGTCAATTGGTGTAATTATGAACAGTTGCATAAAGAACATACACCTTAACATTTAAATATATATATATTATACAGATTTCAGTACTAAGACGCTTTGCAAAAATTATGCAAATGAAAATTTTAGCAATTAATTACAGATTAATTTTAAAATTCATTTTAAAATAATACTTAAAGAATTTTAATTTGGTACTTTAACGAGCCATTAAAATAGTTTTGCAAATTTTATTTATTACATTGATTAGCAATTATACAATTTATAATGAGTTATAGATATTATACATTGTCTTGTTCTCATAACGCCTTTTATTGCAGAAAACAGAGATATATATATTAAAAATATGTATTTACATGTTTTTAATTTTTTGGACATAGGAAGCTTAAGGGGGGAGGGAGTTTGAGTTCTGAATTATTCTATTGTAATACACTATATTGCCATTGATTATGGGACACTTGCGATTTTAGACATTTTACTAAATATCTAGAAAAATACATGAGGAATCATCTCGAAACTCTTAGTGTATAAATACAATAGTATACGTCATACATCTCCGTGAAGATTTTTTACCGAAACTCCATAGGGGACCGTCAACAAATTAAAAAATAATGAATATCTTTTGAATAACCCTGTCAAAACTAATGTAGCAAAAGCGCTCAAACTCTAGATTATGATTGAATGCGTTATTGTAATACACTGTGTTCATTTTTATGCAAATAGCATGCATACTCGCAGAGTAATTAAGGTTTTATAAAAAATGGTCCCAAATTTTTCCAAGTTTTTCCCTTATAATTTTCTGAGTTCTTAATATAAAATAATATTTTTTTCAGAAAATATGACAAACAATATTGCACACAGTACCCTGTAATCAGAATTAAAAAATAATAAAAATTGTGAGAAAAATGAGTAGGTTTACTAAATAATTTTTTACTGCGCATGCGTCAAAAATATCAACATTTCATTTGCATATTATGTTAGCTAAATGTATAGAGCAACTTTTGTAAAAGTCTCAAAATTATAGCTTGAAAATTCTGAAAGTAATCGTCTATTGAAAAAGGACAAAATCCGTTGTTTCCAAAATTAAGCAAAAAAATGAGGAATTTTATCCAAAAGCAGTCGTAACATCCCGTATTGTGTATTCTACATTGACACTAATCAATGAATATATGGATACAACCCCTCTTGTTTTTGCTTCATTTTGAGAATAAAGGATTTTCAACTTATTCAATTGACGATTATTTTCAGAATTTTCAAGTTATGATTTTGTGACTTTCACAGAAGTTGCTCTATGCATTTAGGTAACATAATATGCAAATGAATTTTGATATCGTTGACGCATGCGCAGTAAAAAATTATTTAGTAAACCAACTCATTTTGTATACAATTTTCATTATTTTTTAATTCTGATTACAGGGTACTGTGTGCAATGTTGTTTGTCATATTTTCTGAAAAAAATATTATTTTATATTAAGAACTCTGAAAATTATAAGGAAAAAACTTGGAAAAATTTGGGACCATTTTTATAAAAACCTTAATTACTCTGCGAGTATGCATGCTATTTACATAAAAATGAACACAGTGTATTACAATAAGGCATTCAATCATAATCTAGAGTTTGAGCGCTTTTGCTACATTAGGTTTGAGAGGGTTATTCAAAAAATATTCATTCTTTTTTAATTTGTTGACGGTCCCCTATGGAGTTTCGGTAAAAAATCTTCCGGAGATGTATGACGTATACTATTATTTTTATACACTAAGAGTTTCGAGATGATTCCTCATGTATTTTTCTAGATATTTAATAAAATGTCTAAAATCGCAAGTGTCCAATAATCAATGGCAATATAGTGTATATTTCTTGATTTATCAGTTTTACAAAATAAATAATAAAAAATATATTAGGGTTATAAATATTGCACAAAATCTCTATAAACCAGGATTTAATTCATTAAATTTCATTGTCAAAATTCTTTAAAATTGTATTATGTCATTGTACTAATATTCTATCGTAGTTTTAAAAATTCCCGAAAACTACTTTAGAAGATAAAATCGTCTTCAATTATTATTTGTAACATAAAGGGTTTGTATGTAATTTAACAGTGATTTTACACTAACATTGTATTATTATGTTACTTTTTCATTAAATGTAATCCAAGAAAACTTAGTTTTCGAAATATTTAAACTTATTGGAATTATTATCTTTTTACATTTAATTTACTGATGTTAGAACTCTTTTACTGACGTGAAACCATGAAAGTTATACTAAAATAGGAAGAATAAAATTGTATTCAGAAACATTATTTAAAGAATATATATATTTCTTTCGTCCAAATTTATTTTTCATGCTAAACAATAAATAAATAAATAAAATAAAATAAAACAAAAAATGGTCTTTAAAAAATAATATTATTAACATCATTAAGCGAAACAGCTCGCATTAAAAAAATCAATTGTTTTATGTGTTTGTCAGAAAATGTTATTTTTAGAACTCTGGAAATAAAGACATAAAATCCTTATATAACGCCTGTTTCCTTTTATTCGCTGTTCACCAAGAAAATGTCCCCAAGGGAACATGACATTTCGTCATCGGAATGTTTATTTTCAGTAAAAATATTCTTTACTCTTCTAGGCTCTCTTACCTCTAGGGATTTTTTAAAAAAGTTTCACTTTCTTGCTACCTTTTTAGGTGCTTTCATATTTATGTAAATGCGTAGCACCTATTGTTGTCGCTCAGACCGTCCGTCTGTCCGTCTGTCTCTCTATCCGTCTATCTGTCTGTACGCATATAACAATGCAAAAACTACAAAACCGAATCGTTTGAAATTTAAAATACATAATTATTACATAATTTTGTCGAGTCATTTCAAATTTTATGAAAATCGGATGAATAGATCAATTACAGGGACAATCAAAAGTATTCCGTTACATAACAGTCAATGGGGAAAAAAGTTTCAAATGCATTTTAATAGTTTGAAATTTAAAACGTATAATTTTTACATAATATTGTGGAGTCATTTCAAATTTTATGAAAATCGGATGGATAGATCAATTACAAGGACAATCAAAATATTCCGTTACATTACGATCAATGGGAAAAAAAGTTTCAAATGCATTTTAATGGTGTTACACTGAATTGAACATAATAGAATTGACATGAATCTATGAAATAAGTACTAAAAATATATTTTGTACAATCTGTGATGCAAAGAATATTTATTATTAAATTACAGGGCCACACAAATGTATTCCACTAATTAATGTTATACGGGGAAACTTTGTTTGGGGCGTGTTTTAATTATATTAAACTACTTAACATTTTATAAATAAGATATGCGTTAATGAAGTATAATAAAAATTACTCCCTACATATTTACAGGAACACAAAAATTTCGACCACTATACTGTATCCAAAGTACGCTTTACTATATCAGCAAGATCTGAATATTTTAAAACTTCGTTATCGTACGAATGCACCTCATTTGCTACATTTCACGTGCAATTTCCAACTTGTTTTATTATTTAGTGAAAATAATGCATACATTGCTTTTTGAGACATATCATACTTTCAAAATATACTAAGTCATGTGAATGTCATGATATAATTGGACATACATGATTCAGCCAATCAGCTTTCAATTAAAAATGTTTTTTGGAATGCATAAGAAATGAAAAACGTATAAATATGTATATAATTTTCTGATTGATGGTATCTGTAAGTAATACTATTACAAATTAAAAGGCTATAACAAAAATAAAACAAGGAAACTTCATTGAATTGATTTCAAATTTTATCGAAATATGGCTCGACTTTCCTCTTTGGTAAATTATATATCATAAAATCCGGTGTATAACACGCACTTTAAATACCAAAATTAAAATAGAAATTTACTGGTTCGTATTATACGGTGAGGCCTATAATGATAGATGTGAAAATAAGAATAAAAAGGGAATGAAAAATGTTATAGTCTTTTTCATATACCGAAAACGATGTTTGTTTAAAAGAAACGACATCACGGTAAGAACAAAAAAAAAAAATATATTATCTGATAACATATAATTTTTGTGTTGTGATAGTATTCTTAAATATGCAAAATGTTTAAATGTGTCTTATTTTGCAAAAGTGTTGTTATCTAGAGATGTGTTCTTAAATGTTGCAAAATTGTTTCTATCTAAAAATGTGTTATAAAAATACTGTTGTTAATTGTGTTAAAATAGTATTGTAAATAATTTTGATTAAAATATGTTCTTACATTACTGTTGTGAAGCACAACACTTTGTCATCAGATTAAAGGGGCTCAGCGGTTGAAAACTCTTCAAAAAATCGAATTTTTATGATCTAGTTTGATTATTCATTTCACTTTTAACTCAATGCAAAAAACCGCATAAAAATATTTGCATTTTTAACGGAGTTATAAGCATTTATGTATCAACACTTTCATAGCCGCATCCATATAATTTCAACTTTAAGTCGCGTTTTCTCAAAACTTGATTTTTGACGACTAACACCAAGATTTAAAAAAAAAACTATTTGATGGAATGGCTTAATTTTCTTTTTGCATACATATAACATTATTATCTAGATTATGAATTAAGGATATAACTATCACTTAATAAAAACATTATTACAAAATCTCCTAAAGTTGAAAATTTAAAAAAAACCTAAAAAATACAACTTTTTTTCCATTAAAAATACTCAAAATATTAAACTATCTAAAATATATTAATTCATAATCTAGATAATGATGTTATATGCATGCAAAAAAAAAAAAAAAAAAAAAAAAAAAAAAAAAAAAAAAGAGCCATTTCATCAAATAGTTTTTTTTAATATTGGTGTTAGTCATCAAAAATCAAGTTTTGAGAAAGCGCGATTTAAAGTTGAAATTCTATGGATGCGGCTATGAAAGTGTTGATACATAAATGCTTATAACTCCGTAAAAAATGCAAATATTTTATGCGTTTTTTTGTATTAAGTTAAGAATTCAATGAATAATCAAATTAGATCATAAAAAAATCGATTTTTTGAAAAGTTTTTAACCCCTGAGCCCCCTTAACAATACAATTATAAACACCACACTATTAAGAACACTATAATACAACGCATGTAAAACATTTTCAAAACACTTTCTACATAGTGTCTTTAAAATCGCACAATTTTAAAAATTAATAAGGGACAGTTTGCTTTGTAGAAAAGAAAAAATACAGGAGATTAATGAGGGAATTAATTATTTCTTACCAATAAATATCAAAAACTGCATTTCTGGAAAAAACTATGATGTCTGACTTTTTATGCATCTTCTGTGCACACATTATTAACAACAGTTTTTGTAAAATTCTTATACCTGGAACAAAACATTCTCAACAGAAGGGAAAACGATTTTAGTAAGAAGTGTTAATTATTATGTTCAGATAACGTTGCAACAGTGTTTAGCAAATTTGCATTATATACCATTGTTGCAAAGTCTATGAAAATCCTTGGACTGAATGAATTCCAAATATAAACAAATTGGAAATTGCACGTGAATCGTAGCAAATGAGGTGCGTTCGTACGATAACGAAGTTTTAAAAATATCACTCTCATATATCAATCTCATAAAACTGCAAATGATTACAATTAAAATGCGCACCAAACAATGTTCTCCCTATACCATTATTCAATGGAATACTTTTGTGTGGCCTTGTAAATCAATAACAAATATTCTTGCAGAACACAGATTGTGCAAAATGTATATTATAATATGTACTTTATAGATGCATATAATTTTTTTTACGTTGAAATAAGTGTAACACCATTAAAATGCATTTGAAACATTTTTCCCCATTAACCGTAATGTAACGGAATTCTTTTGATTGTCCCTGTAATTGAACTATGCATCCGATTTTGATAAAATTTGAAATAACTCGACAAAATTATCTAATAATTATGTATTTAAAATTTCAATCGATTAAAATGCATTTGAAACTTTTTTCCCCATTGACCGTAATGTAACGGAATCATTTTGATTGTCCCTGTAATTGATCTATGCGTCCGATTTTCATAAACTTTGAAATGACTCGACAAAATTATGTAATAATTATGTATTTTAACTTTCAAACGATTCGGTTGGTAGTTTTTGCGTTGTTATATGTGGACGGACAGACGGACGGACGGACAGGCAGACAACAATAGGTGATACGTATTTACATAATTACGAACGCACCTAAAAAAATCGCATAATTACGTAAATTTCATATTTCTTTTCAAAGAAAATTGTATGCGTTATACGATGTATACACTTGAAATAGTTGTTGGTTCTGTTGGTAATGGTCAGTTATCAACACGAGGGATATAGGCCCTAAGGGAGAAAAAATGCACTCTGTGGGGGCCATTCGATGGCAACCTAACCCGCATTTACGTAAGAAAATCTAATGTTCGAAGAAAAGTACGGAAAACTCTAAACGATGTGCCGTTGGTCGTGACTCGGTACAAACCAAGCACCTCCACCAGTTTCGAGAGATAAAACTCGTGACTTTAGGTGGCCCACATGAAATTAAAATATTAAGTTTCAATTCGTCAGGTGTGCCTTATACGCCGGAATTTACGATATGTAATTAAAAATCCTCCATCAGTTGTAGCCTCTTTTTAAATTAAAATCGATGAACCACGTTTCTCCCTAATGCTAACTATACGTCAAAACATTTGTCTAAATTTTTATTTAAAAAACTAGCCCCGATATATCAAATGTTTTTAAGTGCATTCCAAAATATATAAATAAAAAAAAGACGTAATAACTTCTTAAAACAACGTGCTAAGTATTCCTTTTGCAAATGGCTTTTAAAATGTGCTCACGATGGCAGGTTTCCAAGTTTTACAGCTTTCTTATTCCACTTTTACATTTTTTAGCTGCAAATGAAGTTCTTATCATTTAAAATGCAATTGTAAGAATTTAGTGTTGTTGCAGTTGTAAAAAAAAAAAAAAAAAAAAAAAAAAAAAAAAACTAATGGATGTTTTCTGTGATGAAAATAATTATTGATTTTTCAAATGAATTGTTTTAGTGCGTAAAAATTTACCAAAAAAACTTTAACATAAAATAATAATATCGAAATAAAAACCGCTTTTAATAAGTGTAATAAAAATAATCAAGCTTCAAAATAAAAAATATTAATCTTTATGTACTGTCTTTGATTCAGATTTTTGTATTTGAACGATTCAAAAAATATCTTTCGCAGTTTTTTAAACCCTTAACCGCCAAGAAAAAGAGTAAAATTGTAATAATATTTTCTCTGTATTATTTTTTAATGTAAAAAAAGATCATTTTTTCAACTTTATATAAAAAATTAATTATACATCGAAGTATAAGCCTTGGAAGCATCAATCATAACAAAATATTTTAAAATTGCATTATATTTGTAGAAATTTATTAATTTAAATAATGCTTCGATTGCGCTGAAACTTTTGTGAAACTTTAGTGAAGATTAGTGAACGGATATATCTCTTCGCGGCAGTGAGAAGCTTAAGATATAACGTCCTTTTATGCAAAATATATCATATTCATATTTTTTTCCAATAAAACTTGTTTTCTATCTATTTAAAATACGTCTTGATAACGTAATTTATTATTGCATTTATATTTACGGTTGTATGTTTTGTATTATTAAACGGAACAATAAGAACTTGATTTTAAATCACAGAACTTCTGATGCAAGCAACTTATTAAATAATAACAAAGAGATATAACTTTTGAAAAAAATTTCAAAGTAATTTAAATAACGTGTCAAAAAAGTGCATCCATAATCTAAAGGTGAATTATAATATAGGTTTCGGGAACTGACATTAGTAATTTCGTTAAGGTGACATGTCATTTATTTCTAAAATTTTCATAGTTTCATCTTTTATTTCATTGCATAAAACAATGCATGTACATTAAAAATATTGCTTGTTTATATGTGTAAGATTGTAAGATGACTTTAATAGCAATTCAGGAATGAATTTTTAAAATTAAAAATATATATGTAATAAAAAAAAAAAAAAAATTGCGCCATTTTTTTGTTCTCTCTTAGCTTCAATTCTAAATCTGTGGAACATATTTCAATCTTAGTTTCGTAACTTGTAACAGCTAAAATTCTTTTTCTTACTTTAGTTATTAATAAATTATTGCTTGCTTCTCAAAAAGGGGGGAAGTATTTCGTAAGCTTTTTACTTTCTGGCATATTCCTGCGATTTTAATTTTATTTTTTATTTTAACATCGCGTGACAGGTGTTACTACGCGTTGCTAAAGGGCTTTGTCTTCCGAGGAAAAAATATAGTTCTTGCCAAGGACCGCCTATTACGACCAATTAGAATTGATCATTTTGTCCGTTTGAGGCTCGAGTCCATCCTGATTGGATTTTTAAAATGATTGACGCGGAGTAGGAGGGCGCTAGTTTTGTCGTGAAAATGATTTTTTCATTTGGCTTTTCAGGAGAACAGAATGCACCTTTTCTTTAAACTACCAAGACGCGCGTTTCATTGCTCCGCTGAATTAGAATGCATTTTTCTTAAAAACTACTCGGAAGCCATGTCATGTTTCCCGAGAATGCGATTGACTTTTAAATTATTAGGATGCTGTTTCTTTTTTCCCCCCAAAATTCTAATATCTTGGAATGCAGCTTAATCACGAAGTTGGAATATTTGATGATCAGGCCAAGGTGAATGTGGGGAAGAACTTACGTAGTTTATGAGTTAATAAATAAAGGAAGTGAAAGTCTCATGGATTTTGTTTTTATAATGGGGAAATTCCCCAATGCAACTCTTCCACTGCTTGCCAACCGCCGGAGCGACTACTCTGCTCGTGCTGCTGCTGATACTTAGAAGTAATATTCTTAGGAGTTTACGGAACATAGCCTTCGTCGAATTATTATTACACTGAATGGTCGAATTATCATTACATATATATATATTATTTATGCTATAATAAAAAATTCAAATCTTGTAGTAATTTAAATACTAATATTAGTATATTGTAACAAAAAGGACAATTGTTTGTTAATCCATTTAAATATAAAATAAAAACGAACGAAAATAAACAATAACATCTTCTGATTTCTGAAAAGTATTCCAGAGCTTGCAGCGTTACTAAAATTTTTACACTTTGCTACTTGAATTTTAAATCAAAAACTTTTGTAGCAGATTTCTTTAATATCTAGAGTAGCAATCTTCAACAAATATTATCCATTTAAAATAGTTACAGGAAGCCTGGTATTTTTTTTGTCTGCAGCAAAATTTCGTGTTCTGTGACTGACCCATTCCGAAACGTCTCCGACTATTTTTATTTCAATTTTTAAATAGTTTTATCTAAATGGAATTTTGATTTTTAGAACGCAGTAATTGTGAAAAAGCTTTCTCATCTGCATGATCGAACCCACACTTGCAGACGCATAAAATAGACTAGTTTGCAAGTAGTATTAATGCTGAAAATGCATTATATTTGTTGAAAGTGCAACATTTTAGTTGAGAACTCAAGCATTTAAAAAATATTTACCCCAGTATGATAAAAGTGCTAAATTAAATATTAAAAACTCTCCGGAAATATTTCCGAAATTCGTTCGCAGCAAAACAAATATCATTTTGTAAAAGATTCTTTAAAAATTTTAAAAATATAGATTTTTGATTTTTTTTAAATATAAATAAAGATTTTTGTACTATAGAGAAATTCGGAAGAAGGTATTGCGATGCCAAAATTTAAAGTTAATAGCAAAATAGAAATAAAGAATACTGCCCAGTTAAACTGATGGCATTGAGCTCACAGGCTACAAATACTAATTGTACATTAAAGCCTTATATTTTCAAGGGTTAATTCCGTTCGAAAAAAAATTAAGAAGGGGAAACAGCTCTCCCCTTTCCTCTTTTTTTATACTTAATCATTGAAACTCCTATACTATCAAAGACATGCTTTATCATATAAAAAATCTATATCCAAAATTCAGAGCAAATGAGATAATTCTTAATAAAAACCCATTTAGCATTTATATAATTTAAAAGGAGTTATCCCCCTCTTTTATACTTAACCATTAAACTTCCAAAACTATTCAGAGATTTGAACGAAATCTGACAATTCTGCTTGAAAAACCCATTTATATAAATTAAGGGGGGGGGCATTAGAACCCCTGTTCCCCTTATTTATACTTATTCAATGAACACCTAATAACAGTCACGGAATCGACTCATCAGAATGATCCTAATCTAAATTTTGAACGAAAATTAATTCTGCATGAAAATCCCATTTATATCAATTAACGGGGGGGGGCATTAGAGCCCCTGTTCCCCCTATTTATACTTATTCAATGAACACCTAATAACAGTCACGGAATCGCCTCATCAGAATGATCCTAATCTAAATTTTGAACGAAAACTTAATTCTGCATGAAAATCCCATTTATATCAACTAACGGGGGGGGGGGCATTAGAACCCCTGTTCCCCCTATTTATACTTATTCAATGAACACCTAATAACAGTCACGGAATCGCCTCATCAGAATGATCCTAATCTAAATTTTGAACGAAAACTTAATTCTGCATTAAAATCCCATTTATATCAACTAACGGGGGGGGGGGGGGCATTAGAACCCCTGTTCCCCCTATTTATACTTATTCAATGAACAACTAATAACAGTCACTGAATCGCCTCATCAGAATGATCCTAATCTAAATTTTGAACGAAAACTTAATTCTGCATGAAAATCCCATTTATATCAACTAACGGGGGGGGGGCATTAGAACCCCTGTTCCCCCTATTTATACTTATTCAATGAACACCTAATAACAGTCACGGAATCGCCTCATCAGAATGATCCTAATCTAAATTTTGAAAACTTAATTCTGCATGAAAATCCCATTTATATCAACTAACGGGGGGGGGGCATTAGAACCCCTGTTCCCCCTATTTATACTTAATCAATGAACACCTAATAACAGTCACGGAATCGCCTCATCAGAATGATCCTAATCTAAATTTTGAAAACTTAATTCTGCATGAAAATCCCATTTATATCAACTAACGGGGGGCATGAGCCCCCCGTTCCCCCTCTTATACATATCGAATGAACTCCAAAAACTAATCAGGGAAGCGCCTTGTCAGGATATACCTACATACAAAATTTCAAGTGGATCGGATATTTTTATCATGAGTTATCGCGTTACGTACATACGAACATACATACAGAACGGACGGGCACATAAGCTCTCAGGCTATGATAGCCTGTGAGCTAAAAAGCATGACCAACAGAAATATCTCATATCTAATTCCAGTCTAATGTTGATGATTCCGTTTTATAAGAAATTTTAATAAGAAATTTTCTTAGATCTATTAGTTATAAGGATTCTGGAATACAAGTTTTTTGATGCGTTTAATCTGAAACCCCAATGATGGGTAAGTTATGTAGATGATAATTTTATTAATTTGGCTTATTGAATAAATATATTAGGATTTTCAGGTGTTTTCCACCACTATATGACTTGACAGTCCGATTGCGTTTATATATGGCAATTAAAGTTTGACTAATTCTGGAATTGCAGACGTGAACTCGATAAGGTCATTAGTCTTTGCCGTCGCCTCCCAGTCTAGTTAATATTTAAAAAAAAATATGATAAAAGGTCCTTAAATTGTACGAACCCTGTAATATAGCCATACATTCTCAATTCCTCCCACGATAAATGAAAGTATTCGGTCCACTAGTTGTAATCTAAACTTTTTAAAAGGTGTTTTTCAAATGACATGCATAATTTTTAAGTGAATACTTTATAAACTTTAAATAAAATCATGTGAACATATTTATTATGATTTGTTTATCAAGTAGATAAAAGTATTTTACATGTGATAATATATAAAAATTTGTTCTAAGTTTTATTTTAATCACTATTTATGCAAAACTGTTTCTAGCTATGAAAATTCCCAATTTAACGTCATAATTGTAAAACATAAAATTGAAAATCATTTCAGAACATAAATGTATTAAGTTAAAAAGGAGTAAAAAACTTTAATAGAGGATTAAATTTTATTTTGAGCACTGCAAAATGTTTTGACATAATATTATGATCGAAATTTTAAGATTTCTGTATGCACACAGTATACGTGTTAAATATTTTATCTTTTCCATCTTCTAAATTGAAATTAATAAATTCTCGCATTTTAAAACGAGAAATACATTTTTAAAGCTGCTTATATAACAATAATGAAGTTATGTGTTAATTTTTTTTGTAGTAGGGGGGAACTGGGGCACATTGATACAGCTTTTTTCTAAGAATTTTTTCAGTATCCAGAAAGCAGATATTTCAAGTTATTTTTCCATATCATGTCAGCAAAACTTGTATAGTGTGTTATAAAAACATACAATCTTTGTTTAATATATTATTATTGCATGTAATTTAAAAAAATTTTTAAAAAAGTCATTTATATCAATGTGCCCCATTTCCGGGGCAGATTGATACACCTCATGGGGCACTTTGATACGTCTGGGAAATATGGAGACAAAATAACACCAATGCATATTTTTCATAGAAAAATAGTTAGCAAACCATTTTATATTTATTTATAGACATTCAAATCACCCATAATTTATTTGTAAGCAATATTAAAGCAATCAAAATGAAATGTAAATTGACCTGATGTTCTGGCTGTTTTTTGTCTGATTGTTTGCTGGGGAACTTTGTCATATCGGGCACTTCAACATTATCTTCTTTCTTAGAAAAGATTAAAAAATTACCAGGTTTTCTGCTTATAAATCTGTTTATAGACAGAAAAAAAAATAATTATGTTAAAAATTCTGTTTATAATACAATTATCCTGTGCTGTTTTGAAGCTTGTTTCTCTTACTTAACATTTCTCATGTTGAAAACTTTTTTTTTCTCTGGAAAATCGATATAAATTTGAATTTTCCAGGCTGCCGTTTTTTTCTTTTGTTAGTTCTACTAGCACTAGATGTTGGATAAGTTCGTACGTCATCTGTTTGCAAAAATACTGTAAAATGTTTTAATATAAAGAAATTAGAGCGTTTTTACTTCAATAAAAACTAATATTAGAAATTTATGGCGAAAAATGGTTGGATTAATGAATGTATGGAAACAAATAATAAAAGATAATGAAAAAATGAACTAGAAAAGGATTTAGGTTGTATCAGTGTGCCCCGACATAGATTGTATTAATGTGCCCCGTACAGCCATTTTGAATAAAAAAAAGTCTCAAATCCAACACTTCATAATTTATCTTACAATAAAGAATAAGGAACTGATAAAGAGTAGCTTTACTTGCCAGGGAGAGTATTCTTTTCGGTTAAAAGTACTGGAGCAGTTGTATAATACCATTTCAATTGTACAACTCAAATTTACTTTTGA
Source organism: Maratus speculifer (assembly GCA_964019185.1). Taxonomy (NCBI): domain Eukaryota; kingdom Metazoa; phylum Arthropoda; class Arachnida; order Araneae; family Salticidae; genus Maratus; species Maratus speculifer. The sequence continues at coordinate 108,669,633 of OZ025298.1, read as the reverse complement.
AGTACAAAAATAATAAATCACCCGTCCCATTTCATAAAATAACTGAATCATTCCAAAATTTTCTGTATGTAGTTGAGTGCACTAGCATCACCTTCTGGAGCCGTGGTGAAACTTCCTGTAATGACCCTATGAGTAGCAGAGGGAGTGTATCAATGTGCCCCAGTCCCCCGTAATCTACGTGCTGCTGCAATGATGTTTAATTCTAGAGCATCGGAATTTTCTTTAATATTTAAGTTTATAAACCTCAAAATATGAACATGACTTGGAAAATGTTCATAAAATATGTAAAAAATATTCTAAATATCGCTTAAATTCTGAAAGCATAAGTTTTAACGAATAATTTTTATTTAAGTGTTTACTCCGGGATTTTAAATTACGGCAAACTTGTATATAATCAATGTGAGCATTACAAATACAAAATTATTTTGAATAGTGGTAGTCTACAGCATAAAAATATTCGAATAGATAATATATATATGTATATATGAATTACAGATATCTATTATAGTACATAAAATTTATCGCATACTTAAAACAAATTTAGGCAAATTTAGCAAAATAAGCAAAATTAGTAAAAATAAATAAATTGATAGATAAACAATGAACCATAATTTGAAATATTTAACATTAAGAATTTTTAATGTTTAATATTTTTAATATTTATTTTTACTTTCATAGTTTTTATTCTACATTTTTAATATTTAATTCACGTCTTCATCTTTATAAGTTGTGAAAAGTACTTAGAAAAAAAATGAATGTTGACTCTTAAAATAACTAATCTGTATAAATTAGGTAAACAATTAAAGTAAAAAAAGGGATGGGCAACAGATTTCTGAAACTATTGTAGTCCATTATACTCGGTACCTTCTTTCGCGAGTGAGCAAAGATGCTAGTGCTGTTTTTTAACTCTATCTAAATTTATGATTTCAGTTTGTTTGCATATCTTTTCCTATTCTAACTCGCGGAAATTTAGTTCGATTGTCACGAAATTCATAAATGTTAATGGAACTTACTACGGCACGTTCTGTATAGAAAATGAAGTACATAACATTTTCGATTCATACACAGGCGCATTCAAAAGAATTCCGTTGCACTAAGGTCTATGGGGGGACGTACATTTTAATGATGTTACACTGACCGGGAAGCAGCAGCACAGGCAATCATCTGATCTAGTTCACAACTAAAATTCCAAAAATTATTAAGACTTGATCCACATATTAAAACGCAAACGGTCCGCCAAGTCATATTTTCGTGGAAAACCCGATTTTAGTGATTTTCTCGTAGATTTATCATTGTATTTTTATGAAAATCAAAGGTATGAAAATGCGAAGTACTGGGAGCACTAAAACACAATGATAAAGTCACGAGTCGTTGGTTATAAACGGATTTTCAAATATTTCTCAAACAGATATGACTTAATACCGACGACTTACTATACGACCGATTGCGTTTTAATATGCAAATCGAGACTTAACTAATCCAAGAATTTCATCCATAAACTATATGAGGTGATTTTCTCAGCTGCTGCCTTCTCATATGACTGTATTTTAAGCATATTGAAATTGATATACATCACTGAGGTATACAACAAGGTTCTTAACAAGGTTCTTTTTTCAGACTAGCGCTATAGATTAGCGTTTCCCAACCTTTTTTTATTTCACGTACCCTTTCCTTAGGCTTTTCATTTCGGAGTACCCCCATTACTCAAAAACACGCCACCCCTGAATTAAAGGATGCAAGCATTCTTTTCTCATTATCCTTTTATCTAACCATACAATAAATCGATGCAAATTACATTCTCAATACAAAAGTTTTTTTTTTCTTTTTTTACCAAACTGTAATTCCTAGAAATTTTTATGTAACGGAAATAGCAAATCTTAATGTAATAGAAACACGGTCACTTGAATTTTTGCCGTTAGCATTACATGAAAATTTCCAGGAATTTCCTAAAGAAAAAAACTTTATTAACTTTATTTGTTTATTTATGTATTTATTTATTTTTTTTTACAGTGTAATAATCATTTTTGTTATTTCCGCCGTTACTGATATTATTTTCACATAACCACAGAGGTATGCGTACTCCAGATTGGGAACCACTGTTATAGAATGTTTTATGTCTAGGGATTATCATTTATTTACACGGATACACGAAAGAAAGAGATATTTGAAAAATATGCCCCCTTAGACGTAACATTATCATCCGGGTATTTTTCAGTGACAGTGTGGGGCCTTAAGGCTCAACACGACTCACAGAAAAAGACCCGGATGATAATGTAAAGTCAATGTCAGCGTCGTTCTTTTTAAATATCTCACACAAAATTTATTCATTTATTTTTTATTTTATTTTATTTATTTATTTATTTATTTTGCATAGGATAATTATTTTATAGGATTATTTTGTATTTTGGTTTGAGATTAAAAAAGGAAAAAAAATACTTTGAATTTCAAAAACAGTTTAAACCGGTTCTGAAATCTACTATCGTAATATAAAAAATATAAAAATATATAAGCAAAATCGAAAAAGTAAAAATTAGGCCGGTTGTTGCTCAGATAACCCATGCAAGAAAAAAAAAAAGTATAAATAATAAAATTTGAGGAAGACATTTGAAAAAAACGCTCCCGTAGACTTTACATTATCATCCGGGTCTTTTTCTGTGGTTATTGTGGGGCCTTAAGAGTCACGCGGTAAAAGCGGAACGCTAATGATAAGTCTATAGGAGCGATCGTTTCGAATATCTCGCTGAAATTTTAATATTTTTACATGATTGTTTTGCCCAAGATAGCTGAGGACGATCCACAACCGGCCTAGTTTTTACTTTTTTAGTTTTGGTTTCAGATTTTCTTTAAAAAATTACTTTAACTTTTGAAACCGGTTTAAACCAGTTCTGAAACTGAAACTAACGTAATATCAAAAAATTTATAAAGAAAATCGAAAAAATGAAAAATTAGGCCGGTTGTGGATCGTCCTTAGCTATCTTGTGGAAAAAAATCATGTAACAATGTTAAAAATTCAGCGAGATATTTGAAAAGATCGCGACCATAGACTTATCATTATCGTTCGGCTTTTACTGCGTGATTAGCGTGTGCTCTTAAGAGCCCACAATAATTACAGAAAAAGTACTCAAAAAGACCCGGATGATAATGTAAAGTCTATGGGAGCGTTCTTTTCGAATATCTCGCTCAAATTTTAACATTTTTACATGATTTTTTTTGCACAAGATAGCTGAGGGCGATCCACAACCGGCCTAGTTTTTACTTTTTCGATTTTGCTTATATATTTTTTATATTACGATAGTTTCAATTTCAGAACCGGTTTAAATGGGCTCTTAAGGCCCCACAATAGTCACAGAAAAAGTACTCAAAAGACCCGGGTGATAATGTAAAGTCTATAGGGGCGTTCTTTTCTAATATCTTGTTCAAATTTTAATATTTTGACATGATTTTTTTGCATAGGATAGTTGAGGACGATCCGCAACCGGCCTAGTTTTTATTTTTTCAATTTCGGTTTCAGATTTTTTTTTCAAAAATGCTTTTATTTTCAAAACCGGTTTAAACCGGTTCTGAAACTGAATTTATCATAATATAAAAAATATATAACCAAAATCGAAAAGATAAAAACTAGGCCGGTTGCGGATCGTCCTCAACTATCCTATGCAAAAAAATCATGTCAAAATAATAAAATTTGAACGAGATATTCGAAAAGAACGCCCCCATAGACTTTACATTAGCGCTCGGCTTTTACCGCGTGACTAGTGTGTGCTCTTAAGTTGCAACACTAGTCACAGAAAAAGACTAGTATGATAATGTTAAGGCGCAACACTAGTCACAGAAAAAGACCCGGTTCACATTTTCTTCCATTCGGCGAAGATCCCCAAGTGACTGCATTATATAAACCGAAATTCAGAAAGAAGACTAATCTATTGCAATAGGAGAAACCATTTTAAATTGTTGCTATACAAATATGAATCCATGTCATACCCTCTACCTCCCCTTAAAATTTGTCTCAATAATTCTGGGACACCCTGTAGATATATTTACTTTAAATTGGGCTTTACAAATATTCGAAAGAAATCACTGCACGAATATTTTTTTTCTGCAACTGTTACACATACGTTTGTTTTTAAAAAAGTTTTTAACAAAGTTTTGTGATTTTTTGTGGGGTTTTATTTGTGTGAAAAAAATATATTTGTCTCACTCCTCTGTTTGTCTGTTAGTTACAGAGTCTGCGCGCAGAAATTATACAAGTCTCAGATTTGTAATATTGTGCACTAACATGTGTCGTACTGTAAGCCATAAAAAATTGAAATAGTCTTATATTATTTTAAATACTGTAGCTTGGGGTGAGGTGTGATGTTGTGGAAGGTGCTGGATTACGTGTTTTTTACATACATAGGTTCTGTTGCGAAATTATGCTCACTCATAAGGAAAGTTGTTTCCTGTTAATACTTTCACTCCAATTTGCGTACTTTTATTATTAATATTAATATTATTATTTTAAGGCTCTTTTGCAGTGAAACACCCAGTTCGCGAAATAACTTCCCTCATAGCATGCATGGTCACATACATCTGTGATCAAAATGCCACCACTCAGTGACGTCACATTGTGACTGAGATGTGACTTTATTAAAAAATTTTAGAAAATTGCAAATATTCTTCAAAACATGTTATTTACTTTAAAAAACATGTTTCTGGCAATTGAAATATAGTTGCTTTTGTCACAGCTTCGTCACAATGTTAATGTCAAATTAGTCACAAATGACACATTTTTCACAAATTTGTCACATTGTGACCATTTTGTGAAACGTCACAAACTCTAAAACGGCCATAACGACTTCACTGTGACTTCACATCGACGTCACGTGACGTCACATCGACAATCTATGGTCACAAAGTCACAATGTGACTTCACAACGACGTTGCAGTGACGTCACCATGTCTTACGTGCTGTTAACCAATGAGAAAACTTTGAAGTGCGATAGCTCATTACCTAATAAAGTTTTAAAAATACCGTTTTCCCCATAAGAAAATAGACGTCAGGCGCCAATGATATGCGTTAATAAAATTTGCCTCCATAAATTTTAAGCATATAAAAAGTCCTTATAAACTTTGAAATTTCTATTTGATTAAATTTTAACATCTTCCTAAAGACACTTAAAATTTAAGTAGACAATTTTTTAAAAATGCATATCATCTGCATGTGACGTATACTTTCTGATGGCGAAAACGGTATTTTAATGACTATATTAGATAATCAGTCATCGTGCTTCAAAGTTTTTCCTTGGGTTAACATAGATTTTCGCTGCAGAGGCCCCTTAATACATCTGATAAGTGTGCAGAATCCTAGTTAACTTTTCCATTTCCCTAGATAAGCCATAGTTTAAGCTTTAAAGAAATAAATATGGTATTTTCAGAGACTACTTTTAACTGCCCTTTCTGCAAAGCAAAAATATTGGCTAGTTTCTATTTCTTCATGTCGTTAAGAGTACCGGCGCCATGTCCAATATTTTTCGGAGTGAGTCGACGAAAGATGTTTGGGTACGATACCGGCTATTATCTATTGGGGCAAGATGATGATTTTTTCCAGACTGTTTAATAATAATAAAAAAAAACCCCTCTAATTTTTACTAAAAAATTGTAACTTTTACAGAAAAAATGTGGTTTTTTTTAAACAGAATTTTTCTGTAAAATGAATTAAATTTCGTATCTTTTACCGAAAAGGGTTGTAGTTTTTACAGATAAAATCTGTTTTAGTGAGAATTACAGATATTTTCTGTAAATTAAACAGTTTTAAACGGACGCCAAACTTTACAGTTTTTTTATAGTTTAAGAGATTTTTTTACAGTACATTACGGGAATATGCCGTGTATTTTTACGTTAGTGTAAAATACCGGTAATTTTCTGTTGTGGTTAGATACCTAGTTTTTCTTCATTTCGTAAGGTTTACTTGGGTATTAAGTAATGCATCAACAATTTTAATCAAATTATTTAAATTAGTAATACAAACATCATTTTAATCAATTGATTAAAAAAATGACAAATGAGGAAGTTGCAGATTTTATTAAAGTGTATGAGAATGAGTATTGAGATTTTCTAAATGAAAGAGCAATAAATCCTTGGAAATATATAATTAGATTAAGTGCATTTAGTGATACTGTTGATTCTCAAAGTTTCTGAATAAAAGTAAGTTTGTAGAGGATATGAGATATTGATGAAAAGAACAAAGGGACAGATGAAAAACATTAACAAAAATGTTGGACTTTAAAGCATTATATTAGAGTAACTTTACTTCAGTTAATCTTGATTTATGTTTTAAATATAGGCATACTTAATATGCCATACTTAATTTAATTATTAAGCAGAATATGACTTTTTTTCGCATGTTAAATTGTTTTTTTATTAAATCGCCAGCGTCTGCTGCATTCATATTTTTGTAATATCCTTATCTAAGTAAGTTAATAACTTTATTATGTCAAGAATATTAAAAGTACTTTTATTCATCCCACTAAGTTTTATGCAGCTTCATAAAAAAACATTATTTGCATTGAAATTCCAGAAGACCTTTAGATAGTTGGTGATCTTAACGCCCAAGCAATGTGTAAGATTCTGAAAAAAAAGAGTTTACTAAAACGAAATTTTCGATGCATCCTATAATATCAATAAAATGAAATAAGTTCTTGAATCCTATATAAAGGATCAAACTTCAACAAGAAATCAATGAGTAACAAATAAAAATAATAGGTGATGTTTTAAACAATTAATTAAAAAACTGCGACATACTCACACAATCTACCCTAAAAATTGTTTGACCATCTCTGTGAGCTTTTTTTTTTTAAATTTCAAAATAGATTTCAACAGTTTTTGGAAAGCATACATAGCACGTTGGTGGAGTTTAGTTCTTGCATAGGAAAGCGCGCGGTTCTTATTGGAAGACACGGATGTTTAAAATTTTAGTTTTCATTAAATTTCACTTTCCAATGGCTTTATTTAAAAGAAATTCTATGTGTTTTTGCCAAATTAACTTTTTATTTTCTTATGTAGCGCTGATTTTTAATTTTATTTATTTACTTTCTTGCCAGATGGTGATAAAAGAAAAGTTTAAAGAGATAGATTCTCTAATTTAGAAAACAAGTAAAAGAAAAATATTATTACTGCGCATTTATTTCACATAAAATAAATACTCTCACATTTAATAACTATTAATATTAAACATTTCAAATAATATAAACAAATCCAGATGTAATTTAAGAACTTCAAGAATTATAATGTTATAATGATGAAATAGGCCACAAAAATTATTGCTTGCTATTTTTTTAAGGATGCCATTTACAAGGTATACTTTTATATTATATATAACATTTATTGCATAATGTCCTTTGAGGGAACGGTTGCCTCCACATAAGATATATCACATTCTTGAAATGATTAAGCACCCTGGCGGTGTAAAGTCGAAGTAACATCGTATTTCAGTTCACACGTCCTTGATAAATACATCTCCGGACATTTTAACCATTTTCTATCGAATTATTTATCAAGAAATGGATTCATATCAATAACTGTCTTGTGTAATATCTGAAGAAACACAGGAATTTTCAAATAATAATAATGTGAAATTTAGAAGTGTTTTTTCATTAAAACTGATTAAATATATTGGTATTTATAATTTGTTTGTAAAATATTTACAAAAATAGTCAAATTAATTAACCAAAAATACTCTTATGGAAATATTAGAATTCTTATAAAAGCAATGTATTGAAATATATTATGATCCTGTTTGTACCCTTAAAACATGTATGGTCACAGTGACGTCAGAGTGACGTCACTGTGAGTCACTTTGGTCACATCGAATCTGTGACCAAAATGCCACCACTAAGTGACGACACACTGTGACTGAGATGTGACTTTCTTAAAAATTTTAGAAATTTATAAATATCTACAATATTATTTTTCACAAATTTGTCACATTGTGACCACTTTGTGAAACGTCACAAAAGAGCTCTAAAACGGCCATAACGACTTCACATCGACGTCAGGTGACGTCACATCAAAAATCGATGGTCACAAAATCATAATGTGACCTCACAACGACGTTGCACGGACGTCACCATGCTTTTGGGGTAAATGGAAAGTCTTTTACCGACAAAAATATTTCAAATAACATTAAAAAAAAGGTATACCTATGAAAATGATTAAGAAAATTATTTCTTTTTTTAAATATTTAACTTCGACTGTTTTTCTATTCCATTTAAATTAGATCGAGTAAAGTATATTGTGTAGTAAAAAAAAATAACTTTTTTTAACAGACTGATTAAGTACGTTTTTCATTAAATTTTCCACAATGGTACTTATAAGGACCGTCGGTAGATAAAGAGGTAAACAATGTTGTTTATTTTGGATAGAGGTTTGCTCATAAAAACTTTTGTAACTGCGGATAATATGAAAAACAAATTTTGAATAGAATGTATGGCACGCCTGCTATACGGTGCGAGACCTGCAAAAACTGAAATTTGGTTTAATCTTCCGCTAAATTTAAAATTTTGACATTTTAATTTTCGATTATGTAAAATAAATGAAATATGATTACTATGACACAAGAAACTGTAAAAGGATTTTCTTTATTTATTGAAGTAATTTGTTTCGCTTAGACCGTGTTTTACTTCGTGGAAAATTTCTTATCTAATTTCTGTGCGATTCTTTATCGTAGAGAAATGGCACAACAATTTTCTAAAATCAAACTATTACCTAAATTATCATTATTCAGTAATAATATACAAATTATTTATATACTCATTTTCTAAAAATCTCTGTTAAAGGATTTTATAAAACTTTAGACTAAACTCATCTTTGAATGTTTTACAAATTTTATCAAAAATTTCATTTTTTTAACTCTTTTTTTAAGTTAAATATTACAGTGCACTTCTCCTTCACATGATTCATATCGTACATGTTCGCTTTCATTAAGGATTATTGAATAGTGTTCTTAAAAGAACGGTGGACGTATTTTTTTTTCTATCATAGCAATATGAAATTTTGTGCATGTATACATTTCACCAAAAGCAATCCAATCTTATTAAAATTTTTAAATTAATAAAAATAAATTTGAAATTTTTAAACGAAATTTTAAAATGTTCCTCGTGTTTTAATTTTTGTGACATTTTCTTCCTTTTACATTTTTATCACTTAAAACTTTATTATAAACGAATTTGCGTGAGATTTTTTATATCTCTTGATCAGTGATCAGTGAACAGTGAACTTGAATCATATTTTACAGATTTTGTTTCTAAATTCCACATCGATTTTCATGGAAATTTCGCTTTTTAATAAGTAAAAAATCAAATTTGACTATTTTAATGAATACAAATTTTAAAAAGCTTGCACAATTTCTTTCTAAACAATATCAGGATATTTCCTTATCAATTTCATAAATGTTAATAAAAATTAAGTCTAAAGAAGCATTTCAAAAATCTAAAAACGCTGAAAAATTAGTTTTGAGAAAAACAGATTTAAATTGCATAAGTACACTTACCTTTGTTATTCACTTCTTTAAACCTTCATAAATGATATTTTAATAAGAAAAAACTGTTTTGTTACTATTATACCACAGAAATAAACCTTTTTTGCGACGATTTTGGTTAAATTAAGGTCCACTGTCACGCTATTTTTTTTTTCAAAGTGAAATCTCGCGTAAGATCTGATCCTAATTTTCCACAAAACAAACACGGTGAATTATTCGAAAATCCTGATGCTGAAGATATCATATCTAAAATAAACATTATCACACAGCATTATCACAAATCAATCATATGAAGATTGCTTTGAGCCGGGAAATTTCAAAAAGAACTAATTGTCTTTATTGTTTATAAAAACTAGGTCTAAGATAACCAGGCTTTTAATTTAAACATTTAAGCTTCTCTTTCATTCTGCAAAGCCGAAAATATTTTTTTCTTGAATGAATAAAATTATGTCAAGGATTTCCACTCTACCCTCATAGCATGCATGTTCACAGTGACGTCACAATGACGTCACTGTGAGTCACTTTGGTCACATCACATCTGTGACGAAAATGCCACCACTCAGTGACGTCACAATGTGACTAAGATGTGACTTTCTAAAAAAATTTTCACAGTTCGTCACAATGTTAATGTCAAAGTAGTCACAAATGACACACTTTTCACAATTTGGTCACATTGTGACGTCGCAAAGTGGTCACAATGTGACGTCACAAAAAAGCTCTAAAACGGCCATAACGACTTCATATTTTAGTCACTGTGACTTCACATCGACGTCACGTGACGTCACATCGACAATCGATGGTCACAAAGTCACAATGTGACTTCACAACGACGTTGCAGTGACGTCACCATGTTTTACGGGTAGTTTTCTTCAAATTTGTTTTTTTAAATTGTTTCTGAATTAAATAAACCCATCATAAATTTTACTTTTATTTCGTTAATGATGATATCAATTTATTTTCACGAATTTACATTATATATAAAAAAGTTCTCGGAAAATTTTAAAGAAATGCAGAAAAATATAATAAATTGTTCCTTTAAATTTACATTGTTGCCTTCAAAGCAACTTCCATCCAGTTCAATGCAAGTAGAATTGTTTAGCATAATGTAAAATCAGAGAGATGTTCTTTAATTTACATATTGTTTTATTATCACGAATGGAAATGTACAATAACGTCTTCGGAGTCCAAAAAGGTTACTTTTATTTTTAGAAAAAAATCACAAAAGCATTTATGATTCAAATTTAAAGACGAATTATTAAAATAAGTTTTTATTAGTTGTAGAAACGTAAATACCGGGTATCCCAAAAATGACTGATGGATTTTAAAATTCAATAACTTGGAAACGGTGACAGCTATTTAAAACTTTTTTGCAGGAGGGTTATGTATAGTGTCAAGAGTTTTTTTCCCATGAATCAAACGGTTTAATTCTATTCTTAAAAAATTAACATCTTGTAGCAGAAAAATATCATTCTAAACATTAATAAGAAAAATGCCAATAGATGAAATGAAATGCAGTTTGCTGCAAAAAAATACGGGAATCTACATTTTTTATTTATTTATTTTTTTTACAGTACATTTAATGTGCTTTCTTAAAATGTCAGCCAAAAATTAACTCAAGTAGATCCGAAATTCGCTCATCTCACGTTTTGAAAGGCAGCTTCTCATAAAGAGTTGATACAACTCAAGCGAGTGAGTTGTTTCTAAACAATTTAAATCAAGATTAGTTAAGGTGGTCTGGTGCAATAACGCCAGGCGGGGGAAAAACGCTAAGTGCTAATATTATGCATAATTATGAAATAATCTGGTAAATGACACCCATGTGCTCAGCGCAGAAGGATGTTGAGTTATATAAATCGCAAAAAAACAGCTTCAAGTTAATTTGTTTCATTTTCAGGTCTTATTTTTTTTTTACAAGCAACTAAAATTAACGCTTGATATAAAATTTGCGAGATACGTTTTGTGATGTGAAGACTATTTTTTTTATCCGGAAATACTTTGTTAACTACATAAATTTGTAGTACATTTCATGGACTTTCAAAATGTAATTTTACCGTAATTTTTTATTTTAGTTCGCATCTCAAACAATAGGTGGCGCTGACGGCGATTGAAGGCCAGGTCGACGCTTCGCTCAGCACTGATCACTTATGTTATGTCACTTATGTATCACAATAATGTTGAAATAAACTAAAAGGCCAAATTGTTTCCCAGGTGTTTGTACCTCAACGAATCATTTTCGGTCATTAATTCCTGTACAATAATTGTTTAATATTGTGAGTTCTACCATCCCTCAAAGTTATGTATCACAATAATGTTGAAATAAACTAAAAGGCCAAATTGTTTCCCACGTGTTTGTACCTCAACGAATCATTTTCGGTCATTAATTCCTGTACAATAATTGTTTAATATTGTGAGCTCTACCATCCCTCAAAGTTATGTATCACAATAATATTGAAATAAGCTAAAAGGCCAAATTGTTTCCCACGTGTTTGTACCTCAACGAATCATTTTCGGTCATTAATTCCTGTACAATAATTGTTTAATATTGTGAGCTCTACCATCCCTCAAAGTTTAGCCCGTGATTTTAGACTCCCTCTCTTTATGTTATTTGTTACAAAATTGTAATTAACACTGTGATGATTCTGTGACAATTAAACCTTTCTTGACTATTCTCTAACAATTAAAATAGTATATATCATCTGAAATTGTAATTACTATGAATGCCAGGATTTTGTTAAAATTAGTTTTGAGTGCTAAAATCGTATACTCACAATTTATGAATAAATGCTGTATACTATATATAAACAGTCACATACAGTATGGAGATTTTCATCTGAATTAAAGTTAGACATTGCTTTTACCTCACATATCTTACAACTGTTACAGATTGTGAATAAAAAATATTTATAAATCCCCCCATGCTGAAAATTGCACGGCTGCAATTTTATTTATAATTGTAATACAAGGATTATTTTCTGTTACTGTTTTGCCCCATGCGATTTTTTTTTTTTAAATTTCTCTAATTTTTTTTTTCTATTTACCGAAACAGTTTAGTCTTTTTGTAGATTCTTTAACAGTTTTTGCTCATTTTAACATCTAAAGGTCTCAGCACACATGTAAAAGTTTAACACTTGCTACTATTTCTGACCGATAACGCTGGTGTTTATAAATATAATTTAATTATCTTTTGTTGTAATTTTTCCAACTAATTGAAAAAGGTGACAGGTTAGCATTCGAACTAGGGACCTTTGACGCAAGCTGCCAATTCTGTCAACTGAGCTATCATGGAAAAATCTGGCGAACACATTTCACCCAGTGATAGCCATTTTCTCTATAAAAGGAAGGTGTTGCATTTTGTTTACTTGTTTTCATAGATTTGTAAATTCAAATCCTAATAGTTTTATGCGATTGTCTGTAATTAAAGTTTTTTGTTTGAATTTTTGCTGAATCATCAATAAATCGATATAGTTTTTAAATTTGAAAGAAAAATGGAATTCCAAAAAATATCATAAATGTCAGTGACTAAAAAAGAAATCTACAAACACTTATATTCGCAAAAAATACGAAATTTCTTTTAATTAAATCCATTTTAGTATGAAAATTTCAAGTTGCAGAACCGGAGTTCGAACTAAGAACTTCCTGTGTGCAAGCGATATGCCTTACCTCAAAGCTATGATGTTTATATGAAAACGTTGAAATTGAGGTCCTTTTTTGACCTCAATTTAATTTAAATCCTTACCTTAATTTAAATCGCAAAAATTAACGGATAACAGGAAGAAATTTGACTTAATTTAAATAATACACTTTTTAAAAAAAAATATGGTTGATTTGCCGAAAGACACGAATTATTCAGCTGTAAGTACACAAAATTTGAAGTCTCTGACGCAGTTTTTGTGAAGGAAATCTGTTCGGTGTCGGACAGAGGGCAGAGACGAATAGGGTTCCGTCAGGAAAATAAAACCCTAAAAAGAATCGTTTGTATGAAGCAATTAAGCATTCAGTAATTCAGACATTACCATATTTGAAAATATGACAGAGCCATGATATTGTTGAGAAATCTTTTTCTGCGCTTTTCCATATATATATATATTGAGTAACGAAAAAAAAGCTTTAATTCTTCCACTAAATGTTTAATGAGAAGCTGTCAGACGCTTAAAAGACTTTCTTAGTTACAAAATATTTCATAATAATAGTTAAAAACAAACTATTCGTAAACGTAAAATTTCTTGCGACGGAATGTCTAAAGAAAAGAAATAAAATAATATACTGATGCTTTAAACAAAGAACGAATCAATAAATATTTTCATAGCTAAAGTTTCATAATCGATATTTTATCAGGGTATACCGACGGAAATGCAAGTATTTAGGAAACGATATCGTCTTTGTAACACTTTAAGGGTCATTTGTGCACTAAATTACAACGCTAGAATTTGAAGTCAACTAAATTATAATAATGAAAATCTTACATAGAAAAATAAATATTACATAACATAGTACCTTGTTATATGTGCTCTTGTTTTTACCCTTATGTGTTAATTAAAGTAATTTAATTTCGTGAATATACATTTTCTTTCCTGATAATATTACAGTACACCCAATGTCATTAAATGTAGAGAAATATAATATGATTTTGAAATTTAATTTATTTTCCTCCTGCCCATTTTTCTACGTAGAAAGTTTAAAATATCTTTAAAAAAATTTAAGAAAAATGTGAAACATGTCAGCACAATTAATTATAAATTTGTATTAATCGTTAATTGTTTAAATAAGTAGTAATAAGTAATTTTACTGCATTAAAAATTTCTTAATTTTTTTCTGCTTAAAAGGACATTTAAATCAGGTTTCTACTATGATTAAAACAGGAAATTGTAATTTTTATGTTTTAGTGTTTTTTCAAAATTTAGCTTTCAAATAATGGTTTTTGTGGAAATGATTTCGTATACAATTGTATTTTTCTCCATAATAGTTTTTTTCACCATTTCACCTATTTAAATTGTTATAACTCAAGAGCTGGAACTAACTTGGAGCATGTCTTTTTCAGTTTCATTACTCTAATTTCTATTCAGCAAATTTGAAAAAAAAAATTACCTTTATGTGTTACCTTAGTTTTAAAAATAAGTTTTTATATTTTAAAAAAAATCATCATTTTTTTCAAACTTTTAATTTAAATATTTTTATTTTTTTTTAAATAATATTTTTAAATATACGGAATCAAAACTAAAACATATATATTTGTTTATTTATATGAAAAAAACTACAAGTAATATTTCGTGTTATAAATATTTTAATTTACTCCACTTTTTTAATGAATTCTTAAATTTTAAATAACAAAAATATACATAAGAAAAGTTTTTCACTAATTAATTTGTGGTAAATTAATGATTGTGGAAATAATAGTTAATCATCATAAAAAAATCTAAATTTTAACTTAATAAATAAAAGTTTAAAATGTGTCCCGTACTCCATTAAAGAAAAAATTCTTTGAAAATTTCCGGGGCAAAATAAAAATTTTAAATTAAAAACTTTGCCAGATTTTTATTTATTTATTAATTTTTTAAAGACCAAATTGACTCGATGGTGTTTGTACTACAAGATATCAGGTGCGTCCATACATTCCTATATGATAAATAATTGTTCAGTATCCTGCACTAACCCTTAAATTTAGATTCATCTTGTACAATTTTATCTTACTTGATATTCATTTTTTACTGTTAGAAAATAAATTATTGATTTCTCCAGATAGGTTTTTCTCTCAGTCAGGAAGATATAGTTATTAATATTATTTTTAATCTGATAAAAAAGGGGTATTTAAATTAAGGTACTTGGCACATGTGTAATAGGCATGGAAGGTGTTTAATTTTTTGCTAAAGTTTTTAGCAAGTAAAACAAAGCATTCAATTTACTTTTCAGAGTCTAACTTTATTTTTGTAAAATTATATTGCACGTCTCAGAAATTATACAAATGCTGTTATTTAACAGCAGACCTGAATCAATTGAAATAAATTATTGAAATTTATTTTCAGATTTTTAATATGTGAAAAAAGCTCTTTCTGTAAATGTATTTGTATAAAAGGAAAGCTTTCAAGCTTTTTGCTGAAGTTTAAGCAAGTAATAAACAAAGGTTTGCCTTTACATTTAGTTTATACACTACTACATGGCTATTGATAAACGTCCACTTGCGATTTTAGAGATTTTGTTAAATATCTACAAAAATACATGAGGAATTATCTCGAAACTCTTAGTGTATAAATATAATAGTGCAAGCCATACATTTACGTTAAAATATTTTTCCGAAACTCCATAGGGGACCGTCAACAAATTAAAAAAGTATGAATATCTTTTGAATAACCCTGTCAAAACTAATGTAACAAAAACGCTCAAACTCTAGATTATGATTAAGTGCTTTATTGTAATAAACTTTGCTCATTTTTATGCAAATAACATGCATGCTCGTAGAGAAATTATTGTTTTTATAAAAATGGTCCCAAATTTTGCCAAGTGTTTTGCTTATAATTTTCAGAGTTCTTAATATAAAGTAACATTCTTTACTGAAAATATGACAAATAATATTGCACACAATACGCTGTAATAAAAATTAAAAAATAGTAAAAATTGTATGAAAAATGAGTATGTTTACTAAATGTTTTTTCACTGCGCATGCGTCAAATATATAAAAATTTCTTTTACATATTATATTAGCTAAATGTATAAAACAACTTTTGTGAAAGTCGCAAAATCACAGCTTGAAAATTCTGAAAAAAATCTTCTATTGAATAGGTTGAAAATACGTTATTCCCATAATTAACCAAAAACAACAGGGGTTATATCCATATTTTAATTGATTAGTGTCAGTATAGAATATACATTATGGACGTACTACTAAGTTTGTTTAAAATCCCTCATTATATATATATATATATGTATATATATATATATATATATATATATATATATATATGTATATATGTATATATGTATATATATATATGTATATATCAAATCCCTCATTATATATATATATATATATATTACATATTTATTGCAATATTTACCTGTTCCTGTTTCATGATGCAATATTTTAAATGTGATTTTAAATACATATTAGATAATATATTTGTTATAGTTATAAAAAATCAAAGGATAATATATTTCGATTAACAAAATGCCAAAATCATAAAATAATAAAGTTTTTCTAGTAAGAAAAACATTTTTAAATGTATTTTTTTTATTAATTAATGTTACCGGAAAATGCCCTAATAGCATGCATGGTCACAGTGACGTCACAGTGACGTCACTGTGAGTCACTTTGGTCACAACACATCTGTGACCAAAATGCCACCACTCAGTGACGTCACATTGTGACTCAGATGTGACTTTCTTAAAAATCTTTAGAAATTTTTAAATATCCTTTGAAACATGTTATTTACTTTAAAAAACATGTTTTTGGCAAGTTAAATGTCGTCGCTTTTGTCGCAGTTTCATCGCAATGTCAAATTAGTCACAAATGATACATTTTTCACAAATTTGTCATATTGTGACCACTTTGTGAAACGTCACACAAGAGTTCTAAAACGGCCATAACCACTTCACATTTTAGTCACTGTGACTTCACATCGACGTCACGTGACGTCACATCGACAATCGATGGTCACAAAGTCACAATGTGACTTCACAACGACGTTGCAGTGACGTCACCATGCTTTAAGGGTGTACATCTTCTGATAGAAGTTTATGTTGCCATGAACGTAAATATAAAAAAATAAAAACAAAGTCTTTATAATTGTCAACTAACAGTTTTTCTTATTTCTATTTATACTTATTGAGCATTTAGATTTTTGCAATTTCAAAATAATATTAATAATAATATTTTAAATTGCATCAATAAAAACAAAAGTCCAATATCTGATGCTGCCATCTACAATCAGAAATCGAAACAAAAATGATCATGTGATTCTTAGTTTGGAAACAGCAGCATCACGAAACGATTAGTATTTTTGATTCTATGTCCTATGATGAAATATCGTTTTTTATTTCTTTCCATCCACTATATTCTATCTTGACAATTTAGACATTCTGAAGATTAATCGTTCGCTATCATATCGTTATCAATTAATCATTCCATCACATTTGACAGGTGTTATAAACTAGTTGTGTAATAAACTATTATGAAAATGTGTTATTTAAATATATTATTTAAATGTATTATCTAGGGACATTTTATTCCAAAATTGATTTTCAGAATTTTAAATACTGCAGAAAGAAATTTATAAAATTTTATAAGTGTTACACTATGCAAATCTATTTCATGGCTTTCAAATACTTTCAGCAACAATTACGACTGTCGTACCATTTAACATTAAATACTAAAATGTTTGTTCCAGAAACAAAGTAAAACTATGTCTCAACTCTTTTATAGCGCTTTCATAGTACTATAATGAAATTAACATTTACTGGATCGTCATTTATTTGAAAGAATGCACAAACTGTAAAATCCTGAATTCAACTTTGAAAATCTTAATTGCAATGCTACAATTATAATCTACGTTTCTCATAAATTATGACAGAATAAGTTTTAATGAAGAATACAGAATGTGAATATAAGAGTTTCCTTCAGATTTTGCTACGATTACGGAAGCTTTATGCACTTTTGTGCAATTAAATTCTTTGGCTTCATGCATTTTCTAAAATTTTGCTGAGTTCTCAGTTTACATGTCGATGGCGTTACGAATCCACTTTAAAGTTGTAGCATTTAATATAAGGCGTTTTATATTTAAATAGTATTTAAAAAATGAAATTTCACCTTTCAATAATTTTACAATAAATAGAAAATAATTAATTTTTAATCATACTTTTACAATAAATTGCAAATAAGTTTTACAATAAATTTTTAACAATGATTTATGGCGCCTACCAAATGTCATTATAAAACTGTCATTAATATATACACCAAAAAAATGACAAACGTATGACCCAGAGAAAACCCAATATAAGTTTTAAGAAACATGCATCAGCTATAAAATAAAACAGAAGAAATATTGCTTTGACCAAACTGAATAAGAAAAATCTCTGCTGGTCGCCCTACTGGTGCAGGTAGATTTCGAAGTATTAATTTCAACAATAAAAACTAAATCTTCATTAGAGATAAACCCAGTTTAACAATTTTATTTGGTGGCTTTTGACGAGTTTTCAATTCCATTTTTACATAAAAGCTTGTTTTATCATAATTATGTTAAGGTCGTATTAAAAGTAATATTTTTTCAATGCTCAGCAACTCCAAATTTTCTGACGTACTACAGAAACGTTTTTGAAGGGAAAATATGAAACTTTCTGACGTGAATATATTTTTATTTTTTGTTCAATTAATTTGAGCTTGATTTATAATAGTGCTCCCAATAGGATACGTATAGCAGCTATACGTTTAAACGATATACGTATATCCGTATAATACTTTTTTCTGCTATACGTATACCTTAAAATATACGTTTAAACGTATCCGGATACGTATAAGGCGTATCATTTAAACGTATATTTAAGAATACCTATATTTAAGATAGACGTATATTCCACGTATCGTATCTAATTTAAATATTGGACTTCATCAGTCTTATGTCACTGAATGAAGAATAATTTGAAAATCGGTGGTTTTATGACAGGAATCCGTATAGTATATCTTATACACTATATGGCCATTGATTATTGGAAACTTGCGATTTTAGACATTTTGTTAAATATCTAGAAAATACATGACGAACCATCTCGAAACTGTTAGTGTATAAATATGATATTATAAGTCATACATCTCCTTGAAGATTTTTCCTGAAAGTCTATAGGGGACCGTCAACAAATTAAAAAAGAATGAATATCTTTTGAATAACCCTGTCAAAACTAACGTGGTAAAAGCGTTCAAACTCTAGATTATGATTGAATGCCTTACTGTAATACGCCTTGTTCATTTTTATGCAAATAGCATGCATACTCGCAGAGTAATTAAGGTTTTTATAAAAATGGTCCCAAATTTTTCCAAGTTTTTTCCTTATAATTTTCAGAGTTCTTAATATAAAATAACATTTTTTTCAGAAAATATGACAAACAACATTGCACACAGTACCCTGTAATCAGAATTAAAAAATAGTAAAAATTATATACAAAATGAGTTGGTTTACTAAATAATTTTTTACTGCGCATGCGTCAACGATATCAAAATTTCATTTGCATATTATATTAGCTAAATGTATAAAACAACTTTTGTGAAAGTCGCAAAATCACAGCTTGAAAATTCTGAAAAAAATCTTCTATTGAATAGGTTGAAAATACGTTATTCCCATAATTAACCAAAAACAACAGGGGTTATATCCATATTTTAATTGATTAGTGTCAGTATAGAATATACATTATGGACGTACTACTAAGTTTGTTTAAAATCCCTCATTATATATATATATATATGTATATATATATATATATATATATATATATATATATGTATATATGTATATATGTATATATATATATGTATATATCAAATCCCTCATTATATATATATATATATATATTACATATTTATTGCAATATTTACCTGTTCCTGTTTCATGATGCAATATTTTAAATGTGATTTTAAATACATATTAGATAATATATTTGTTATAGTTATAAAAAATCAAAGGATAATATATTTCGATTAACAAAATGCCAAAATCATAAAATAATAAAGTTTTTCTAGTAAGAAAAACATTTTTAAATGTATTTTTTTTATTAATTAATGTTACCGGAAAATGCCCTAATAGCATGCATGGTCACAGTGACGTCACAGTGACGTCACTGTGAGTCACTTTGGTCACAACACATCTGTGACCAAAATGCCACCACTCAGTGACGTCACATTGTGACTCAGATGTGACTTTCTTAAAAATCTTTAGAAATTTTTAAATATCCTTTGAAACATGTTATTTACTTTAAAAAACATGTTTTTGGCAAGTTAAATGTCGTCGCTTTTGTCGCAGTTTCATCGCAATGTCAAATTAGTCACAAATGATACATTTTTCACAAATTTGTCATATTGTGACCACTTTGTGAAACGTCACACAAGAGTTCTAAAACGGCCATAACCACTTCACATTTTAGTCACTGTGACTTCACATCGACGTCACGTGACGTCACATCGACAATCGATGGTCACAAAGTCACAATGTGACTTCACAACGACGTTGCAGTGACGTCACCATGCTTTAAGGGTGTACATCTTCTGATAGAAGTTTATGTTGCCATGAACGTAAATATAAAAAAATAAAAACAAAGTCTTTATAATTGTCAACTAACAGTTTTTCTTATTTCTATTTATACTTATTGAGCATTTAGATTTTTGCAATTTCAAAATAATATTAATAATAATATTTTAAATTGCATCAATAAAAACAAAAGTCCAATATCTGATGCTGCCATCTACAATCAGAAATCGAAACAAAAATGATCATGTGATTCTTAGTTTGGAAACAGCAGCATCACGAAACGATTAGTATTTTTGATTCTATGTCCTATGATGAAATATCGTTTTTTATTTCTTTCCATCCACTATATTCTATCTTGACAATTTAGACATTCTGAAGATTAATCGTTCGCTATCATATCGTTATCAATTAATCATTCCATCACATTTGACAGGTGTTATAAACTAGTTGTGTAATAAACTATTATGAAAATGTGTTATTTAAATATATTATTTAAATGTATTATCTAGGGACATTTTATTCCAAAATTGATTTTCAGAATTTTAAATACTGCAGAAAGAAATTTATAAAATTTTATAAGTGTTACACTATGCAAATCTATTTCATGGCTTTCAAATACTTTCAGCAACAATTACGACTGTCGTACCATTTAACATTAAATACTAAAATGTTTGTTCCAGAAACAAAGTAAAACTATGTCTCAACTCTTTTATAGCGCTTTCATAGTACTATAATGAAATTAACATTTACTGGATCGTCATTTATTTGAAAGAATGCACAAACTGTAAAATCCTGAATTCAACTTTGAAAATCTTAATTGCAATGCTACAATTATAATCTACGTTTCTCATAAATTATGACAGAATAAGTTTTAATGAAGAATACAGAATGTGAATATAAGAGTTTCCTTCAGATTTTGCTACGATTACGGAAGCTTTATGCACTTTTGTGCAATTAAATTCTTTGGCTTCATGCATTTTCTAAAATTTTGCTGAGTTCTCAGTTTACATGTCGATGGCGTTACGAATCCACTTTAAAGTTGTAGCATTTAATATAAGGCGTTTTATATTTAAATAGTATTTAAAAAATGAAATTTCACCTTTCAATAATTTTACAATAAATAGAAAATAATTAATTTTTAATCATACTTTTACAATAAATTGCAAATAAGTTTTACAATAAATTTTTAACAATGATTTATGGCGCCTACCAAATGTCATTATAAAACTGTCATTAATATATACACCAAAAAAATGACAAACGTATGACCCAGAGAAAACCCAATATAAGTTTTAAGAAACATGCATCAGCTATAAAATAAAACAGAAGAAATATTGCTTTGACCAAACTGAATAAGAAAAATCTCTGCTGGTCGCCCTACTGGTGCAGGTAGATTTCGAAGTATTAATTTCAACAATAAAAACTAAATCTTCATTAGAGATAAACCCAGTTTAACAATTTTATTTGGTGGCTTTTGACGAGTTTTCAATTCCATTTTTACATAAAAGCTTGTTTTATCATAATTATGTTAAGGTCGTATTAAAAGTAATATTTTTTCAATGCTCAGCAACTCCAAATTTTCTGACGTACTACAGAAACGTTTTTGAAGGGAAAATATGAAACTTTCTGACGTGAATATATTTTTATTTTTTGTTCAATTAATTTGAGCTTGATTTATAATAGTGCTCCCAATAGGATACGTATAGCAGCTATACGTTTAAACGATATACGTATATCCGTATAATACTTTTTTCTGCTATACGTATACCTTAAAATATACGTTTAAACGTATCCGGATACGTATAAGGCGTATCATTTAAACGTATATTTAAGAATACCTATATTTAAGATAGACGTATATTCCACGTATCGTATCTAATTTAAATATTGGACTTCATCAGTCTTATGTCACTGAATGAAGAATAATTTGAAAATCGGTGGTTTTATGACAGGAATCCGTATAGTATATCTTATACACTATATGGCCATTGATTATTGGAAACTTGCGATTTTAGACATTTTGTTAAATATCTAGAAAATACATGACGAACCATCTCGAAACTGTTAGTGTATAAATATGATATTATAAGTCATACATCTCCTTGAAGATTTTTCCTGAAAGTCTATAGGGGACCGTCAACAAATTAAAAAAGAATGAATATCTTTTGAATAACCCTGTCAAAACTAACGTGGTAAAAGCGTTCAAACTCTAGATTATGATTGAATGCCTTACTGTAATACGCCTTGTTCATTTTTATGCAAATAGCATGCATACTCGCAGAGTAATTAAGGTTTTTATAAAAATGGTCCCAAATTTTTCCAAGTTTTTTCCTTATAATTTTCAGAGTTCTTAATATAAAATAACATTTTTTTCAGAAAATATGACAAACAACATTGCACACAGTACCCTGTAATCAGAATTAAAAAATAGTAAAAATTATATACAAAATGAGTTGGTTTACTAAATAATTTTTTACTGCGCATGCGTCAACGATATCAAAATTTCATTTGCATATTATATTAGCTAAATGTATAAAACAACTTTTGTGAAAGTCGCAAAATCACAGCTTGAAAATTCTGAAAAAAATCTTCTATTGAATAGGTTGAAAATACGTTATTCCCATAATTAACCAAAAACAACAGGGGTTATATCCATATTTTAATTGATTAGTGTCAGTATAGAATATACATTATGGACGTACTACTAAGTTTGTTTAAAATCCCTCATTATATATATATATATATGTATATATATATATATATATATATATATATATATGTATATATGTATATATGTATATATATATATGTATATATCAAATCCCTCATTATATATATATATATATATATTACATATTTATTGCAATATTTACCTGTTCCTGTTTCATGATGCAATATTTTAAATGTGATTTTAAATACATATTAGATAATATATTTGTTATAGTTATAAAAAATCAAAGGATAATATATTTCGATTAACAAAATGCCAAAATCATAAAATAATAAAGTTTTTCTAGTAAGAAAAACATTTTTAAATGTATTTTTTTTATTAATTAATGTTACCGGAAAATGCCCTAATAGCATGCATGGTCACAGTGACGTCACAGTGACGTCACTGTGAGTCACTTTGGTCACAACACATCTGTGACCAAAATGCCACCACTCAGTGACGTCACATTGTGACTCAGATGTGACTTTCTTAAAAATCTTTAGAAATTTTTAAATATCCTTTGAAACATGTTATTTACTTTAAAAAACATGTTTTTGGCAAGTTAAATGTCGTCGCTTTTGTCGCAGTTTCATCGCAATGTCAAATTAGTCACAAATGATACATTTTTCACAAATTTGTCATATTGTGACCACTTTGTGAAACGTCACACAAGAGTTCTAAAACGGCCATAACCACTTCACATTTTAGTCACTGTGACTTCACATCGACGTCACGTGACGTCACATCGACAATCGATGGTCACAAAGTCACAATGTGACTTCACAACGACGTTGCAGTGACGTCACCATGCTTTAAGGGTGTACATCTTCTGATAGAAGTTTATGTTGCCATGAACGTAAATATAAAAAAATAAAAACAAAGTCTTTATAATTGTCAACTAACAGTTTTTCTTATTTCTATTTATACTTATTGAGCATTTAGATTTTTGCAATTTCAAAATAATATTAATAATAATATTTTAAATTGCATCAATAAAAACAAAAGTCCAATATCTGATGCTGCCATCTACAATCAGAAATCGAAACAAAAATGATCATGTGATTCTTAGTTTGGAAACAGCAGCATCACGAAACGATTAGTATTTTTGATTCTATGTCCTATGATGAAATATCGTTTTTTATTTCTTTCCATCCACTATATTCTATCTTGACAATTTAGACATTCTGAAGATTAATCGTTCGCTATCATATCGTTATCAATTAATCATTCCATCACATTTGACAGGTGTTATAAACTAGTTGTGTAATAAACTATTATGAAAATGTGTTATTTAAATATATTATTTAAATGTATTATCTAGGGACATTTTATTCCAAAATTGATTTTCAGAATTTTAAATACTGCAGAAAGAAATTTATAAAATTTTATAAGTGTTACACTATGCAAATCTATTTCATGGCTTTCAAATACTTTCAGCAACAATTACGACTGTCGTACCATTTAACATTAAATACTAAAATGTTTGTTCCAGAAACAAAGTAAAACTATGTCTCAACTCTTTTATAGCGCTTTCATAGTACTATAATGAAATTAACATTTACTGGATCGTCATTTATTTGAAAGAATGCACAAACTGTAAAATCCTGAATTCAACTTTGAAAATCTTAATTGCAATGCTACAATTATAATCTACGTTTCTCATAAATTATGACAGAATAAGTTTTAATGAAGAATACAGAATGTGAATATAAGAGTTTCCTTCAGATTTTGCTACGATTACGGAAGCTTTATGCACTTTTGTGCAATTAAATTCTTTGGCTTCATGCATTTTCTAAAATTTTGCTGAGTTCTCAGTTTACATGTCGATGGCGTTACGAATCCACTTTAAAGTTGTAGCATTTAATATAAGGCGTTTTATATTTAAATAGTATTTAAAAAATGAAATTTCACCTTTCAATAATTTTACAATAAATAGAAAATAATTAATTTTTAATCATACTTTTACAATAAATTGCAAATAAGTTTTACAATAAATTTTTAACAATGATTTATGGCGCCTACCAAATGTCATTATAAAACTGTCATTAATATATACACCAAAAAAATGACAAACGTATGACCCAGAGAAAACCCAATATAAGTTTTAAGAAACATGCATCAGCTATAAAATAAAACAGAAGAAATATTGCTTTGACCAAACTGAATAAGAAAAATCTCTGCTGGTCGCCCTACTGGTGCAGGTAGATTTCGAAGTATTAATTTCAACAATAAAAACTAAATCTTCATTAGAGATAAACCCAGTTTAACAATTTTATTTGGTGGCTTTTGACGAGTTTTCAATTCCATTTTTACATAAAAGCTTGTTTTATCATAATTATGTTAAGGTCGTATTAAAAGTAATATTTTTTCAATGCTCAGCAACTCCAAATTTTCTGACGTACTACAGAAACGTTTTTGAAGGGAAAATATGAAACTTTCTGACGTGAATATATTTTTATTTTTTGTTCAATTAATTTGAGCTTGATTTATAATAGTGCTCCCAATAGGATACGTATAGCAGCTATACGTTTAAACGATATACGTATATCCGTATAATACTTTTTTCTGCTATACGTATACCTTAAAATATACGTTTAAACGTATCCGGATACGTATAAGGCGTATCATTTAAACGTATATTTAAGAATACCTATATTTAAGATAGACGTATATTCCACGTATCGTATCTAATTTAAATATTGGACTTCATCAGTCTTATGTCACTGAATGAAGAATAATTTGAAAATCGGTGGTTTTATGACAGGAATCCGTATAGTATATCTTATACACTATATGGCCATTGATTATTGGAAACTTGCGATTTTAGACATTTTGTTAAATATCTAGAAAATACATGACGAACCATCTCGAAACTGTTAGTGTATAAATATGATATTATAAGTCATACATCTCCTTGAAGATTTTTCCTGAAAGTCTATAGGGGACCGTCAACAAATTAAAAAAGAATGAATATCTTTTGAATAACCCTGTCAAAACTAACGTGGTAAAAGCGTTCAAACTCTAGATTATGATTGAATGCCTTACTGTAATACGCCTTGTTCATTTTTATGCAAATAGCATGCATACTCGCAGAGTAATTAAGGTTTTTATAAAAATGGTCCCAAATTTTTCCAAGTTTTTTCCTTATAATTTTCAGAGTTCTTAATATAAAATAACATTTTTTTCAGAAAATATGACAAACAACATTGCACACAGTACCCTGTAATCAGAATTAAAAAATAGTAAAAATTATATACAAAATGAGTTGGTTTACTAAATAATTTTTTACTGCGCATGCGTCAACGATATCAAAATTTCATTTGCATATTATATTAGCTAAATGTATAGCGCAACGTTAGTGAAAGTCACAAAATCATAACTTGAAAATTCTGAAAATAATCGTCAATTGAATAAGTTGAAAATCCGTTATTCTCAAAATGAAGCAAAAGCAAGAGGGGTTGTATCCATATATTCATTGATTAGTGTCAATATAGAATATACAATACGGGATGTACTACTACATTTGGATAAAATCCCTCATTTTTTGCTTCATTTTGGAAACAACGGGTTTTTGTCCTTTTTTTATACACGATTTCTTTCAGAATTTTCAAGCTATGATTTTGAGACTTTTACAAAAGTTGCTCTATACATTTAGCTAACATAATATGCAAATGAAATTTTGATACCTTTGACGCATGCGCAGTAAAAAATTATTCAGTAAAACTACTCATTTTTCATACAATTTTTATTATTTTTTAATTCTGATTACAGGGTACTGTGTGCAATGTTGTTTGTCATATTTTCTGAAAAAAATATTATTTTTATTAAGAACTCTGAAAATTATAAGGAAAAATCTTGGAAAAATTTGGGACCATTTTTTATAAAACCTTAATTACTCTGCGAGTATGCATGCTATTTGCATAAAAATGAACACAGTGTATTAGAATAAGGCATTCAATCATAATCTAGAGTTTGAGCGCTTTTGCTACATTAGTTTTGGCAGGGTTATTCAAAAGATATTCATTCTTTTTTAATTTGTTGACGATCCCCTATGGAGTTTCGGTAAACAATCTTCACGGGGATGTATGACATATACTATTATATTAATACACTAAGAGTTTCGAGATGATTCCTCATGTATTTTTCTAAATATTTAGTAAAATGTTTAAAATCGCAATTGTCCAATAACCAATGGCCATAGTGTATATACAAGATCAAGCAATAAAAAGCGTATATTTTTTAAAACAATTTGCAAAAATTTCACAAAATATCAGATTCCTGATTGGCCAATCTGGTTTCACTAACAATGAAATATCTATTTTCAAAATAGCGAGTTATTACCGTGAATTGCAAAACTGTTTTGCAACATTGTACTTTGAATTAACTTAGAATTTTTTTGTTCATCTCATAGTAATGAGCTTAGATACCCGATTATTTTACATTTTTTGTAGGTAATGTGTACAAATTGTATCCATTGTAAATAAACAGCAAAATTAAACACTTTTTGAGGAAAGAATGAGAGTATAAATGTTTCAGATTTATTGTGAATTCTTGTTAAATTTAGTTTTTTCTTTTTAATTATTTAAAAACACTTTATTCATTTATTGTTTTACACTCAAGATTGCACCAGAGCGTATATGCTATTCTTTCCACTGAGCTAATATTCTCTAACTCTGTTAATGTATAATGAAATTTCATTTTTTTAATCTTGACATTCTCCCCAAAAAATACATAGAATCACTTCATATCAAGCATTAACTGAATCTGTAGTTTGATGAAAATCCGTGCTTTAATTCTAGAGATAGAGCTATTGCAGTAATCGTAAATAAAATACAGCAAAGTAGAGCCACCTGTTGAACAATTGACATACAAAACTAGTCAGCAACAATTTCTATCAGGGACTACCTGAATATACATAGAAGACTGGGATACATGTGAACTTAACCATAGCTTTTTCTCATAACTAAGCTAATTTATACAAGCAAAACTACTCAATATAGTAAACATAACCTTTTTTTACGCATGGTATTTTTTAATTTCCTTTACAGTCTTCTTACTTTTCTTAATAGTTTATTGAATTAAAAAAAATGTTCACATGTGCCCCAATGAAAGTGCAGTTGTAAATACAAAGGGAAACACGTGAACACAAGGAAAAAACATTTGACATGTTTTTATTACCTTTTTCATATGTTACCTTAATCATTAGTTGTACTATATAGTAAATTCCCGATAAAGAAAAATATATGTATATTTATTTAGTTTCTGTGTGATGTTTAAGCAAAATATTATAAAATAAAAACAAGTAAATTTTGGGGGGGGCTTAGATAATAGATAAAATATTGTTGCAATATAACAAAAAAATTAAAGAAGTAAACTTGAGAAAATAATTAAAAAATTTAAATTTTGCTTAGGGTTTTTTGTTTAAGGGAGATTTTAGGAAGAGGGCCTTTGGATAATATTTATAGAAAAACTGCCAAAAGGCGAACGATTCTCATTCCTATATTGCCTTTTTGCTTGTAAATTAAGGATAAAAAATTGTTTTACATTTACAAGATTCCTCCAAATTCAATTTCTTTTACTTTTAAAAGAAAAGGGGGGAGTCGATAATTCATGGTATTTCACAGTAGTTATAAGTTTAAAAATTTTATTTTCTTAATATATATATATATATATATATCTGTTTTTAAAATACCAAATAAAATAGCTGTTTTAGAAATGGAAGTAAACTAATACTTTAAGTTTGCAACAAATGAAGCAGAAAAATTTGCAAAGTTGTTAAACGTAATATTTTTTGCATTAATGATGCATAAAAAATAGTATTGAAAACTGTTAAATTAAATAATGTGTAGCATTTATTGCAATTTAGAAAACATAAAATATATTTAAATTACAATTGAACGTAAAGAGCTTGTTGCTTTTTATGTATTTGCTGACAGTTGTGTTTGTAGAAGTTTCTATTACACAAAATCAACTTTATATGATAGAAATGTCTTCTATTTCTAGAAAAATATAGATAATGGAGCTGTCATCATTTTCACAAAGTTAACTAAAAGGAATAGAATCACTGAATGATTATTGGGCAATTTAATGACGTATTCAGATATGCCCCAACTAGACTCTTCATAAGTGTCCCACATTCCCACAAGAGTTAAAATGACAAATCATTAGCATTTCTCAATTTTAAAAATAAAAAATATAATAAATATTTATTAGTATCCATAGTATATGTTAAATAAAGAAAAAAAAAGAATAAATAAATAAAATTATTCTTTTATTAAGTTGGAGATTTTACTTTTGAGTTCAGTAAGCAATACTTTGGCTCTTGGGGACAAACAAAATGTCGAAGAGTTTCAATTTTTTTTTCATATGTCTATGGGTGCTCCCATCTTTGGTAATTTTTTTAAATAAAAAAAAAAAACATATAATAACTAGTGAAAAATGACAATGTCCTCATATGCCCCATTTTCACGTATGCCCCATTCTCCCCCATATATATTACTTAATTCTGTATATTAGGTCTTGCGATATAGTACTCATAAATTTCATGTCACATACAGACAGACAAAGTCACAGACTCACAAACTCAAAAACGTGTTTTTCTGACTTTCTTACCCTTTAAACGTGTAAAACCGTCGAAAGTTTTCCCGAATCCAATACTTTCTTCTTCTAAGGATAAAAGAAAATTTTAAAAACTAAGTACTGCGTTGCAGATTTTCCAAAAATTAGTTAGATTCTACCCACAACTAATGTAAGACATTTTATAATAAATAACTTAGTTTTTTGGAAAAAATCCCCCAAAAAAACAAAATCTAAACTGAGGAAGTTTTCAGATTTTTTCAAGTACCTGCATAACAAGTAGTAGTTAAGTAAACACATCATAGTTCTATGAACAAAGAATCGCGATGGGGATACTCTGACGGATATTTCTCAATGTCTTTAATACGCAAAATAATTTGAAACATCAAATTTCATATATTGAACGAAAAACGTTTAAACGTTTATACGTTTAACCGCTTGGGTAAAATCCGTATATACGATGTACCGTATATGCTGTTTCGTGTAATACGTATAACTGTCGATGCCGAATTATACCTATAGTAAATACGTATTCCGTATATTACATATTATACGTATACTCGTATAAACGTATAAACGGGAGCTTAAATTTATAAATAACTATTTTCTCAATAAGACCATGTTTTTTGTACCCAACACGATCGTGTCAAAATATTCGGTGCAAAATGCCCTCTTTGAAATCATTTAAAAAAAAAAAAAAAAATATTGTACTTGTGTCGAAAAAACGGAAAAATTACGGCGCATTGTATTATTTCCGAATAAGAGAACCTGCCAATCGCCTGAATTCCAGAGTAAAATTGAATTTTAAAAAGAGACAGGAAATAAATAGTTTAGTTTGGATTTGAGTACACACTCATTCTTCCAGCAGTATCGCATCGTAAAATTCGGTTTAAAATGCCCTATTTGACAACATTTTTTGCAATATATTCTGCTTTTTTTAGAAAACATCGACCAATAGGCAAATTTCACAGTTTCTAAATAAAAATATCTTTCAATTGGCCACATTTAACAACTGAAAAGATATCAAAAAGAGTGAGAGGTACACAGTTTGGATTTGAGAACACATTTAATTCTTCTGGTACTATTGCTTCTAGAAATTCGGCTAACATGACAATTTGACAGTATTTTTTGAAATACATTTTGCCTATATCATAAAATCGACCATTACGCGACATTATATAGTTTCTGAATAAATGGATCTGCCAATCGCATGCGGTTGAGAACAAAACAGAATTTAAAAATGAGTCAGAAAAAAAGCAATTTAAATTTCAGTAAACCCTTAATACAATAATTTTTTCTTCGACCGCTATGCATTTTTGATTATTTTTTCGCTGTAAAAACGGGTTCTATTAAAAACGTATCAGTATAAGCGTTGTAGATAATAATAAGAAGAGTTATAGTAAATTCACGCAGATTTGATACCTTGTGAATTGACAAAGTTATGCATTTTTTCCTCTCTTTTTGTCTTCCTTCTTTTTCGGTAAAGGGTGGTCTTATCAAAAACTAGTCAGTAAAAAGCTGTAGATAATATTAACGTCTTAATTGGAATTAATATCTGGAGAAAAAACGATGATATTTTTTTTTCGTAAACGCTATTTTTTTCGTCTCTTGAACCCATTTTTATTTTTATCAAAAATCTGTCATACATAATATTTTATCCCTATTATTAGAATTAATAAAAACTAGAAACCCATTCAATATGTATTACAATTAAAAACTTATGGATAGTTTTTGGGGATTTCACACCCCCCCCCCCCCCCACCTCTTCTAATTCCATCCACTTAGACCGATATTGTCCATTAACTAACGTGATTGAGATTTTATACATCTTTATTTTATTTATCAGTTTGGATGAGATCTATGCTGAATTATGGAAGTTACAGACTTCAGAAGGAAGTGATATATACATGTATATATAAAGTTTTTTTTTTTACTGAGGGTGATTCCTAGGGTCCAGGAGTCATGACTGATATAGATCTGTAAGGATTTTTCAGATGTTCGAATAGAAGGGACAATATAATAGTTAGTATTTCAATCGAAAAATACATAAGAGAGAATATTAATATACTATATAACAATGGTAGATTAATTTACTGATCTAATTTGTATTTAAAATTATTTATAAGGGAATAAATTGTAAAATATTTAAGAGGTTAATTGATTTGTAACGATAATTTATTATTTCGCCCTTCAAGTTTATTGATCGAATGGTTAAAACATTTTCGCCATCAGTGTATACAGGGAGCATAGGGATAGATTGAAAATGTAAGAAGCATTGTATAAATTTTTATTTGATGGCTATTTTCCGATTTTCATGTACATAGTGTTTGTAGTTTCTTGTATTTGCTGATAATGATTCAATAAAAGAGTCACAAAGGTATTTGTTTGGAATATGTATTATTACGGTATATTTAAGAGTAGACGTAATGAAGACTATTTTACGTATATTTATGTATGGAAAATGTTATTGTTCAATCTCTTTCTCAGATTACAGGGCTGAAATGGCGACTAAGGTACCCTGGGGTAATAACGCCACGTTAAGGTTCTACCAATTTTCACGGCTCAGTTTTAGTTTGTATTTTTCAAACAAATATATGATTTGATACAGCAACTCATTGACTATCTATATAAAAAAATAATTTAACAGATATGTATTCATAAAATGTAATGGCGTGATTTCTCGACCAATGCTTTTTGGCGTTATTACCCACCTATATGGGTAATAACGCCATGCAAACAAAACTATGAAATAAGATGGAATGATTGCATGTAGATTGCCCAGGTCTAAAAAAACAAACTCTACAAACTTAGAAATTGAGAAATTACATTCTAAGCTATTGAAAATGTTCAATTTTTTGTGAAAGTGTAAGAAAAATAAAGGTGTGGTGTGGAGAGGGGGAGGATGAGGCAAAAGAATATCAGACCGTGAGCTTCTTTTTGTTTAAAAAGGACCGCCTAAATAGAATTATTAGAAACATTGCACAGTTTTAACTGTGTTTATTTGAATCAGTATTTAGGATGTAGCTCGGCCACTGTAGGGAATCAACCGGGGTATTAATGCCAAGTATTGGCGTTATTACCCCGTTATAGTTATTGCGCTGTACATTTTAAATTACAAATTATCTCGAGAAGATATCCAAAATCTCCAACAACATTTTGAAAGTCCATGAAATGTACTACAAATTTATGTAATTAACAAAGTATTTCCGGATAAAAAAAATAGTCTTCACATCACAAAACGTATCTCGCAAATTTTAGATCAAGCGTTAATTTTAATTGCTTGTAAAAACAATAAGACCTAAAAATGAAATAAATTAACTTGAAGCTGTTTTTTTGCGATTTATATGACTCAAAATCCTTCTGCGCAGAGCACATAGGCGTCATTTACCAGATTATTTCATAATTATGCAAAATATTGGCACTTGGCGTTATTACCCCGCCTGGCGTTATTACCCCAGGGTACCTTATTTCTATATTCTGTTCGCATAAGTATTTAAAAAAAATAAATATAGAAATATAATTCTATGGCCAACGCGTATGTCAAAAACATTTTTTTTTTCTGTGAAAGAGAGTGCTGTCGGATAGAAAAAAACCTGTCGAGGTAGTAACCCTGAAATTATCTTTATAATTATCAAACAAACAAAAGTTATTTTTCACTTAGAAGATAAAGTATTCAGTTCTTTGTAAAACTCTGAACGTTTTTAATACAATTTTCAAAGAAATGCGAAAAACTAGCATTTGCTATTAAATTTCAATCATTTTGGCTATGTTTTTCCTCAACTTTAAAGGGCATTTAAAAAAAATAAAATTTATAAATTTCTGTTTAAGAGCATTTCTTTCGCCACAAATTCGTGCTATTGCACCATCTAATTTTATATACTGGATTGTACTTTTACAAATAAAAAACGACACTAACTTAACGGTTTTATAGTACTGTTTGTAATTTTGTAATGAACTGGACGTTGTTCGATCGTGTTCGTGTGCGTTCTCATATACTAAAAAAAAGCGCATAACATGAAAATAACATGAAAATGTTGAATACATTTTGAAAGTAGCAGCATTATTACAAATATATCTTCAGCTTTTTTAAAAAGAAGATTGTATGCAAAAAAATTGTTTTGCTATCGTTTAAGAATCATTTATGGCTTAAAATGTGTGGAAATTGCATTTGATTTTATGTCTTTTTGAAAACCTTCCATAGTAATGAAATTCCTTAACTTAAAAAATAAATCATTTTGTTTATATAATTATTTAATATAATGCAGTTTATATTTAAATTATTGTTTCAAAAATATGCGTTTTCGTCTTTTTAAAATTAATAAATGTTATTATACAAACATCATTTCTTATAACATATAAATGCGCTAGTATTAAAAAGCATAAGACATTGTATTTTGTTTTTACCAAATCATGCTATATATGTTTACAAACATATATACTACTGTTCATATGAAGTAACACATATTCTGTTATATATATTTCCATTAATTTTTTCAAATGTTAATCCCCCCCCTCTTTTAAAATTTAATTTTAAAAGAAAAGCATTTTTAATAGGTATTTTTATTGTGTGTTTGTCTCCAATTGCATATAAAATAATAATAATAAATAAAAAAAGAAATAATAAATTAGTTTTAAAATATCATTCCATTTCTAGATTTTTCTTTCTTGTTCTTCAGTTGATTAAATATCAAACGAATAGTTGATTAAATATATAACTGCTATTTTTATTTCCCAATCATTTCATTTTGTCTTGTATAAAGAACTTAATTTGTTACCGGTTGTGTAATTTCGTTTAGGGTTGCCGGGTGTTGCACGTTGTCGCCACGAGCGATAATTGCTTTATTCTTCACAACACTCATTTTTAAAACTTCCCCTTTGCTTATCATGCAACGGTCCTTTTTACCTGTACTTTTTTGTTTGGATTGGGAATCTATTCTATGCCAAAACACTTTTTTGGCGTTTGTGAAACTTGAATTTTTTGTCAGTTTTACGTTTTGTCTTGGTGAAGAAACACGCTCGCTCGCTGTTGTCAAATTGACAAATATTTTCATTATTATGTTCTATGCGTGATGCACTAGTGCATATTTGAGTGAATATGCTATATTACTGATGTTTGATATGCTCATATTTCAAATGTTCTTCAAAATAAAGACAATTTAGTCAAGTTGATTGTGAACTGAGTTTTCTACATCAAAATATGCATTAAACACTTCGTTCCAGAAAGAAAGTAAAGCATGAACCTGGGGCTGTCTACGATATTGCAATACGATCCGGCCTATCTCATAAAAGGTGGCTTAATTCTCACATTTTCCCATCACAGTTCACCATATTATTCTCCGTTATTTTCAATCTGAGAAATCTTAAGATTACTATAAAAATAGTTGTACTCAAGATGTGCCTAAAAATAGCTGTACTGTTAAACTAATTATAAAATAAGAGCTTAATTAAGTGAAAAAATATCTCACTTGAGGATTTATTCAATATCTTTTGTAACTTAATTACATTTTCACTGCTTTGAAATAACACACATATTCTGTCTCGGTTAATAAAATTGTGGGTTGCTTTCAATGTTCTGAGCATTTTAGAGGATATTTTCTATCAAATTAAATCATCAAAACTTCGCATTTACATTCAGAAACATAACTTACCAATGCTAAATAAAATGTTCAGATTATTTCTAAAAGCTGTGAATGTAGAACCTAAATATTTTCTACTGGAAAGTGAAAAAGTATTTGAAGTGCTTTTCAAAAGCATTTTCAACAGAAGTTAATGTTTAAACTGCATACATTGAAACAGAATAACAAGTAGTACATACAAAACATCGACAACAAAAACAAGTTATTTGTGAGTTCGGCTTCTGAATTTGGTGTTTTATTGAATAATTCATGAAGTTGTTTTCACGATTTTTATATGGAGCTTTATGTGCTAGTGAATTGCTTTTTGGTGCGTTCTTGATTATGTAAATACGTAACACCTATAGTCCGTCCGTCTGTCTGTCCGTCTGAGCGAATATAACAGAGTAAAAATTACCCAACCGAATCGTCTGAAATCTAAAATATATAATTATTTCATAATTTTGTCAAGCCATTTAAAATTTTATAAAAATCAGATGTATAGTTCAATTACAGGGATTTTCAAAAGTATTCCGATACATTACCGCCAGTGGGAATAAAATAGTTTAAAGTGCATTGTAATGAGGTTATACTCGTTCGAACATTATAAAATTGATATGCATCCATAAAATATATACTAATTCTGTACAATGTGTGGTACAAAGAATAACTGTTACTTATTTGCAGGGCCACATAAAAGTATTTGATTACATAATGGTGTATGGGGACAGATAATTTGGGGTGCGTTTTTGTTATATTAAATCATTTCACATTTTACGAAACCGATGCGTGTTGCTGTGGTTTACTACAATTGACTTTCTGTATAATAAAAAGCAGATAGTATTTATAGGGACGCACACAAGATTTCGGCATCAATACTGTATCCGAAGTACTGTTTATACTAGCAGAGCAAGATCTGAATATTTTTTAAGATTCGTTATAGTACAAACGCACATCATTTGCTACGCCTGGCGTGCAATTTCCGGCTTGTTTTATTTGTAGCAATAATAGTTTTTTAAGAGATCATTAAGATTTTAATATTTTAAATGTGTACTATACGCCGAATATAGTCCCACATAGTCTTTAATCTGCAGACTGTACGATAACCACACTCAAATTAAACAAAAATCAAAGTACATTTAAAAATATATATATTTATGATTAAAATTTATTTTTATGAAGTTTACTTTACTAGTTTATGCTCCTACAGACTACATTTGCATCCAATGTTTTCCTATTTAATAATGTTATTAATTATTTAATTTTCATGTCTACACTGTAAAAAAAATTGTGTAAGGTTCCTGAGAAAACATGTGGCAGCTATTCTGCGACAGGTTTTCCCAGGAATTAAACCAAAATAATGCCAGGAAACTTACATAAGCCAGGGAAGTCCTGAAATCTATAATCTGGGATGTTTTTCATGAAATCTCAGTTAGGTTTTACCATTCTGAAAAGTCTAGAAACCTTTTATCTGTAACGTTACTCATAACTTTTGTGTTAGGTTCCACCATTCTGAAACCTACCATCTGAAACATTACTTATGAAATCTCAGTTAAATTCCACCATTCTGAAAAGCTCTGAAACCTATGATCTGGAATGCTACTCATAAAATCTCGGTTAGATTCCACCTTTCTGAAAAGTTCCGAAATCTTTAATTAGGTATGTTATTCATAAGATCTCAGTTAGGTCCCGTTATTCAGAAACCTATCGTCTGGAATATTACTCATGAAATTTCATTTATGTTCCTGCACTCTGAAAAACTCTGAAACCAATAGCCTGGTATGTTACGCATAAAATCTCAGTTATGTTTCTTGATTATGAAAAGATCTTAAACATTTCACGAAATACAGTAATGTTCCTGGGTAAGCCAGTGGCAGCAGTTCTGCCACAGGTTTTCACAGGAATTTTATAAAAAATTTGTCTGGAAAATTACACAAATCTGAAAAGTCCAGAAATCTATAATCTAGTATGTTAAGGCTATTTTTCAATCAGTAGTTACTTCTAATCTTCAGAATTTTATTCAAAGATTGTTAAGATGCCTCACAGTTATCAGAATATCTCATCAGAATTTATATTTTCTAATTATTTCTTTCGCATTAGAATTGTTTGTCATTCATTGACTTTTCTTTTGTCTTTTTTATGTAAGAGATATTTGGTGCAGATCTATAAAGATCCCTATTTTTTTTTTTTTTTTAAAGTGTGGCTTATTAATTCTTTTAAGAATATCTGTTTTAAATGTGCTTTGATGTTTATGACATCTTGACACATGTGCTGAAAGAGAAGAGTATACACTGTATCGTTTACTGCAATTAGATAAAGGACATTCCATAATTGCTTTAACGGTCAAGTGTGCTCCCTAAAATGTGTTAAACATTTTCAAACATTAGAAGAAAAATAATTACAATTTGGACAGCATAATGTTACAAAAAATTCTTTGTTCGAGCAATGAGCTCTGACTTTCAGATCTACATGAGCTTATTACCGTCAAAGGTCTGGAACATAGTTAACATTTAATTTTAAAGTTTGGTTCTTGAACATGATACAGATTCATGAGTAGTCTCTGTTGAGAATATGAACAATGATTGCACAGTTGATAAGTAAACATTGTATTGAAAATATTATTTCTAATTAATTGTTTTCATTTTTCAATTGACAACATAAATCTAAAAAAACAAAGGATATCTATGAGTAAACCTATTTTTACATAATGGATGTATTAAAATTACTTTTACAAAAATAAATTGGTTAAAATATTGATGCAAGGGTAAATTATGTTAAATAAGCAACTCAGAAACAAAAGAAATATCCAAATGAGTGATACTGTGCTGGGATCAACAAAAAGGCATGGTTAAGTTTTTCTACTTTTATATCAAGCTCAACATATTAATTTGAAGGTGTAAATAAATTAAGAGATGATGTAACATAAAGTTCATTTTTGGCCAATTCTCATACATAGCAGTTTTTAATAACCTTTAGATAATTTTACCATATTGTTTAATAATTTAAGCAAATGAGCAATTCGTGACATTTTGCATACCATGGTAGATTTAATCTCTATCAAAGCATTCTTAAATGTTTATACAATATATGAATATCTGCTTTTTGGGGGGAAATATGTGGCTATTTGAAGCTCCCCGTCTTCCCCCGCTATCTTTCCTTTTATTACTTTAATTTTCTTTAATAATTCTATTCCTGAAATAATCTATATAATAATACAGTAATAAATAAAAAAACGGTTTCTGATGCATGTGTTATACAGGGCATAATTCTTTTAAAATTTTACACCAAAACGTTAAGGTTTAATTAAAAAATTTTCAATCCAAGTTCAAATACGTAAAAATATTTGAAAGAGATTTTTAAAATTATAGTAAGAAATAACTTATAAATTGTAATTTAAGCATTAGCATACATAAAGACATTCATCCATGTGGTTTATGCACAAAATTCAAATTCAGATGTCAAGACATACAATAAAAAAGGAATATTTAGCTGCCAAATGATTATAATATTTCTAAAAAATTTAAAATCATAATACAGTATTCTTGATACATAAAATGAAGTACATTTTTCTATTTGATATTATCAATTAATCTAAGTGACTTATCAGAACAATTGGCTATTACAAAATATTTTTTAGAATCCCTTCCAATTAAGTTATCGCAACTATTTTGTAATTCAAAAAATAATATAATCAAAAATCAAAATTCACAGAACATTTATTATATGCACAGAATTTTCTTCATATTATGGCTAAATACAATCTAGAATTAAAACCTAGAATAATTACAAATCTAGAATTTATCACAATTTGTTTAATTTTTCACATAAAGTAACTCTTTTTCGTGGAACTACACCAACTTCAACAATTTTAGTTCAATAAAAGTGCTAGTCCCAGTGCCTTTGAAACAATATTTTATGCTAAAAAAATTATATAAAGAGATTGTCGAAAATACACTCTGTCCAAATTCGACATCTTTAATTAAAATTTCATTTTCTCCCGCTTTCGTTCAGTTGCAGAAGGATTGTGTATGAATTTGCAGATTTTCAGTGCTAAATGATTCAGTAACTCGCATTTTTCTGTCCATTGCAAGCAATCTTCAAGAAAAGCCTTAGTTAGAGTAGAAGAAAAATGTTCTAAAAAAATCTGAAAATCCTTGCGCGATGGGTGCTTTAATATACAAGTGACTATTAATATTTAAATTTAATTCTGGTGTTCCAAGGTCTTCTCTGTTTCTGTTAATGAACTATCATTATCTTCAAATTTGATTGTTATCCAATGTGGCTACAAAGAAACAAAAAGCATATTATAGGTTTAATTATTTTATGCATAAATTATTGAATGCAATAGTGTTTATTCAGTTTCTGGAAAAATCAAAATGTTTATTGGAGAAGTTATTCTCATTTGCACTTTGTATTATGCAACAGCTTGATAATATAAAATACTTAAATATATATGTCCTAAAAAGACTGTAATATCAATATATAAAGTAGTGCAACTACTTTTGCATACTCCCAGAATGTTTTGCAAAAAATGAAAGAAGTTGCAAAATATTCAACATATACATTTTAATCAGGGAGTTTTTGCAAGTGTACTGTTTTCATGTTGTGCATGAACAAAAATGAAATGTACTGGGTTTTGCTTCATTTTGAAAAATGAATTGTATTATTTTGGATTTCAAGCGAAAAATTTGAATTTATTAGATAAAAACGGGTTTATACATCATTGAAACATTTTTCTCTCTATTATGTATTGATTTTGTGAAATCTCCATTCAGTAGATTAACTATAGTTTGTGAGTCTTCAGGAAAATTTTCCACAAGGAATCTATATCTTTTCCCCCATTTTCTCATTATCTTTTTATCAGTCCCAGTCTCATGACTCATTTTGTAGGTATGGTTTTTTTTTTTTTTTTTTTTTTTTTTTTTTTTTTTTTTTTTTACGCGCAGATCACGCTAGAAGTACGCAAAATATACATTCGTTATTCAATACAAATGACTCGTTGTTAAAATCCTAAAATGACCAGCCGTTTATGATTTTTTAAGTTCTTTATTTTTCACAATTACTTCATAGCCCCCCTCCCCCCTACGTCACAGGGTTTTGCGGATCTAGTTTTGTCACTTTCCTCGATATTTATATACAATATATGTTCACTTACGCTTTTACACATTTTTTTTGTTAGCTCCTTGCAATATAGCGTAAAATTAGCAATTTCCACCGTCGAGTAATACTAAAAAACGATTAACTTTATCGTAATCAGTTGGAAACTTGATGGATGCTATTCTCAAACACGATGGTTGTAAGATATATCAAAACCAGGGATAAAATGGGAAAAAATGGTTTATAATTTTCGTAGTACAAACTAACGATTATTCTAAACACTAGAAAAGAAAGTATATAACTCTTTTTTGGTTTAAAGGTTCTTAATCACTGCTGGTGGGAAGGCATAGTTAATTGTCAAGAGATCTTTTTTTCATCCGAGAAAATTACGCATGCTACTATACACTATGAAATATTTAAAACAGGAGACGTAGTTCCTCTTGAAATTAAAAAAAAATTTCCCGAAATGTCTAATTTTAATGTTTAATTCTGAAATTCCTTAAAATCTCTACGATTAATTCATTTATGACAAAACTGATATAACGCAATTCAAAGTTAATATTACTAATATACTTAATCCAGGAATCTCATTCCTGTGCGAATTAAAGTGTGCCAATTGACAAAATCTGCTAAAAAACTGCTAAACTCGAAATTTGGATGAATCTGCATTATACAAGACCCATGTTCTTACGCAAACGCGCTAAATAAAGTCCACTTACTTCGTGAAGCTGATTATTTTGGGTTTTCATGGGTTTTAAATCAAATATATAGTGACTGGTAACCCCCCCCCCCTCTTAAATAAGCTTAAACAAAAACTTTTGTTTTGGATTATACGTTTATCAGTTTATTGGAAAATTAGGTGAGACTATGCAACTCAACAATGTTAGGTCAAGTATAGGTCAAGTGTAGAAGGAACCCCCCCCCCCCTCTCAAACTAATCCAGCTTTTCCCAGATTTTTCATGTCGATAACCAATTAGTTTCAAATTTTCGTTTCCTTTTATCAAAAGGATAAATTATTCCTTTAACATGTTTAATTCCACGCCAGTCACAGATGACTGACACTGAATTTTCCGATTTCTAAATTATATTCTTTAATAAAATAAAACGAAAATTTTAAATAAATTTTCAGCAATTCCTTAAAACAATACAATATTTAGTTTTATATTACAATTTTACGCCGTCGACCTCCAGTGATTGACGTGACTAAAACGGAAATTTCAATGTCAGTCACCGGTGAATGACATGACACTTAACTTCTTAATACAAGGGTTTTTAGGTTAAGTATTTTTTTTTTTTTGGGGGGGGGAGCAATCAACCACTTTCATTTTGTTTATTTTAAATTGCATTTTCCTTGCATAAAATTATGCACATAGCTTGAAATTTCGGGTACATATTGAATAGAAAGATGGATTAATCTCACAGATACTTAATCATTATTTTTTAACATTTAGGTTACGGGAAACTAAATTCTAAAATGTGCCTTGACTACGGGAAAAGATTGACCGTTTCTTTTCCCCTTTCTTAGTAATTATCACCGCAGTGGATTAGAGGGTAACTGCAACCATTTGAACATCTGGTAATCATTTAGGGGGTCGTTAGAGAGATAGGGAACTTCGTTTCTCTAAATGAAAGTTGTTACCTGGCTTTGGTTTACAGATAAAGTTTCAATATGCGATAAAAATAATATTTTTCTGTAAAATCAGTGCCATGAAGTAAAACATACTATATCAGTGGTAATAAAGCAGTCTTTTAAAAATAATTAGAAAAACTAATTAAGGTTCATTGAAGGTTTTAACAACAAGTGGTTTCTCGAAAGTTATAAAATAAAAGATTTTTTATCAACTAAATAACTAAAATTGTATGGTAATACAGTATTTAAAAGTGCGTTGAATATTCATATAAGTAAATGATACAAAATGGATTTCCTTAAGTATTATTGCTAATATTGTTATAGTAATTTAAATTGAAAAAAAGAAAGAAAAAAAAAGAAATTTTAAAGATATAAAAATTAAAAAATTATACATAAGAAATCAGTAA
This sequence comes from Maratus speculifer, assembly GCA_964019185.1. Lineage (NCBI taxonomy): Eukaryota > Metazoa > Arthropoda > Arachnida > Araneae > Salticidae > Maratus > Maratus speculifer. The sequence goes on along the minus strand of OZ025298.1, from coordinate 108,626,867 downwards.
ATTTTATAAAAACATTTAATAAAGTTATATCTAATGGAATCCATATTACCAGTATGGTCTTTATCTCAATTATCACTACAATTACTTCTTATAAATATTACTGTAGTTTATTTGATAAATTAATTAGTCTAATATTAATTGTAAGAAATATTGACCAAAAAGTGAATATGAAAAAAAATATTAACACAGCAAAGTAAGAAATTTTCGGGTAAAACCGCCTAAAAAACGGCATCATGGTTCGTACGGGTGCTGGACTTTTATGATCAGAAAATTCTTTGGTATCAATATTTTCTTAGAGAAAATCTATAATTAAATAAGACAAAATTTCTCCCATTTGAGCTATATTTATTTTTTCTTTAAAGAAATACTGGTATCTCACCTGGAAAATAACGTTATCCGTACGAACCATGGGCATTTAAAAATTACAAGTGGGAAAAAAAGCATTTAAAAATTGCGTTTTTTATGGGAGTAGGGAGGGGTGGAAGGGATTAGAGGTGGTCAAAAATATTCCATTATAATCATAATTGTCAGACAACCTTCTTTTCGATAAAAGTCATAAGCATATGTAGAAATCTATCTTTGTGTAAAGTGATGTTATTTATCTGTGTACAACAGAATCGGCTACGCCTCACCCTATCTTCACAGAATAGAAGTAACATTAAAGTACCATATGTTCAAAATAAGCTGACGAAATGTCAAGAAACAAAGGGCAGAGAAAATTATAAAGGGAAAGGACTTTTTCTGGTCAGTGGGTCAGTTTGGTCAGTGGGTCTCATCAGATATGTCCTGTTTAATCACTATTATAAATATAATTTAGATAAAGTTATCACTTCTATATAACTGGTAATGATTTAAATGCGTCGATATTCTCTACGAGAAATTATCAGTGTACATATTTAAAACTCTTCCTTTTTATCTTGGAACTTTCTGATCTAAATTAGTTGCAGTAATCAAGACATAAAAAAACTGCTTTAAAATGTAATTTCTTTACTATTTTGACGCATTTACGATTTCAATTTTAAGCCTATATTTATGAAATTTCAAGGTATAATAATTTAGAAACAAAGCGATCGAATAGCATTTTACGTTTTTCCGTAAAAGCAAAACACTTTGAGAAAATGCTGAAAAAGTTAGATTTTAAGCTGAATTTTGAAGTGCAAAGAAAAAAAAGGGAGGTGCTAATTTATTCCATTTAAACAAAATCCAGGCTTTTTAACCAATCTCTATGAGTGTAAAAACAATATAGAATATAGTTTTGTAAATTAAGCGAGTACACCGCAAAAATTTTGAGTGCATTTAAATTCTTTGCAACTTTATTATTATTATATTTTTTATATTTTTAAGTCATAATATTTTCTAATGATTAAAACATAGCTTTTTTGTTTTCCCTTGAGAAAATACCAGAATCATAATTGTACAAAGAGGGGGGAACCTCCGGTAAGCGACTTTGTGCTCCGTCACTTGATCAAAATTGTTAAAAATAAAATATTTTAAAGTTTTTTTTTTTAAATTTTATTTTTGCAGAATTTCTAAAATAAGCACCGCAACAGTTTTCATGAAATTTCAACGAGACCAATTTGAGTATATCATCTTTCAAAGAAAAAAAAGTCACACGAATCGGTCGCATAGTTTTGAAGTTAATCGGTGAACATACTTAAAAAAAATGCATTCATGCTAAATTGATGCCTCCTTTTTGCGTGTGTGTGTGTTAGTAATTACTAAATAACTAAGGAATTAATACAACCTTTATTATGGTTTTGCATAAATAAATATATTTGAATTAGACTGTAAATAAAATATTTATGAATAATGATTAAATTTGACTAATTGTTAATTATCTGACACAGACAATATAGAATCCCATACTCAGGGGTTAAAACATGATTATTCAGTTCACTTTGAGCATAAAATTTATCTATTTTTCAATATGAATGTTTCTGACACATTTTCTGAAAAATGTAAATTATGTAACGTGACATCTTAAAATTCGCAAGAATGAATTTTTGAAGGAAATAACAATGCAATACGATTTCCCATTATTTGATAAATAGATTATTTATCAATTTACTATTTTTGCCACGAGACAACAGATTACCACCTTTCCAGCACAGTCGTGTCTGTAAATTCAGTTCAAAAGACCACCTTTGACAGTATTTTCTATAATGCTCTTGCTTTTACTAAAAAAATTAATATGCCATTCTAATATATAACGTTTTAATAAGAACGTCGTTTTCGAAGAAAAATGAACTCGGAAATTCCTCAGAAACTGGTTTCTTTGGGTTTGAAAACAATCTGAAATTTTGTAACCCCCCCCCCCCACCTTCCACAGACATACACCATTTTTCCGTACAAAGGAAAAAAATGACATGTTATTTATGCTAATTATGCTTTTTCAAAATATTGTCAAATACACTGCTTTTTTTAAATTTAAATAGTAATAATTATAAACATTTGACTTTTACAATTCAGTATATAAAACTCAGAACATAATATATCTAGTGTGTTAGTCAGGAAGAAAGAAATAATAATGCTATATTTAACATACTAAGGACAAACATTTAACCAAAATTAGCAATACTAAACTATTAAAATTATTTACTGAAGATAATTTATTAATTATCATGCCAAATGTGTCACTATTATGTTTCATAAACGAGAACTATTTTCAGTTAATTTCCAGCAACTGAGGTAGAAATAGCTTTACATCGTCTGCATAAGCAATATTTATCTTTACAAAGTAATATTCCCCGTCTTTCCCTAAGATAATTAATATTTTCCCTGAAGAATTTCCCTTATTCGATACGCAGTCGGAACCCCGTTGCGCCAAACGGCCTTAATGATTTCTTGCACAACATCTTTCAGGGGTGGAAATCTTTGGGATGACGATAATCCCAACCCCGTATTTTCAACATCCTTTTTCTTGGGATTACGGTAATCCCCCCGTAAGCTAAAGGTTAACTATCATAATAATTGCAGCAACTCTCCCCCCCCCCCCATCCTTACTTCAAACACTTATAAAATTGATCCGATGTTTTATAAAAGTAGTATTGTGAAATTTTCAAAATGCATTTGCTAACCCTGTCAAAATAAAGATGTTAAAAAATTTGTCAGATTTAAGGTATACTTTATAACACTGAAATAGTTCAACAAATCACAACAATAGATGTAACAAGATTTAAATTCAAAGTGATTCTTTACGTTTTAAATATGGAAGTAAGCACTTCATATATTTTTATATGAAGGGTTTAATTAATGTAGTAATTTAGTAATTAATGGTCAATAATTAAAAATCTGAGTAACTGGCCAATGACCAATGTTAGTTTTTTTCTATAGTTTGCACCAACATACAAATGAAAGATTACTGTAAATAATTATGTACAGATCTGTATAATAAAGACACATGCACATAAATTACTCCAAATCTTCAGAATTTTTTAAAAGAAAATAACATTCAGAAACTATCCTACACAAATGTTAAAAAATTGAGCAGTTAAAGAATTGACTTTATTAAAAACCTGATAAAAATCCAGCAATTCTTAATTTGTGTCATTTTTTTCCTTAAATAAAGATTATAAATTGATACTATAAAATTTTGTTTAGTTTTCACTTAATCCTTCATTTAACTTACACAAAGTTTTTAGCTTATGATAAAGTGTATAGAAATTTTATAGTCTGCTTACGCTATAAGTTAAACTGCACTTGTAATAAAATGTAAAATAGTGTTAATGTTTTTTTTTCAATTTAAAAATCAAACAAATTACCGTATCATTTTTAAAAATAACTTTCTTTAAATGTAAATGTCTTGCTGTAAAACTCCATAAAAAAAAAACTCTGCAGATTTCCGAATTCATGTAGTGGCACACTGTCTCATGCATAAAAGATATGCAAAGGATACCTGGCAAAGATTGGATATTCAGCCAACAAGTGCATTTTTTGGAAGTTGCACCAACATACAAGTTATTTCAATTACTTGGGAATGCATTCTTTGACTTAAAAAAAAGAATTTAACATTTTCTGTACTTAAATATAAGTATATTGAAACAAATACTTATTTAAATAAGCGTAGTTTTATTTTTTATCTTTTCTCAAATATAAAATCAAAAAATGTCGATTATGAGTAAAAAATGAAAACGTAATTCAAATGTAAGGATTTAAAAAAATACTCGCTAAAGTTACTCTTCAATGGGGGCATAACTCAATCGCATTCTGTTTTAATCGGAGACTGGATTTCAGCTAACGATTTGTATAATCTTAGTAAAATTAACTTAACCTCACTAACATAAATATTTAGCACAAGATTTTCAATCAACACAAAATCTTCCAGAATTTTCCATCATAAAATTATTGTAATTTCAATAATCATGTGGTTATATTTTGTTAATAAAATATACACTGAATTTCTTTGATTAAAAAATTTAAAAAGAAGTATATTGTTCGACTTTGATAATCTTAAATACATACTTAAGTACTAAGTTTAAGAAAATTTTTAAATGGAGGATTATGCGATTTGCGACAGCTGAATTAAACATAAAATTTGCTTTAATTATTTTAATACACTATATCAAGAATACCATGCAAACTTACCTGGTAGTTTTTTTTTTTTAATTTTAATCCACAAACTGGGCGCTTTTTTAACAGTCTATTGGTCAGTTAAATGAACCAGACATAGTTTATTTACGTTAATAAGATTATTTTATCTTCAAAGTTAAAATTTCGAGAGGCAATTTAGGGAAATTTGACAAATTTACGAAACATGGGTGGGGGGCTATAAAATGAACAGCGTCTATTTGATCAAAAATCTCTAAGAAAATGTTATCAAGGCAGAAAATACTTAGTGTTACTTTAAAGATCGAATTTTTTATTATATAGCATTTGGAGCTTCTGCATTAATATTTTAAGTAAAAGAACATTACCGTACTTAGGAGTCACATTTAGGCACACTTACCTTACCACAAAATTAGTAATATTTTCTAGTAAGTGCCTTAAAATTATACCTTTTCATCCTCCTTATACAATATACATATATAGCTTACAGATACTAAAGAGGAGGAAGGGGTAGAAACGACAAAATTTAAACATTTCTCTGCTGATATGGCTTTAATTACATGTTATAGAATCAATATTTTGAAAAATAAAATAGTTGGTCAGAGCTTCTCCCTTTTCCCCTTCAAGCGTTGTCTTTGTTTATAATATTTTTTATGCTAGATTTGTTAGAGGAAACAGTCGAACCCGCTTAAGACGTGATACTGATTAACACCCGAATTTACTCCAGTTCCAGCATCACCAGAACATCGCAACAAATGTAAAAACTTTCCATTTAATATAAGAAAAAATTTTCATCCATTGGAACAAAAAGATTTCGCTTAAGACGCGACTTCATATACCTAGATATTAAGTTTTTAATGTGAACATCAAACTATTTCCGAATAGTAATCGTTTTATTTAATGACAGAAAGATTACTATTCCTAAATTGCGATGGACATTGTAAAAAGAAATCCTCTATACTGGCTAGCTGATTAAATAAGGCGAATATTACTAATCGGAAATAGTAGGTATTTTGATAAAAATTCGTGGTACTAAATTCAAGAATTTCTCCAAACAATCACTGATAAAATAATTTCGTAAAACGAACATTGGTCAAATTTTTAAAAATAGGTTTCAAAATGTACAATAAAGATGAACATAAGCACTTTCATACAGTTAGTCACTCTAGATCCCATAGTCTTTTTTTTTTCATCTGAGGCAACAAAATGACTCACACGCAAAGAGGAGTTCAAATGGATAATAAAGACCAAGAAGAGTCTTAAGAGTCTAAACTGGGAAAAAATATGTTCGAGATGCACAATTAAATGCGCAGTAAAAGCTTCGGTAAAAGTTTATGACTCTAGTTTCCATACTCGATTCTTAACTAAGCGAACAAAACAATACACGCACAAAATTGATTTTTACATGTAAAATATAGCTCAGGAACTCTACAGGGCAGAAATTTGAAAAATAGCTTTGAGATGTAGAATTATTGGGATATACGCACCTTTGTGCTATTTTTTATAGTGCAAGATACCGTAGTCTTTTCACAACTGGGATAATAAAATGACATACACGAAATATAACGATTTTTCTGTAATTGAATTTTCTGACCAACCACAAAATAAGGAATGTCACTCACAAAACATATATAAATTTGCCCAGATTATCAATTACTTATATTTTATAATAAATCCGAAAAGTTACACTAAAGGTCACAAAAAGTATGCCTACTAAAACTAAGGAATGTTACACATAAAATGTTCGGAATATTTCACAGTTGATCAGTAATTTACACTTTCTCAACTATTCCAAAAAGTTACACAACTTTGTGGAAGGTATTACACCGGATTTCTCGGTATTCTTGAATCAGAAGAAATAATCCGAGAAAACCCAGGAATGTTACACAGTAAATGTCAAGAACATTGCTCAGATTTTTTACAGTGTACTATCACCCCTGAAATTTTGTCGGTCTCGCAATGAAACTCTATATATGTATATATGTATATATAACGAAACGTGTATGTGAATATGTAAAAACGAAAAGTAGTTGGATGTAGCAATCCCAAAACATTCTTGTATATGAAACGTGTTAGTACTCTCTAAAAAAGAAAACAAAAGCCACCGGTTAGGAGATTTACAATAAAAATCTAAGCAGAAAAACGTATGCCAAGTTCTAACTGAACTTGAAGCTTGATGAAAATCTGTGCATTCGTAACAGCGTCATATGTTCGGCTGTTGATGTCACCACTAATCAGGACCAATGTCTATCATCGACTAACTGAATATGGATTTTGATGAAAATTCCTGGAATTTGTCTTAAATAAGAGGTATTTCATTATTTATGAATAATATGGCACAGAATTTCACCTTTTAGACAGAATGCACCAAAAATTAATCAGCAATAATTTATATCAGGGATTAACTGATTATAAAATGCCATTAAATTGTAGGCATTATTTATTCAGATAGAACGTCCAAAAATATATGTCATATGCATGCAGATAGATGGACAGACAGAACTTCCAAAAGCCATATTGTAAAATAATGTTTTAGGGGATCTCCGACACTAAAATGTGCAAATCTGTCGGAAGTCCAAAGTTGAAAATTTTCACTAATCTTTTTAAGAAAAAAGATCCTTAAAATATAGAAGAATATAAAAATAGAAGAAGTTTAAAAAAAAGAGAGGAGTTAATGAAAAATCATAACTCTATCAATTCACAAGGTGTCAAATCCGCTTGAATTTATTATAGATCTTCTTAACATAACCTACAATTTTCGTATTCACTGGTTTTTGACAGGAAAAACTCATAGAGCAAAAAAGTAAATTAAAAAAAAGGAGTCAAAGGAAAAAAAAATATTCTATTGACATAAATCTGATAAAACTAGCTCTCACACAAAAATAAAATACAAAACTCGTCAATTTAGGTAAGATTTATTTTTAAATTGTGATTATTTTTAATCTAGATTTATTTTTTGTTGGTGAAATTAGTTTTAACTTCGAAATTTACCTACTTCTTTAAGCAAGGCAGACATGTTTTCCGTGAAAAAATCAGTATTTACTAAAATCATGGGTTCAGTTACTGATTACAAAAATAAAAAAAATAACAATAAAGAAAAAAATAATAATTTGTGAGTAATCTGCTGGTTTAAAACCATTGCATCATTGACTTTACAACAGTAGAATATTCAAATTTGTCATGAAAAAGGATTTAGTTAAACTGAAACACATAGACACTTTTTCAAAAAATGTCTGTTTATTTAAAACTTTTTAGAAATTTAAAAAAATTATATATTTCATTTATTTTAGTTCCAGTTTCTTTTATTTTACAACCTTTTATTCCTTAAAAAATATTATGAAGGTAAATATATTACTTCATCATATATTTATGTAATATTCTCCCACAGCTATTTACTTTAAAAAAAATATCTTATGCAACTTCAGACAATATATTTTGATACAATGTCGTTAATAAAAAAATCATATTCTGATTTTTTTTTAATTTCTTTGAAAAAAGTTTTTTTTTTTTTTTTTTTTTTTTTTTTTTTTTTTTTAACGTAGAGGAATATAGATATTTTTCTAAGAAAACATCTTATGTAACTGTCAGCTTAGTTCGATGATTATCAAGAAAATATGCCCTAGAGTTGAAGCAGAAGCAATTACCAGAATTCCGATTTTCGGGAACATTGCTTTTTTATTCCTTTGAGATTATATGCTTATACGTATATTTGGGAACTGATGATTCTCTTATCATACAAACACACACACATAAATATAAATTTTTTTTCGTTTTTTTCGAAGAAATTATTGTTTACACAGCTTCATTAATCGTATCCTGCAGAAAAATGAACTACATTTTTTATCTGGAAAGATTTTAATTATGTTTAATTTCTCTCATGTTTCTTCCATTATTTAATTTTATTTATTTAGTAGAGTTTATCTTATTTTATTCATTTGATTATGTCCATTTTAATTCGTTTCTTTAAAAAAATTAAACATTTTGAAAAAGCGCTGCACAAGCCTTTGTATAAAGCAATAGCAAATGCAGTGCATTTTTATTCGTATAGATATTATTGGAAATTATATTCTTGAAATAAGTTAAATATTTGCTTCTTTCTTTAAAAAATACAAAATCATATAAAAACTTCATATAAAAATACAAAAGACTATTTTCTAGTTTTACAATAAAATAAAATGTAAAAAATATTTTTAAATATTCAAAATAATTTAATTAACAACTGAAAAAATACTAAGTGTTAAAAGAAAGTTGATGTAAGAAAACTATTTTTATTGTTTAAAGAAAGCTGTTTTTAAAATTCGTCAAGAGCTGTTGTGAAAAATAAGCAATTCTGATTATTGATAATAGAAGAAATATTACTTTCTAATTGTTCATATGTGTGAATGTTGCTTGTAAAAAATGTTACAAAATAATTAAAAATTATTTGTTATAAATACAAAACATTGCACAATGGTGCACATAAACAATAACTTTAATAAGAACTTGTACAAGTAAAACAATAAAAAATAAAATATTAACGTTTAGAGCCTTCTTCTGCGGCCGTCTTCAGTAAAATGTGACATTGAAATGACTAAAAGTTTCCTACCTGATCGAGAAATAATATTTTTAATAAGATAAAATCGAAATGAATCAAAAGTTTAAATATGGTACCATCTACGCGTGAGGAAAAATTAAAATACTGCCAACAGATACAAATTTAAGATTTTATGATGTTATGCCATGTATGTTTTGTATTGATAACAAATACATTCTTAGTAGTTAAATTTTATGATGCAGTTTACAGTATTATGTTTGTTAATTAAAAATTATTATCTTGATTCTGGTTATTGATACAATCAGCATAATATCCTGCTGTGCTGTTTCAATTTCCCTATGCAAAATATCATTTAATGAAGGAGAAGTGTATATGGGGGAGCAACTCGCAGACACGAGCTGGGCAAAAACGACAAACGTCTTATTTATACAAAAGCAAATTTAATAATCATTGAATGATTAATATTTATTTCATAATTTTCGCACTCTGGACTTCTTACCATTACGGTAAGTGTCGTTCTAATAGCTTGAACAAAATTTCATTCCACAATATGTCATACTTAGTAATAAAAGTCTTACCTTTGAAGTCTATTACAGTTTTCAACTTCCAGAATAGAATCATAACTGTAACATATTATTTGCTCAAAAAGCGCGGTATTTAACCATAATATTTAAAAGAAAAATGAAGAGAGCTTAAAACTGATAACTGATACTGACAGAATTATAAATATCATGTTTGTATCCAATAAAATCTTCCTAATTTTTCATAATCTTATTAAACCAACGATGATGTCAAACATAAACGTGTTTTAAACGATACAGTTGCAAATGTGACAGAGTTAGTTTTAAAATAAAGTTAGTTTCGCTCTCCAAACCACTTTGCATTACGTTATACAAATACCTATTGACAGAATTAGAGATTTTTTATCAGTAAAAATCCATACCGTAAATGGAACTGAAAATAATAATCAGTGTTAGTTATGCAAAATAATTAGAAATAATCTTTTTGGTGAATAATTGAAGGGAAGAATTTTTATGGTTTTTCTAATGCTTATATGAAGGAGAGTCCGGAAATAAGTTACCACTGGCGTCTATGGACAAAGGTGTGTATGAAAGTCAAACAACATAATGAGACAAGAAAAATACCCCACAACTTCATTTGTCAACATGAGTACCAAGGACGTTGAGACATTTGTCATACCGCTTGATAAGCTGTAAAAAGTCCCCCAGGAATACACCAGGGCTTAGCATACGGACAAGCCGTTAAATGCTTTTTCCATATGCAACGAATGCACTGAGTTTTTCCTGGAAGGCTTTTTGAAGCTCATCAAGCAGTATATTTTAATGTATTTGATAATTATGCAGAAACATAAGAAAATATCTTATATTTGATGTCTCATTCTATTTTCTCACTTTCATAAGTAACTCTGTCCGCAGTCGACAGGGGAAACTTATTCTCCGACCCCCCTTAAACTGTTAAATTTACTTTATTCAATCAGAGACTTTTTGCGATTCAATTACAGAAAATTTTCTTTTAAAAAAAAATCACTCGTAAAACATTAAAAATTATGCAAAATGCTGTCGTCGCGAAGGGTTTAAAACTCTGGCTGAAGTCATGATTATAATTTTTTGGCATAAAATATCATTTTTGACGACGAGAGTAAAATGAAAATTATAAATAAACAAATATTCTGTAACTCACAAGCATAACCATTTTTAGAGTTATTTCGGTAGTTTCTCCTATAAGACACATAATAAAGAATTGGATAAAAATAAAAATAATAACTAAAAAGTAAGAATCCTGCTTTTTCAAAATTTAATGTTGACCCCGATTTATATATATACGTAATAATATTTTTTCTCCCTTAATTATTTCCAAATTGTTATACTATCTATATTTTCCCTGTCTTTTAAAAATATTTTTATATATTTGACATATTTATTATAGATTACAAGCCAGGAATAGCGCGGTCCGATATACTGTGAATTCGGATTACCGCGGGAAAAAGTATGTCCGCCAAAAAAATAAAAGATAAATTTTAGGACAATTTTTGCGTTTAAAATTTCAGTGAAACACAATAAGGGACTTGCAATCTGCGTTTAGTTCTATGCCTTTCGATATCTTTGTTGACGTTTTAAATGACTCTATAGAAATTGACAATAGCGAACCAATTTCAGAGGTTGTAACTGATCAGGATATCATTGATACTGTAATGCATAAAAAATGCAATGAGCAACATGTTGATGATGAAATTGAAAATGGTGTGGTAATGAAAGACGACGTTTCGTTTCATGTGTTAGTGAAGTCATTTCATACTTAAAGAAGGTAATTTCGTGTATGGAGAGGCAAGACGATTCAGATTATGTTCATCTACTCTGTCTTGGAAGTGTGGAACAATATGCCGAAAACAAACGAAACGCCGCAGTTCGCGAACAATACTTATGGACTTTTTAAAGATAGCGTAAGGTTAAGACTGCTGATTTATAAAGTTAATTACATTTCACAAAGCCGGTAAGTGCTTCATTATTTTGTACCATTTATTTGACAGCATTCTGTAATACCGTGGTAACGTTTTAACACGTGTGTGAAACACGTCTCCCAATAACCGCGTTATATCGGGCATCTATTGTATTTTAACGCTATATCGTTAATCGATATCATTAAATCTAAAACTTTAATCTTTTAAAAGCAACGCTGTATATAAAATCCCATTATTTTATTTTATTCTTTCATTGTTACTAACATATTTTATTTACCTTCTAAAAAAATAATTTGATTACCCACATTTTCCTGCGAGGTACGCTACAGCGTGATTGCGTCACATATTCATCCGACCGACGGGGAGAATTATTTTCTTTTTTCTCCTGTCTAAATTTCGTATTTATCATTTCCCGTTTTAAAAAAAATATATGGCAACGCTAAAAGTCAATGGTATTCGTGCGCATTTTGATATATAACGCGAGTACTTTGACTTGAGAAGCTTAATACTACGTTTCTTCAAATGTTAAATACAAACACTGCCATCTGGTGGTTTTAAGTCTTAAATAGACAAAGATCTATTCATGTAATGTCATTTTTGTGTTTTATTATCACGGCATCTTACATCGGTACGAAATTTAAATTGAAGTATTAATGGAGTTGGTTGCTGTGATGTGAAGCACTAATAAATTTGTTTTAAGAAGGACCTTATCTATGTTTGATTTGAGTGGGAAATATTCCAAGGAATTGATATTTGCCTTACCACTATGTGTCACCTATATGACTACTAATATTACGATTCAGTGCTCTTGCTAAATGGTATATCAAGCATTACCCATTAAACATTATATGTTATTGAGCAGCATATATAATACACAATTTGCCATAAGCCGGCAGGATATTAAAACCTACTGTTCATTTCCTCACAAGGCGCCGTTTGATTGTGTTCTTATTCGACGATATATGAGCCGAATATTGGAGTGGATAAAGTTGTTTATTTAACAATGATACGTGCTAATCAACAAATTTAAATACTTTTTCTTGTCCCGATAATGATCAAGGATGAAGAGCTTTAAATTTAGTGGAACTTGGTGGATTCTGAAGTGCCACCAGCGACAGATCAGAGCTCACCTATTTTCCCTAAAGTGAACAATTTTAGAATTAAATTATTCCATTAAATTTTTTTTAAAATCCTGAAAAACCACATATTTGTAAGATAAATTTGTTATATTGTTTTGTAAATGTTTATAATGTCTTAGTGTAATTAATATTTATTTAAAGTGTTGTTATTATTATTACTGTTACTTTTATTAGAAAGAATTTATTATTATTCTTAAATTAATTACTTCATTTGATGAGGATACAATTTTTCTGTTTATGGAACTCCGGGTTCGAGAATATATTAAGTGAATATTCTGAAGATTTTTAATATGAGTCTATACGTTAAATTTATGTCCAAGATTAATAATGTCAGTACAATTATTTGAAAATGTAGTTGACAGTAGATAGAAATTCCTAGTTAAATTTATTGTTTATATAATTCTTTCAACTGGTTAAAAATCTTAGAAAACCGTTTCAATTTCTATACTTTTTCACAAATGAACTATTAAGGGAAAATCAATGATTTTTTTTTACTGTTAAGTATACAATTACTTGTTATAATAAGCTAAATAGATTGATGAAAAAGACTAAAATCAATTAGGAAAACTTAATTAAGTTATCTACTGTTTTTTGTTGTTGTTATTTTGTTTTTGAAAATACTATGCGTCACTGCGAGCATGATATCACGTGCAGATTTAGGAACTTTAAATAGATTTTAATTCAAGCATAACATTTTCTTAGCATAATAAACTATGATAAACTTTTTAGTTATCCTCATTTATTATAATTTTATTTATTACTAACAATTAAAAAGAAAATTAAAAAATTTTTCTCTCATACAATTTTTAAATATATGTTTACTATTTAAGGTAATTCTAAGATTTTAGTTCATTTTATGAAAAAGGTATAATGTCAATGCACACAGAAAATTTCAACACAATATCTTTAATAATTTTGTGAGCAGTCATGCACGGGGTAATAAATCGTTAAAAAAAACAAAACAAAAAAAACTGTAGGTTACTTAATTAAGCTTTCCTAATTAATTTATATATTTTTCAATAATCTGTTTTACTTCTTGGAACAAGTAAACCTATGATTAATAATAAAAAAAAAATCATTGAATTTTCTTTATTAGTTAGTTTGTGGCACGGCATGGAAAGCCGACCCAGTGGCGTGGTTGGTAGCGGCAGTTGCTGCCACAACGCGGGTCCCCGGTTCGAATCCGGGTTCGGACATGGATGGTGTGTTGTCCCTTATGAGTGTAAAAAATACATATAATACATACCTGTAATAAAAAAGTGTTCTGTATTGTGTCTGTTTCTGTGCATTGTGGATCAAACGAGGCGACAGCCATATTCGTAATATAAATTATAAATTATAAATTATATATTCGTAACATTACGAACATTTAATTTAATCCGCAAATATCATCTGGTAGCTCCATAGCCCATAGACTATTCATACCCGTTTTTTGATGTCATTCGTTTCATCAATTTGTTCGTGAGATGAACGGAATCCTGAAAATTGTAACAACAAAAAATATGACTTTTAAGGATTCAACTTCATGTTACCAGTTTTTTTAATTAAATTTTTAAACATAATCTATTCTGAGACAAATAAACAATTCCATATTCAGTTATGCTTTCATTAATTATGCAAAACAAAGTGGACGTTGCAAGTCAAGCGTAGCAAATGCAATGCGTTCGTACTATAAGGGCGTTTTAAAAATATTCAGATTTTAGTGTAATAGCATACGGTATTCCTGATATAGTCGAGTATCCGAAATCTTTTGTGTATCCCTGTAAATCTTATCTGCTTTCATTTATACTGGAAGTTACTTGGAAAAAACCCCACCAACGTATTTCAATTTCATAAAATTTTAAATAGTTGAATATTTTCAAGACGCAACTCAAACAATGTTCCCCCCTATACAATTAAGTAATGGAATACTTTGAATAGCTTTGCAAAATAATAACAAATATCCTTTGCGGCACAAATTGAACAAAATGTATATTTTAGTATATACGTCATATATGCATATCCATTTTAGAATGTTTGAAAATGTGTAACACCAAATGCATTTGAAATTATTTTTTCTTATTGATCGTAAAGTAACGGAGTACTTTTGTTTGTCTCTGCAATTAAACTATGCATCCGATTTTCACAAAATTTTAAATGACTCGACAAAATGATGCAACAATTATATATATTAAATTTCAAACGATTCGACTGGGTAGTTTTTGCTCTGTTATATGTGGACAGACGGACGGACTGAACGACGAATTACAGTGGTGGTCAAAAGTTTCTGGCCAGCAAAAATTTTTCAGTTAATTTGTAATTTACCCATATGAACAAGAATTTCAGAGCGATACTTATACACTTTATTAACATAAAAGTTAGTAACTTGCGTATGGAATAACATGTAACTATCAATAAATTTAATTGACGAAATTATTTACAAAGGGAAACGAAAGTTCTCAAAAATTTCCTTCGCAAGTTTGGAAAAAAATGGTATTGTAATAGAAATTCACAGTCATCAAGAACATTTATAACTTTCATCGTATTATATTTCATTACCTTTAGTAATAAATACTGCGGCGCAGCAACTTGACATTCATGCAATCAACGGTTAGAGATCATCTATGGTATATTTTTTCCACATTTCATGGAATTTTTTTGAAATTTCGGCTAAGTTGGAATATTTGTAGTTTCGCAGACATTTGCTAACTTCTTTCCAAAGATTTTCCATTAGATTCGTAATGAGTGCTTGGGTTTGCCATTTCAAAAACGAAATATGTTTGTGGGAAAACCTTTGCTTGTCAAGGCGTGCATACATTCTTTATGCCGGTATCTAGTTAAAACAAACAGTTACAACCAAATTTTTTTCTCGAGTAAGGCAGTAAATAATCTTGCAAGATATCCTTATACATTGCATCATTCATTTTGCCGTGAATTTCAAATAACAGACTATCACATTTTGAAGAAAATACTCCCCACAGAATAACATGTCATACACCATGTTTCATTGTAGGAATAATATATTTCGAATCATACCTTTTGTTGTTAGGTCATCGCACATAGTATCTGCCATCACTACCAAAAAAGTTTCAATTTCGATTGATGGAATAATAGTTATTTTGTCCAGTTTTTACTTGACCACCCTTTGTGTTTTTTAGAAAACGCCAAATGGGCACTTTGATTTCATTTTACCTATGAAAAATTTTGAACACCGACTTTTTTACAAAGTTCTGTATCACGTGAACATTTTACCAGACCGACTTATTTCAGCAATAATTTTACTCTGTAAATCGCAGAATATTGCAAAAGAATTTTCTTGCGGGTCATCAATTAATTTTCTCCTGATAATTCTTTCCACAAGAATAGTCATTTTCCGTGGTCTCCCGGACCTCAGAAAAATCTGAAGGCCATGAACATCTTTATATGATTTTCAAATATCGTTTACTGTCCATATTGCAGATCGATAACTTTGCCGCAATATTTCGAGAAGACTGGCCCTATAGCGACAAACTAATCACACTTTTATGAACGATAAATGTTGAACTTTTCAATTTTGAATTAAAACTACGCTATTCACGTTGATTCTTTCATAAACACAGCCAAAAAACACTTTACCGGTAGAAAAAATCAGAGGAATGATGCGTGGCTGGAAACTTTTGCACATGCGAACATCGAATACTACCCCTTTGCATGAAGCGTCCTCAGTATCCAATCAAAATGATCATGTGGTCAGAGGTCATTCACATATTTCTAACTTTTGAAGCAAATTTGCTTCTTCTTTGCTGAAACTTTCTGCTAAATAAATCAAAGAAACTAACTGGTCGAAAACTTTTGACCACCACTGTATGTGCTACACATATACACAATTACGAACGCACCTGAAAAGCATTTGTTTCATGGATTTTTTTCCTCTGAGTGTATTAGTCTATTTAATCTTCAAATCTGCATTATAATAAGGTAAAAATGTAATCCAGCAGTTTTTTTATAACGATTTTCCTATATAGAAATAAAACAAACTATAATATATATAACAAAGAACCAGTAGTCTCTCAATACTCTCACATGAAAATTAAAAAGATTTTCTCAATATCTAAAAGAAAAATTCCTGAGATGGGTAAACTGTTACTGCCATTAAAAACTAAATATTGACTATTTGAAAAAAAAAAAAACTTCCAGTAATTGCAATAATTGCGATGCATTACTGAAAGAAAAAAAGTTAACGATGTGTTGATAGTTTATGCAGAGTAAAAATCAATACATGTTTCCAAAACTAAATATGAAAAATCAGTACTTTATGCAAACTATACTAACACATAACTATAGTCATGTTCGCCGATATTGCAAAAGTTTCTTCTCTGATAAAACTTTTAAAGCCATTTATGAAAATAAAAATCACGAAAAATTTGGCACTGAATTAGTTAGTAATAACAAATAAAAAAATTAATAACACTAGTTTACAAATATAAACATTTTTTATACACTTTTGCTGAAACATTTTCTTATTATACTACCTCTTACTAAAGAAAGACGGTATTTGAAAAAAAAAATCTATCATGTCACAATTTTTCTATACAGGGTGTCCACTCTCAACGGCGTCCAATAGCTAATTGCTAAACCGTCGGTCATAGACATATAATTTAAATTACAAAAATATTTAAATTTTTATATGGTAACCTGGTCCTATAATTAGTATTTAGCAAATTTTTTCTATTGCACTGGCATATAAGATTTTTAAAAATCTTATATTTCTATAATTAAGATTGACCGAATAATAGCTGTTTAAAGTTGGAGAATATTTTTTTTTTGCTGCAAATTAAGAGTCATTCAAATATTTAACAGAAAAATAATTTTGCTGGATATATTTAAAAAATGTTTAGATTAAAAGTAGTATTGCAATGTAAATTTCAAATCTTTAATCATTTGGGTACATTAATGCAAAATATTCAACTTATAGACATATAAGAAAAAAACAGAATTTTTGTAAATAAAATGATGAATTTTAACAGCCTCAATTCTTTACAAAATGACATATATTTTAAAACGTTATTAGATTGCACGTTATTATTTTTTAGCCTGCAAAAATTGGATTATATCTTTTTTTTTTTTAGTTTTTGATATTGAATCTTATGCATTATGTATCTTTAATCCGAAATTGTTTTTTTTATTTTTTACCAGCAAGTAAAGTGGAAATCTTTTATTTTAAAGTTAATGAAAGGGAAAAACATCAGCGACAATATGGTATGAGAGTTGGGAACACATTGGAAAATGGGACAGGTTGAGAAAAAAACCTTTATCTGGCAATATCCATGGACGGAAAACTTGTCGTTCATGGATTTTTAGGAAATTTCAAAGATAAAAATTATGAAAAAAATATTGGTGTTTTTTTTTTTTTTTTTTTTTTTAACTATCGTACAATGGATGTGAATTTGTCTCTAAAAATGCATTTTCTGAATTTATACCTGGATTCTTTACTGGAAAACTTGGGCACCGTGTGTGACGAGGAGGTCGAGCGTTTAACCAAGACCTTACTTTTCGAAGACAGACACAAAGTTTTTTGTGACGAAAATATATTAGAGATCTACTGATGGTCTATTTTAAAAGAAACATATCAAGAAAATTATAAAAAAAGTAAAATCAATCATTTCTATTTTTTTTCTTTTTACTTCTCATGTTATTATTTTTTTAAGTATTTAATAAATATTTTTTAAACTAGACGTAACAGATTTTTTCGAACAATTTTACCGTGCACTACAATCTCTGAAAAAATACGCATTTCGGCAAAAGTATATATATGGAGATTCTTCTTATAAAAGTTCTTTCGAACACATAAATAAATAAACTCGTAATTGATTCATATCTGACACCATTTAACTTTTAAATACTTATATTAACTTAAATTATTTACAAAGAAAATATTTACATGACTATTTACAAACCAAACAATCATAACTCTAATTAATCAATTATATCTTATACGGGAAATCATCTACATCTTAATCAACATTCTTCTTAAGTCCACTCAAAAAACTCTCCGAAAAAACATTCCATCTAAAACGTTGTCCTCAGTTCAGTTCTTTTCTGCCGCTTAAATCGTCTGGCTTCTTAGGAATTAATAGCAGCTTCAAAATCGTCTGCGTCACTGAGAGCCTTTTCATCGGAGTTGCGATGAGTAGAAAATAATACGCAGATCTAATAGTGGAGGAGATTTCCTACATTTCGGCCATACTGATGAGGCATTCGTCCTCGAATGTATTCTTGTTGGGTGGAAACAGCAGCTGGATCATCTGGAAAGATAAAGAAAAAAACACAGCAGCATCCAAAGTCTAAATTGGAAAAAAAGAAGTCATCATGATGAAAATTTAAATAATTTCTTTCAAAATAAATTCGTTTTTTTTTTTTTTTTTCTCTCTCTCTTCACATCTTTTCGTCTTCTTTTTTCTTACGTCCTTTCGTCTTCTTTTGTCTTGCATCTTTTCGTTTTCTTCTTTCTTACGTCTTTTCATCTTCTTTTACCTTACGTCTTTTCGTCTTTTTCTTTCTTACATCTTTTCGTTTTTTCTTTCTTACGTCTTCCGTCTTCTTTTATCTTACGTCTTTTCATCTTCTTTTCCCTTACGTCTTTTCATCTTTTTCTGTCTTACGTCTTTTCGTCTTCTTCTTTCTTACGTCTTTTCGAGAATAAAGTTAAAATTCTTTTAGTTGTCAGTCCAGTGGTTTGTCATGGTCGGTATAGTGTCAAAATCGGTGAAATTCCTTTTTTTTTTTTCAAGCTTCGTCCGTCCACGGCTTCATGTACTCTGCACATGTACTGGTGACCATGGGTCCTTCGTTGAATCCAAGTTTCTTTACATCGTAGGTGTCATTATTTTTTACTTTTATGACTTTGTATGGACCTAAATATTTTGGTTTTAACTTCAAACCTGGATCTTGTTGAATGTGTTTTATAGAAACCACATCATTAAGCTTGAATTTGTTAGCTTTCTTTCGTCTGAGGTTGTAAGTTTTACGGTTCTCTTCTTGGACTTTTAAAATCTGTTTTTTAGCATTTTTTCTCATATCTTCGCGATTATTTGTAAAATCAGATTGTATTTCAGCATTCAGAAGACTAGTAATTTCAATGTTATTTTTTAGTTTCATTTTAGTACCAAACATCAATTCAAAAGGAGTTGTGTTTATACTTCTCTGAAAAGTCGAATTTATCACCTGTTGGACGTTGCTTACATGTGTATACCATTTTTTAGGATTATCGACAGACAATTTAGACAGAACAGATATTATGACGGAATTTAGACGCTCAACTTGGCCGTTAGACCTGGGTAATCCAGTGGTAATCGGGATATGTTTAATATTTTCATTGATGCAATAATCTTCAAAAGCTTTAGAGGTAAATGCAGGACCTTTATCTGATATAATTCGAACTGGATTTCCAAAGATAGATTTTTGGATTTCTAATTTAGAAATTACTTCGGCAGCATCGGTAGATTTTGTGGGATACAACCAAACAAATTTTGTGAATGCGTCAATGACCGAAAGGATATGTTTGTAATTTTTATTAGTGCTTTCTAATGGACCTAAGTGATCAACATGGTACGTATGTAATGGAGTTTCTTCTTTTTCTATTGGATGAAGTAAGCCTTCTTGTTTACCACATTTCCTATTAACTAAAATACAGGGAACACAATTTGCTATACATTTCTCAATTTTTTGTTTAACTTTAGGGATGTAAAAATCATTTTCTAAACTTTTCTCTGTTCTTGCAACTGCGTAATGACCTTTTTCGTGAGCGGCCTTGATTATATTCATTTGCATGTCTTCCGGTACAACTAATAAATCATTACCATTAACACATTTATAAAGAACATCATTTTTAACTAGATAATCATCATAAGATTTCACCTTTAGGATTTCTTTTATTGTTTTAATATGGTCATCGGTTTCTTGAGCTTGGATAATTTTTAAAGTTAAGCTATCTTGGATTACCATACAAATAGGATACCTACTTAATGCATCGACATGTCTCATACTGCTACCCCGTCTATGTTCAATAACATAATCAAAATCGGATAACATTATTGCCCATCTAGCTATTTTTGTACTCATTTCTTTTTTATCCATAGTCATTTTAAATGCATTACAATCGGTTACAATTTTAAATGGGATACCTAGCACATATACTCTAAACTTTTTCAGGGCTTCAATTACAGCTAAAACTTCTAATTCGTAACTAGTGTACTTCCGTTCAGCTTCGGTGGTTTTTTTACTTGCGAAATAAACTGGATGAAATTGATTATCTACTGGAGATTGTTGCATTAAAACAGCTCCATAGCCATCAATACTGGCATCACAATGGATTTCGGTCGCACTTTTGGGATTATAAATTAAAAGTACTGGTTCTGACGACAAAATACGTTTGAGTTCATTAAAAGCTCTTTGTTCTTCTATATCGAATTTAAATTTTGAATCTTTTCTTAGCAGGTCACTTAACGGTTTAGCTATAACCGAATAATTTCTTATAAATTTTCGAAAGTATCCTGTCAATCCTAAATAACTTTGAACATCTTTGGTACACTTTGGTTCGGGAAAGTTTATTACTGCTTTAGTCTTCAGTGGAGAGGGATACAATTTACCATTTATGATTCTATACCCCAAGAAATCAATTTCACGCTTCAAAAAATTGCATTTTTTAAGATTTAGTTCTAACCCATATTCCGATGCAGTTTCGAGTACAAGTTTTAATTTTTCTAGACCTTCAGCTTCGTTTTTAGCAGGTATTATTAAATCATCCATATAAATGACAACAATGTGATCTTTTAATAGGTTTCGAAATACATTATAAATATACTTTTGAAAAACACTAGGGCTATTGGTCAACCCGAATGGACATTTCAAAAATTCGTATTGGCCTTCATGAGTAACAAACGAGGTGTATTTCCGCGAGTCTTCTTCAACATCTACATGAAAGAAACCGTTTTTCAAATCTATGGTGGTAAATACTTCGGCAGAATGTAATTGGTCTATTACATCATCAATAACTGGCAAGGGGAAATGCTCACGTACTGTCTTTTTGTTAAGACATCTGTAATCAACACAGAGTCTCATTGTGTTATTTTTTTTCTTGACCAACACAACCGGCGAAGAAAAATTAGAAGAACTTTCTCGAATTATTCCCTGAGCTAGCCACTCCTCAATTTGGTTTTCGACTATTTTTTTCTCGCATGGCGGTAATCTTCGAGGAGAAGAACAAACAGGAATTTCGTCAGTTAAATTAATTTTCATTTTAACATCTACTGTTTTAGTTTTAATTGGTACATAATTTCCAATTAAAGAGTATAACTCTGAACGTAATTTTTTGTCAGCAATGTGAGTTAAATCAATTTTAGGCTCATCCAAAACATTTACAATATTAACTAAAAAGTCATTGGACTGAACTTCAGCTTTAAACAGTTTCACTTTATTCTCAGAAATAGTTAATGTACCTTGATGAATAACATCAGTGCCAATAATTAAATCGAAATTAATGCAACTGTCCTTAACGACAAAAATAGTAACTTTAAATTTTGAACCATCTACTTCGATTTCTGAATTGAAACAACCTTCTGGTTTAATTGAGGCTTTCCCTAGACCGGTCAAAGAGATACTCGTAGGTTTTAATTCTACAAAGTTCTTCAAATTATCATAAATACTTTTCTTTAACAAAGTCTTTTGGCTACCAGTATCTATTAAAGAGATTAAACGCAAAGAATAAAGCTTTATCTCTTTCAGAATTAAATCTTGGGATGTAATAATGTTTACTTGTGACTGAGCATTTTTAACACTTGTATCTTTAGATTTATTACATTGAAATGATTTATGACCATAAGCGTTACAAGCAAAACAAAGCGGCCCTTTATCTTTATTTACACAGTTAATACTCTTATGATTATTCCCGCCACAGTTAAAACAACGCATATTTGGCTTTACAGGCTTAAATTTGTTCTTAACTTCAACTTCGGATTTAATTTTAGGCTTAGCTCCTTCATATTTATGAAATTTTGCATTTTCATACTCCGATCTGATTTTTTCATAAATCTTTAATTTTTGTTTAAATTCAGCAATATTGGGACAACCATACAAAAAAGATTTTTTAGAAATGGGGTCATTAATTCCATTTATTACATACTGAATAAGGGCAGAATCTTCAATATTGCCTTTTGAGCATAATTGTTTCATATTTAAAAAATATTCATCTAACGATTCATGTGGTCTAATTTTTCTTTTGGACAACAATTCGTGTAATTCAGCTGAATTGCACGTTTGACCAAATTCAGATATGAGTAGGGCTTTTAATTTAGACCACGAATTAATATTTGTTTCACTTTCAAGAAATAATTTTGCTTTGCCTGTCATACGGCGTTTAGCCAAAATCAATTTGTGCAAATCACTAACGTTAAATAATGAAACAATATCTTCAAAATCGGCAATCCATTTATTAATATTTTGTACTTGAGTACCTTCAAACATCATTATCATTGATTCTATGTCATTTATAGAAATACTAGGTTTAATAACATAATCAGGAATCAGAATTTTCTGATTTTCATTACTTTCACAATTAGAACTACCAGAATCATTTCTCATATTATTCTCAAAAACAGTTGAAATATTTTTAGTTTTATCATGTAAATCATCATTAAATTCATCGGCACTCTCGTCATCACTAAAAGTACCTACATCGGGTATCATATTAATTTTCAAAATACTAAAATCACATAAACTAGAAATTATTCTGGCAGCAATTTCATCAAAAGTTCCCGAATTATTTATACACAAAACATTGCAAATGGTTATCAAATCGTTGACAGAAAAATTATCTTTGATTTCTTTCAATTTTGTTTGATATTCATTGGAATCTACTTCAAACGAAAACCCAGTAAAATTCCGAATTCTACGTCGATTATTTCTGTCACCGATTTCTCCAAAAATTAATTTATGCAATGTCTTGATACTAGATGATTTTTCAGTTTTCAAAGAAAACTCTAATTCCTTTAAATCAACTAATTTTTCCATTATTGAAAAGAAAAATGAAATAATAAACTCACTTCATAATCAGATGTCCAGCTTCACAAACTTTGATAGGACTTTCATCGTAAAATTTTACCTCTTCTGAATTAGCTTTGTAAGCTTGACATTCCATCACAGTTCTAAAAAATATCGGCTTCCAAGATATTAAAAAATATATATTTCCATCTCTGTGGGCGTGCGTCTGTATCTCACTTACTGAGACCAAAATTTATGGAGATTCTTCTTATAAAAGTTCTTTCGAACACATAAATAAATAAACTCGTAATTGATTCATATCTGACACCATTTAACTTTTAAATACTTATATTAACTTAAATTATTTACAAAGAAAATATTTACATGACTATTTACAAACCAAACAATCATAACTCTAATTAATCAATTATATCTTATACGGGAAATCATCTACATCTTAATCAACATTCTTCTTAAGTCCACTCAAAAAACTCTCCGAAAAAACATTCCATCTAAAACGTTGTCCTCAGTTCAGTTCTTTTCTGCCGCTTAAATCGTCTGGCTTCTTAGGAATTAATAGCAGCTTCAAAATCGTCTGCGTCACTGAGAGCCTTTTCATCGGAGTTGCGATGAGTAGAAAATAATACGCAGATCTAATAGTGGAGGAGATTTCCTACATATATGCCCTTTGAACAAGTGTAATTTAAACCTTTCCTGGATTTAAATAAAGTAAGCTTTATAAAAATTATTGAATGAATGTATGCATATCTGTGTATTTTTTGTGAATACTTGTGTTTTTAAACTTTTAAACTTTCCTTTATATTACTAACATTGAAAAATGTATTCATATAAAAGACCATTACTTATTTTTAATCAAACAAGTTCCTCTTAGAAAACAACTTCGTTAAACAATTGCTTCAAAAGTATTGAAATTAATTTTTTAATGTTCTAGATATAGTAAGAACATTTAGATGTAAAGCTAATTTGAAAATGTAATTTTTTTTTAAATAATTTTTTTTTCAATTATTGGTAAACTTGATATATATATATATATATATATCTTCCTTTTTTCTCTTTTATCTCTTTTCCCCTTTTTTCCTCATAGGTCAAAGTGGGGGGTATGGCTTTCCTGTATGTTGTTCATTATTAAGTTATTTAAGACTTTTATTACTGTTGTTTAAAATATTTTTTCATTAAATGTCGATTTTTTATAGTTTTCTTGTTGGTCATTAGTATTATTTTTTAAGCTATTTTGCTTATACATTTTATATAAATGGAGTATGTAGGTCTGTCATGCCTTGCGAAACCTGAGAGGATACATATTTTAAAGTATATAAAGTATAGTTTTTTTATACCTGTTGCTCCCCCTACCTTCCGAGGCGCAGGGAGATAGTTTTATGTTGTTTCTTGATGATGTTATTTTTCTAATTCATTCTTACTGCACCTTTTTTTTCATCTTTTTCATGACTTTCATATTTTCATATAAAACTATATGGACTTTGTGCAAAATAAAGCTGCTTGGCGACTTTATTTTGCAAGTTGCATGAAGGTCTTTTAACTTATACACTTACACTAGGTGTGTATACATACATATATATTAATTATTTAAAATCTAGTCACTTTTTATTATTTTACTACATTTTTTATAAAATATTGAAATATAGGCCGAACAGACGGACAGACTGACGGACTGAACGACGTCTATAGGTTCTACATATATACATAATTGCGAACGCACCTAAAACTTATTGGTTTCTTGTAATTTTTCTCATGGGTGCACGAGTCAATTTAATCCTTTAATTAATACTATACATTCTAATGTGTTAAAAACATAATCCAGCAGTTTTTTCGTTGACGACTTTCCTAAATAGATATAAAACGAACTATAATATATAAAAAAGAACCAGTTATCTCTCAACATACACACTTGAAAATTATAATATGCATACAACATTCTAAAGCAAAAAAAATACGTGAGATAGGTAAACTATTACTGCTATTAAAAGTATATACTCATTACTTAAAAAACTTTTAGTAATTGCAACAATTTTGACGCATTACTGAAAGAAAAAGCTTTAACGATGCGTTGATGGTTTACATGCGTTGATGACAGAGTAAAAATCAATAAATGTTTCCAAAACTAAATATGGAAAATCAATACTTTATACAAATAATACAAACACATAACTATAATCATGTTCGTCGAAATTATAAGAGTTTCTTCTCTGTTGGAACTTTTAAAGACTATTTATGAAAATAAAAATCATGATGAATTTGACAGTGAATTAGTTTGTATTTTTAAATAATATAATTATATTAATAATTTATGCCTTTCTTGGATTTAAATATAGTAAATATTTAGCAAAAAAATGAAAAGACATATTTTTTTTTTCTCATTGTTAACGTGAACACTTCGTTATGTAGAAAATTCGTTAGATAAAAATGAACTCAAATTCGTAGAATTTTAACATAAAATACAATAAAATACACATTCAGTAAAATACATGTGAAAAAATAAATACACATAAAATGGAAATATTGCAAAAATGTATTTTAATTCGGACAGTAACTTTTTTTATTAATGTAATTTAGACACAGGTGAAAAATTTAATTGAAATAATGTCTTTAAAAGACTCATAATACAGAAAAGTAAATAAGAACTGTAGGGAAGCGTACCATTTCATTTTTACTTAGTATTCCAAATCTTTAACATAAAAAAAAAAAAAAAAAAAAAAAAAAACCATGAAAAATTTCTTTGCATAGGTTTCTTATAAAAAATACACTGTTCATGAATTTTTTTTCTACTTTTCTAAGTATCAGGAAAATTTATCTATAACATTTTTTTTTTAAACTGGTATAATTTTTCTTATTATATCTAAGGTTTTTTTAGCATTTCTTCATTTATATGCAAATGATTGAATAAATAAATAATTCGTTTTAGTACAATCTTCTGAAATAACTTCATACATACAAAACAACAGCAACCCAGCGTCGTTTATGCTCTGCGTAAGGCGTGCTTTACTAAATGCTTGTTCAGTGTGTTGGTTCTTAACTGAGAACAGGAAAATGAACGAATAAATGATCTTTTCTACTACCTCTGACAATAAAGTTCGGAGAATGAATTCAGAACGAGCGATCTGGTAACACTGGGGAAAAAAACGCTGCACCTGCACAGAGGCAAGCATTGACCATCTTACCCCACCGTTATTCAGTTGAGCGTCGTTTAGATTCTGTGTAAGGTGTACTTTACTAAATTCTTGTTCAGTGTGTTGGTTCTTAGCTGAGAACAGGAAAATGAACGAATAAACGAATTAAAGTTTGGTTTTAAGCTTTCCAAGACACCAAAAGTAATTCATGAGGGATGGTGCAAATTTATTCCTCGCCTACCATATTCGCCAGATCTCAATCCTCCAGACTTCTACCTATTTTCACGACTCTCACGACTTCCCAACTCTCTTTGAAAAAGATTTGACCATATTGTTGACATCGAAGAAACGTGACGAAGCTTTTTAACTTCATCCTAAAAGAAGACTTCTTGCGAATTTCCCAGAACATGTATAGCAGATCTCAGCGGTGTATAGTTATAGGAGATGGCTATTTTGAAGGATGATATGGTAACTTTCGTTTATATTTCATCTACATTAATGATACAGGACTATTCACCGAACTTTATTGTCAGAGGTAGTATATATAATATAATTTTCACATTAAATTATTATACGGGTAATAATTTGATGGTGTTCAAAGTCAATGTTCAACAGAAAATTTTGCTGAATAGAAAAGTTTAGAGAGTTAAATTAATACTTATTTTTGAGACTAATTTTGTTTTAAACTCTTCTTTCTGTTCCTAACATCTCAAAATTTATTTATTTAAAAGACTTTTACTTATTTTTAATGAAATGAGTGAATAAACAATTGCTTCAGAAGCATGGCAAAAGTTTACTGCTCTAGATACAATAAGAACATTTGGTAGTACTCTGTTATCCCGTCGGCCAGTTTCGCCAAATTATACATATTGACACAATTTTCATTTTAAATAACGAAAAAATAAGTAATTAATAGAATATTATTAAAATTCAAATAAAAATCACTTAATGACATTTTAAAGACGTGAATCGTACTTAATGTCATTGAATGTGACATTACAATCATCCATTATTGGCATTTAATCTTATAGTTTGGCGATAATTTTTTGGTTGACGGGATAACCTAGTAGTACCGAACATTTATCCCGTCTACCAATTTCGCCAAATTATACAAATCACCAAACTAATAGCCAAATTATACATTTTGGACAAAATATTTATTTAAATAACGAAAAAATAAATAATTAGCAGAATATTAATAAAAATTCAAATAAAAAACAAAATAAAAATCACTTAATGACATTTTAAACACGTGAATCGTATTTAATGTCATTGAATGTGACATTCAAAATCATCCATTATTGGCATTTAATCTTATAGTTTGGCGATAATTTTTTGGTTGATGGGTTAACCTAGTAGTAACGAACATTTATCCCGTCTACCAATTTCGCCAAATTATACAAATCGCCAAACTAATAGCCAAATTATACATTTTGGACAAAATATTTATTTAAATAACGAAAAAATAAATAATTAGCAAAATATTAATAAAAATTCAAATAAAAAACAAAATAAAAATCCCTTAATGACATTTTAAACACGTGAATCGTATTTAATGTCATTGAATGTGACATTCACGATCATCCATTATTGGCATTTAATCTTATAGTTTGGCGATAATTTTTTGGTTGATGGGTTAACCTAGTAGTAACGAACATTTATCCCGTCTACCAATTTCGCCAAATTATACAAATCGCCAAATTAATAGCCAAATTATACATTTTGGACAAAATATTTATTTAAATAACGAAAAATAAATAATTAGTAGAATATTAATAAAAACTCAAATAAAAAACCAAAAAAAAAAATCCCTTAATGACATTTTAAACACGCGAATCGTATTTAATGTCATTGAATGTGACATTCACGATCATCCATTATTGGCATTTAATCTTATAGTTCGGCGATAATTTTTTGGTTGACGGGATAACCTTGTAGTACCGAATATTTATCTCGTCTACCAATTTCGCCAAATTATACAAATCGCCAAACCAATAGTCAAATTTCCGATTTTGGACACAATATTTATTTTAAACAACGAAAAAAATAAATAATTGGTGGGATATTATTAAAAATTCACAAAAAAATAAAATAAAAATAAAAATCACTTAATGACATTTTAAACACGTGAATCGTATTTAATGTCATTGAATGTGACATTCACAATCATGCATTATTGGCATTTAATCTTATACTTTGGCGATAACTTTTTGGTTGATGGGTTAACCTAGTAGTAACGAACATTTATCCCGTCTACCAATTTCGCCAAATTATACAAATCGCCAAACTAATAGCCAAATTATACATTTTGGACAAAATATTTATTTAAATAACGAAAAAATAAATAATTAGTAGAATATTAATAAAAACTCAAATAAAAAACCAAAAAAAATCCATTAATGACATTTTGAACACGCGAATCGTATTTAATGTCATTGAATGTGACATTCACGATCATCCATTATTGGCATTTAATCTTATAGTTCGGCGATAATTTTTTGGTTGACGGGATAACCTTGTAGTACCGAATATTTATCTCGTCTACCAATTTCGCCAAATTATACAAATCGCCAAACCAATAGTCAAATTTCCGATTTTGGACACAATATTTATTTTAAACAACGAAAAAAATAAATAATTGGTGGGATATTATTAAAAATTCACAAAAAAATAAAATAAAAATAAAAATCACTTAATGACATTTTAAACACGTGAATCGTATTTAATGTCATTGAATGTGACATTCACGATCATCCATTACTGGCATTTAATCTTATAGTTTGGCGATAAATTTTTGGTTGACGGGATAACCTAGTAGTACCAAACATTTATATGTAAAACAAATTTGAAAATGGTAAAGTTTATTTTAAAAGATACAGTTTCAATATATGGCAAATCTTTATTTTTTAATCATTTGCAAAATAGTTAGTGTTCTCCGTCAGGAATAGAGATATCTGAAGCATATCTGAGTCCTTGAGATGTCCTCATTTTATTCATTTTCTGATTAGTGCAGGAATATTTAATCCATGGCGTACGTAATATATAACTCTGTTACTATGTAAGACACGTTTTGAGTATCCAAAAAATAATGGTTTTACTGATTTTTATTAACGCAATGGGAAACATTAAACATTTTGCTTTTGGCAATAAATGTCCGCTTTTTTTTAGATTTTATTTCTTGATTGATTGCAGCAGAACAATGAACTAATTTTATTTATTGAGGGACACGTTACATTTGATTAAAACTCGGTTTTCTTTTGTACGTAAGAATTGATACATTGTTAAAAATATCGTAAAAAATTAGCTCTGATTTTAAAAAGTATTATTTTTCTAACAAGTAAGAAAGACACGTAAATGCCGATGAATCGCTGAGATTGGTCAGAAAATAAGTAGTCTATAAAATAAAAAAAAATAATAATAAATCACGATTTTTTTTTAGCAATTTAGATTCTTTTGGTGGAAAAGGCTAAGATCTTGGTTAATCTTACGATTAATTAATAAGAATCATTTTCCAATTTATTATTGTAATTTGATAAATTGATATTTTAACATTATTACTTTTTTTTATTGCTCATTTTAAATTTACTCTGTTTTTATTACTTTAGTAGTTTTTTATAAAATAAATAAATATAGGTCCTCTCGGACACCAATGTTGCATAACAGGAATGTTTTACAGATATAATTTTGGTTTAAGATATAATTAAGAAAAATACTATTAAGAAGAAATCTATCATGTTATTATTAATACGACATAATTTTTATGATTTCATTTTTTAGTCTACCATTTGAAATCTTATACGCAAAATTTCAACGATATCATTAGATTTTAGAACTCTTTTCCCAAAATAGCAAAACACAAACAATGTGGATATAGAATTTTTCGATTGTTGTTGTTCTTGCCCTTTCTACCAAAATTATATAACTTTAACTACATTACTCAGATAAATAAATGCTTTAGGTACATAATCAATATTTAAATTCTAAATTTAGAAATTCATCGGACTAATGCATGATTAAATGCTGCGCGCATGATAACATCGTAATTAAGTCATACATAAAAAAAATCATTGAAATAGACCCCATAGCATACCCATTTTTGCTTAAAATCAAAATATACACAAATTGTTTTTTAATTTAATTTTAGCACAAAAGAAGAAAAAGTTAAAAATTTTAAAACCTGTATTAATTTTTTCACGCGTAAAAATATAAATAATCAAGGTGTAGGTAACTTACACTACACAGTGAAATCTTGGTTTTCACATATAAACGGCATAATCTTTAAGAGCTGGTAGGGAGCTAAAGATGAATTCCAAATGAAATAAAATTTTAACCTTATATTCAGTGTGCCAAATACCAATTTTTTAAACATATCTAAAAAAAAAGTTCCGAATTTTTTTTTTCGTCATTTCCACTACATAGTGAAATCTGGGTTTTCACATATAAAGAACATAATCTTTAAGAACTGGTAGGAAACTAAAGATGAATTCCAAATGGAATAAAATTTTAACCATATATTCAGTGTGCTAAATGGCAACTTTTTAAGCCTATTCATAGAAAAAATTCCGTTTTTTTTTTTTTTTTTTTTTTTTTTTGTCATTTTCACTCCACTCTAATATACATATACAGTAAAACCTCTAAATAACGCACACCTTGGGAACTCAGAAATTGTCGGAGGTGTCCGCTATTGGAAAAACTCAGCGAGAGAAAAATTGTAATGAATGCTCAATATTTCATTAGTCGATTTAAAAAATGTCCTAAAACCTCTATTATATGATTAAACCAGAAATTAAAATAATATTTAAAGCAATAAAACTGAAATATAATTATTTATACCTTTATCCTTTGCTTATTACATTCTTACAAGAAAAAGGAAAAGAAATTACAAAAGTATGCTTTTTCTTGCGATTACATGTAAATTGTTTTTCAGTGTGAAGTTGTAACTCTGTCAGTAGTTTTAATCCTTTTTAAATCATCTTTTTCTAAAATAATAATAATAATAATAAATGTATAACTGTTTATTGTATTTTTCTGCTTCTTAAAAGCATTCAATCTCCAATCATCCGAGGGTGGGTGTGGGGGGTTATGTAGGGGATAAATGTAGGAGGGGAGAGGGGATTTTCTCCATCCACACATTTATCTGTGATCACAAAATTTGTGATACATTGCCCTGATAAATTTAGAGGATTTTTATTTTTTTTATCCTCGTTAAAAAATAATTTTTTATTCTTTTTTGCCAAAATTACTGTCCGCTATTCGGAATGTCCGTTATTCAGAGGTTAAACATACAAAAATTAAAGTTTTGGGAGTGGGGATTGGAAAACTGTCCGTTAAATAGAGGTGTCCGCTATTCGAAAGTGTCCGTTATGGACGTTTTACCGTATATACATACGAATACATTATTTAGAGTATCTGTACAGATTATCCAGTAGTTTTAATAAACTTTTTCATAATATTCTACCAATTTTTGATGATTTTCATTCATAATTATTTAATATCTGTTTAAGTGTCTTCTTTAACATATTTAATCAATATTGTTTTATGGAAAAAGTATTTTAACGTAGATCGAAAAATTTCAAAAGCTATCAGAACTTTAGATTACCTCTTAACACCTACAGGGAAGAGTTTGCACTATCATGAAGTGCTATCTTTGTGATTAACCTTCCAGCAAACATAACACGGGTGTTTCTAGAAATAATTACAAAAAAATTGCTTTTCACTGTAGCATTAAGTTTACATAACTTTCATTCATATTGCGTGAAAGATATTACTGTGTGTTTAACAACTAAAAGTTTTATAGTTTTTACAGAAAATTAATTTTATCATCGCTTATAATGTTATTTTTAAACAAAAATCCTTCTCAAGAAAATAAGCAATAATTTGTTTATGCGGTACAAAATGTGTTAAGACACTTTAATAAACTTACTTTATTGATGTTGTGGGCCCTTATCTGTGTTTGTTATTTTTATTTTATTATTTATTTATTTTTATTTATTTATTTATCTACTTTTTTTGTAAAAAATACAAGGTATTATTCACATATTTTTGTAGCAATTTTGGCTGCCTGTATGATTTCATATTAAATGAAAACAAAAATCATACATCATTAAATTGTTATAAGATTTTATTATAATCTGCTTGGATTGTTGTTTTAAGAAGATCTAAAAATCGTGCGCCATACATAGATTATGAAAAATTGTCCAAAACATCCAGAATTTGTTTAGAAAAATACACCGCTAAATAATGTGAAAGTTTATGTCTACGAAGGCAGTTTAGAAAGTTCGTAAGGCATTTGAAAATCCAATTTATAGAATTATTATTAATATCTGTAAATTATTTTTGAATTAAAATATGCATAAATGTGTATGATGTACGGATTTTTATATATACTGCACAGCATGTTATAATATGGTGGTGTTATGAGATGCATATAACAGATGTAAATCTCTTTCCGGCTGTTGAAGTATGTAAAAAGAATTGTACCTGGGATTTTCTGTCTATCATAAATATTATCTATGGAATTTATATACGCCAAGTAATATGCAAAAGGTTTAAATTTAAAAGCATTCATCATAACTTAAAATGAATATCAAGCAGTAATTACACTTAGACAATATTGTAACCGAAATAGTGTGTGTAGACCTATTAATGAACAATAAAATAAACTATGCATTCCAAATTCTATAGTAAGCGCTTGTAATGCATTTTAGACATGCATTGTTTAATTTAAAAATGCTTACTATATCTTATGCACTTCAAACGATATCTATTCATAGACAGGTTTGTAAAAAAAATATTTTGCGTATAACAGTTATTGAACAATAATATAAGCTTTGCGCACCATTTTCTATAGTAAGGCTTTTGAAATGCTTTTAAAAAATATTTTGTTTAATTTAAAAACACGTATTATAACTTTTGCATTTCAAGAGATAACTATTGTTTGACAGTTTTCTAGCCGAATTATTTTGCGTATAACAATTATTGAAGGAAAAAGTATACTATGCACTCCATATTCTATAGAAAGGCTTTTGTAATGCTCTTGAAAAATATATTGTTTAATGTAAAAACCTGTACTATAACTTATGCATTTCAAGACATAAGTATTGTTTGACAGGTTTGTGATCGAATTAGTTTGCGTATAACAGTTATTAAACGATAAAATGTGCTATTCGCAGTAATTATATAGTAAAATCTTTCGTAGTACAACTCAGTGATATATTTAATTTAAAAAGATAATTTGATTTAAAAACGCGTACAATAACTTAAAAAGTACTTAAAACAATAATTATTCTTTGACAGTATTGTAACCGAATTATTTTGTGTATACTGACAAATGAATAATGAAATACAATGCATGCGCATCATATTGTATAGTAAGCGTTTCGTAATACACATTGGTGGAATAATACAAAATGAATATAGCGATTATAAAAGTCTGTACCTATTTAATCGAAATGAATTTATCGACAAGAATTTAAAAGGAAATTCAAAATTTTGATACATACATTATAAATATTCCATGTGATTCCTCTTAGTCATATGAATGGCCTCAAAATATTCTTTTTGTTCAAACATCCGATATCACAAGCGCTTGTTTTTAGCATTTGGAAGTCCGTTCTCTACACTGTGATGGCAGAAATGGCAATTATGAAATTCTAACACAGAGAATGGTCCAAAAGAATGCAAACTCATGCAGATAATACCTGATGCTTGAACTAAAAGGATGTTTAGATGCTATTTCTGTGATCCAGGAGAATCACATAGAACGTTTATAAAGTGTGTAAAAAAATTTTAATTTCCTATTACATTATTTTTATCGATAAATTATTTTCTATGAAATGGTTTCCATATTTTCAATAAAAGTTTGTAATCGCTATATTCACTTTGAATTACCCTGTACACCAAGTTAAATATGCCAAGATAGTGTTTCATAATTAAAATAAGCTGCATTTTTTTCCCTCCAAAAGAGTAATAATATTACATTTTCATCTCCAAACATATTCTTGTTAATCTCATTAATGCGAAAAGTATGAATTGTAATGACAGTATCGTTATACAAGTTAAAGTCCGGGATATAAAACAGATAGCAATGAGAAAAACGGCAGACATACAAACAGATAGACAAATTTGAACTTGAAATGAATTTTGTACTAAAATGTTGGGGGGAAATAAATAATAGATTATAGGTTAAAATATGGAATAGTGTCAATCGATTATTTACAAAAAGCGTGGTTTCTATACTAATATATATATATTTTTAATAACTAAAACAAATTTACAAAATTTATTTTGAAGTTAACAAAAAAACAAAAAAAAACATGATTTTCTCCTTAAGAGCCCACAATAGTCACAGAAAAACTACACAAAAAGACCCGGATGACCATGTAAAGTCTATGGGAGCGTTCTTTTCTAATATCTCGCTCAATTTTTAATATTTTTGCATGATTTTTTTGCACAAGATAGCTGAGGGCAATCCACAACCGGGCTAGTTTTTACTTTTTCGATTTTGGTTATATATTTTTTATATTACGATAGTTTCAGTTTCAGAACCGGTTTAAACCGGTTTCGAAAGTTAAAGTAATTTTTTAAAGAAAATCTGAAACAAAAATTGAAAAAGTAAAAACTAGCCCGGTTGTGGATTGCCCTCAGCTATCTTGTGCAAAACAATCATGCAACAATATTAAAATTTGAGCGAGATATTAGAAAAGAACGCTCCCATAGACTTTACATGGTCATCCGGGTCTTTTTGAGTAATTTTTCTGTGACTATTGTGGGCTCTTAAATCAAAAACATGTTTCGAAGAAGGTTCAAAATTTGGCTTCACAAAGCGCATAATGTATGCTACCCGTGTTAGGTTTAGCTCAATGATATTACTAAAATTACTCTTGTCTTTCCACTTTTCAATATAAGTATTTTGAAAATGTCTTTCATAATTTGTTTCGAAAAAATATATATACTGTTAAAATAGAAATTCAACTTTCCAGGGTTTCTTTTATTTTCATCCCTTTTTAATGTATTCTTCTTTATTTTTAATTTATTTTAAAATAAAACTATGAATAAAAAGTTTAAAGCTTATAAATTCAGTATTCTTTTTTTTAATTGATTTTAAAAAGAATGCTATTTGTTATGCGTATATCATGTATTTATTTCCTTTTCATATTTTAAACATAAAATACATTTTTAAATAATGAGAATATTAAGTACAAAACATATCTTAATTATTTATGTTTCAGATATTTTTCTCCGGTTTCTCAAGATTGCAGAATTACATCTCTTATGTCTTCAGCTCTATTTTTGTCGGCACAAAAAAGCCCAAGGGAAGAGTCATTTATTTCTCAAACTGTACATTTTTTTGAAAAAAAAAACTTTCTTTTCTGTCGACAATTTATCTCCCTAAGGATTATTTAGATATGAATGATTTTATTTGTTACATATAACTTGAAATAAGAGCTAAATATGTTTTCTATGTTTTTCCAGGAATAAAATATTGTAAGGCATCAGCAATAATGCAAAAATGATTTGCTTTATTTTTATGATTATTTATTTACATCTTTTATCATTTCCTATATTGATTATGAATATTGTAAAATGTAATACATGACAATTCTTTTAAAATACAAAGAAATCCTAAAATGATGTTTTTTCTTTTTTTAATGGTTGGGCGGAGGGATGTATACATAAAAAAATAAATTTTGCATGATATTAAAAAAATGAAAAAATAAATAAAAAAAAAGAGAATTGAAGAAGTTATTTTTAAGTTTTTAAGAAGAGAAAAAGAGAAGAATGTATTTTTTAAAATCTTCTGTGGTAAAATATATGAAAAATATAAAATATATAAAATTCTTATTCATATATTGTAATACAAAGCAATAATTCGCATGAACAAGTTGATTTTTATTTTTGTTATTAAATAGATACTTTTTCCACGTGCAAGTCTAAAATAGTTTTACAATATATTTTTGTCTCATTCTTTACATAATTTTGCATGTTATGAAAAAAAAGCAATTTATAATATTGCTTTATACTTGTTATCGTCAATTTTGTTTCAGTTCAGGAAAAAATCTTTTAATGATGCTGAGATTAAAGTTAAATTCGTAATATGTTAACTTTTGTATTTTATCTATTCACTAATGTATTTTCAACTTGAAATAAAAATTGAAAATGTGTCATTATATAATCTTAGCATGTATTAAAATATGTATATTCGACAAAAACAACAATCTGATATACATTATTAGTTTTTAAAAAATAATTTATTCTTCTTGTTGTTGTTTATTAAGCTATAACTTAAAACATTTGTTATGTTATTTATTTATAACTGCTCCCAGTAAACAACTTTTATTTAATGAAAACCAGCTGATTATGCAGTTAGAAGTTTTGGAAGTTATTAAACCTGGGAAGAGTCGAGTGTTTATTCAGAGTGATAAACGGTCTTTTTTTCGCCGGCAATTGCTGGTAGAAAAAGGGGAAGAATAAACTTATTCAAGATTTAATTGGAATTTTAAACTTTTTAGCATTTAATTTATTTAATTTTACTTACGCTTTGATAATGAATACAATTCACTTTTGGCGTCAATTCTGAGTATAAATATCAACGTTTTTAATTTTTAACTATCTCGTAATAGTATCTTCAATCGTACTCTTTTAATTATTTATTATTATTATTATTTACTCAGACATAGTTTGATCTTAAATCATTTTTTTACTCGCTAGATAGATGCTAGAATTCATCCTTAATAGTAATAACAATTGTAAATGTTTACATATCTTCCTTCATCTCTTTTCCTCTACACTATAAAAAAAAATCATGAGGTTACTAAAAATTTTTTAGTAACTTTGTATTCCAAAGAATTTTTTAGTAACCATACCAAACTTTTTTTTTCTTTTACAGCACCAAAATTATTTTTAGTAATCATTACTCATGGATTCTTAGTAGCTAGTCCAAACGCAATTTTTGCAGAGGTAGGTTTCCGTCAACGCCTCAATAGATGACAGCATCAAACATTGCTACCTGCGCAATTTTGATTTCATAACCTCTTTACTTAACGAATACTTACACTGCATACACTCGGTACGTCTTTGGTGGTGCCGAGTTTCGAACCCGAGGCCTTTCAGGCTGTAGCTCTGTGCTATGACCACTAGGCTATTACGGCCACACCAAGCGAGGTTTACTAATAGCTATTAAAAATATAAAACTATTAAATCTATTCATTGCTAGCTTTTTTCTAGTAACTCTTACTGATTTTCTTGTAACTGAGTAAGATTACTAAGTTTTTTTTAGTAATTACAAGATCACAATTTTTTTTTTAGTAAATCGACCCTTTTTTTTACAGTGTACGATTATTGAAGCATGGGGAAGAACTTTCAACGACAGGGTCAGCGATGAATAGAGGAGGTGATCCGTTTAGATTTCTTGTTTAAATGGTCAAAAAGACCAATTCCCTCCGGAACTCTATAATGTCTCCCTCCAGAGCTATAGAAATACCCCCAGAGGAAAATGTCTGAATTAAACTCAGGACATGGATCGTACGGGTACATATTTTCCAAAATATATACCAATATTTAATTATAAAAACGTAAATGTAGTTAAAATACGCGAAATTTAGTGAGAGATATTCTATAAGGAAAGAATGATACTGCAGAATTTCTTGGCCATAAAATTCTAGGATCAGTACAAACCCTTGGTGATGGAGCTTGGAAGTAGGATTTTAAGAAAACCTTATTCTTTTCTCCAAAATCTTAACTAAAAATCAAGGAAGCTGGTGGAATTGACCAGCCTTGAAAATTAAAATAAACATGTTAATTTAAAGATTAAAAAAAAAACGTGTACATAATTTTTCGTAAATCTTCTAAATAAAGATTAAATTTGAGAAAAACAGTGAGTATGTTGCCTAAAAGTATTAAATGTTTTTTTTTTCATTTCCTTGCAAAAAATATATCTTCCACTTTTTAATATAACGACCGGACACGCAACTATCTAAAAGAGTGCAAAAACTTTCTTTTTATTTAATTTGGTTTCTATAAATCCACCATGCACAAAGCTTTCCACAAACCAACGATAAAC
Organism: Maratus speculifer; assembly: GCA_964019185.1. NCBI lineage: Eukaryota > Metazoa > Arthropoda > Arachnida > Araneae > Salticidae > Maratus > Maratus speculifer. The sequence goes on along the minus strand of OZ025298.1, from coordinate 108,587,968 downwards.
GGCGCATCGCTATTATGTACCAGCTCGAAACTGCGTCAAGCTTAGAGTCGTAAATAACTCTTGTGTAATTGAGTATGAATAACGAAGAAGGTACTTTTCCTCATCTAACGAAAAATGGTAAATGGAAAGACAAACAAAATTCTTTGATTCCCCCCTCTAAAAAAATGAAGTAAAATGCTAGCGTAAAATGAAGTTTGTTCCGCCGATAATTTATATATAAATGGTTTTAAAACATGGATAAAATACTGAAAATTATCAATATCCTTCCAAATATAAGAAATAAAGTTTATATATATGGTAAAATTTTATTTTAAAAACTAATCTAAACTATTTAAACATGAGAAACTGAAATGTTTCTATGGAAGAAAATTTGACCTTCATTCAAATTCTTAGATTCAAATTATCTTTGAATAATCTTTAATCTCTCGCTATATTTTTATTTAAATCAGGACTTTTGAAATTTAAATTAATATTTGGAACTTAAATTAAAGATAACGAATTTTCAGATGAAGAAAATGCTATTAGAAAAGATTTAAATCTTAAATAAAGAGATCTAAGCTTTAAAAAGAAAAATTGATGTGTTACATAAGAAAAAAATAATAGAATTAATAAAAATGAAAATTTAAACATAAACTGTGGATTTTGAAAAATAGATTATAATGTAAATAACGGTTATTATGTTAGTTTGAGGAATACTAAAATTATCAGAATTCATTTTAATACATGCTTCATAAAAGCATATGCAAATTCCTGATATTCGCCTTCCACCTTCTTTAAATAATATCTGAACTAGGCCAAATAAATAAATAAATTAATAAATAAAATAAAAAATACTCCTTCGATTTTACTACTCCATTGTCCTTAAAAAGGAATAAAGGATTCTGTCACGAAATTACACTGTTAAAAGTAAAGGTCACAAACCGGTTGCATTTGGCGCCCAGGGGTGAACAGGTGTTACCATTTGACACCCGCGGGCTCCAAAATGTGTTTAGGGTGCCGTTGGGTGTTTCACACTAATTAGGGTGCCGCGCAATGCATACCGTTTGAAGATTTTTATCCCTTAACTGGTAAATCAACACAACATTTTTTTCCTACGATGACTATTACCGCTATACGCTATCCCAATTTCGTTTAGAACTTTGGATGGCTAACTTTTGGTAAGCTTTTTTATATGAAGCAACCTTTGAATTTCAGGACATTTGAATATTTCAGGGAGACTTTGAAGGGGAGCTTGATGGCCGAGCGGTTAGAACGTTGGGCATGTAGTCAGACATTGTGGGTTCGAATCCGTCGATGGCCAAATGTCGATTTGTATATTTTTTTAATTTTTTATTATTGGACACTCTGGATTAAGGGTGCCATCTTTTCACCCTAATTAAAGGTACCATTCTGGCTTCTTTAGGGGTGCCACCAGTGGGACAATTCTTTCACCCTTAAAAGGTGCAATGTGTCACCATTAGTTTTAACAGTGTATGCCTTCTTTTAATTTATGCTAAAAAATAAGTTACTAAAAATATACAATAAATAAAAAAAATGTAATTTAACAAATTATAACAATGGAAAATGATATATTGAAAGACTTAAATTTTAGACTTCTATACATTCTATAAATTCTAAAAAAATCTATAAAAACTCTATAAATTCTATATTAAAAAATAATAATAAACATCATTTTTATGATAAACAAAACGTGGCTTACGTACGGGTGACAAATTTGTGAAAAATGTGTCATTTGTGACAAATTTGACATTAACATTGTGACGAAACTGTGACAAAAGCAACGATATTTAAATTGCCAGAAACATTTGTTTTTAAGTAAATAATATGTTTTGAAGATTTTTTTAAAATTTTCTAAAGATTTTTAAAAAAGTCACATTTCAGTCTCAATGTGACTCACTGAGTGGTGGCATTTTTGTCACAGATGTGATGTGACCAAAGTGACTCACAGTGACATCACTGTGACGTCACTGTGACCATGCATGCTATGAGAGTTGGAAATCACCAGAATTTGTTTTTGGGCACGTTGTAGTATTTTACACATATTAGACGTAAACTGACAAAAACATTTCGGTCAATACTGAACATTGTTAGTGCGTGTGTGTAAATTATTCAATTACTTATGTATTATGAAAACATAAAAGAAAAATATCTTCATTTAAAATAATCCAACATTATTTCTTTTAGAGATTAAATATTAGCAAATTTTACCGTAATTATCGTAAACAAGTTGGAGATTGCACGTGAAGCATAGCAAACGAGGTGCGCTCGTACGTTAACGAAGTTTTAAAAAACATTACTCTCATATATATCAATCTCATAAAATTGTAAATAGTTAATTATAATTAAAATGCGCACTAAACAATGTTCTCCGTATACCATTATGTAATGGAATACTTTTGTGTGGTCTTGTAAATCAATAACAAATATTCTTTGCACCAGAGATTATGTAAAATGTATATTATAATATGTACTTTATAGATGCATATCATTTTTATTATGTTCGAATGAGTGTAACACTAATTAAATGCATTTGAAACATTTTTCCCCTCCGACCGTTATCTAACTGAATAATTTTGATTGCCCCTGTAATTGAACTATGCATCCGATCTTGATAAAATTTGAAATAACTCGACAAAATTATGTAATAATTACGTATTTTTAATTCCAAACGAATAAAATGCATTTGAAACTTTTCTCCCCATTTACCTTAATGTAATGGAATACTGTTGATTGTCCCTGTAATTGATCTATGCATCCGAGTTTCATAAAATTTGAAATGACGCCACAAAATTATGTAATAATTTTAAATTTTAAATTTCAAGCTCTTCGGTTGGGTAATTTTTGCTTTGTTATATGTGGACGGCTGGATAGACGGACGGATGGACTGAACAACAACTATAGATGCTACTTATTTACATAATTGCGGACGCACATAAAAAGCCACTTTAAAGTCATTTGCTATGTACTTAATACTCAAACTAATTTAAAAAAGGGTTTTTAGTTAACCCTAAATACTGCACTGGAAAAATACAAAATTTTCAAAAATCGAAATCATCATGATCGGCATTGTTTTTTTTCCATGAAAATACAAAACTTGCAAAATGCGCAGCTTTCAAAGAGCTTTCGAGGTCTTTATTGTAAATAGAAATAATGTATTATAAGATAGTATTTTTAGAAATGTTGTCCTCTATGGCATATTTCCAAAATTTGGTGTTTCAGAAGAGTATGTTTAAACAAAGCATAAGTGCAAATATATATTTTTTATATAATATATAATATATATAATAATATATAATATTTAAAAATAGAATTTAAGAATTAATTAAGGAATTTAAGAATTTATTTTTAAAAAATATATACATATTTTTTATTATTTTATTATGTTCAAAAAAATGCTGTACTACAACTTATAGAACAAATAAATGTTTTAACTACAGCGCTTAAAAACAAATAAGAAGTTACATAAAGAACCATATTACTATATAAATTAAAATTATTATTATTAATTTCATATTCGCCCTATAGCACACTGTAAAAAAAAATTCTGTAAAGGTACTAAACATTTTCTAGGAAACTGGCATTCCAAGAACTTTTCATGTAACCGTAACAGGAAAAACCCATGTAATCGATTCTAAAACTTGAATTTTTGCTGTTACCGTTACAGGAAAAGTTCTTGGAATCCCAGTTTCCTAGAAAATGTTTAGTACCTTCACAGAATTTTTTTTACAGTGCATACAGATTCTATTGACTTAAAAGATAAAATACGGAATTAATTTCCATGTAAAAAATAGATTTGTAAATGCAACAGTCAGCTTAAGACTTTACATGAATTTTACATGAATATATCTATAGATAGTCTTTAGATACTTTATAATACATCAGTCCATTAATATCTAATAGATTTAAAATCAGTGTAAAATTTTAAAAATGCAACATTTTATTCTACGATATTCATGAACAAATATTTCCTCACAATATTTAGTTTTGTTTATTGAGGTAGAAATGTAATCGAAGAAATGGATTAAATAAAACATCTGTATTTGTAGATAGAATAGAAAAAGAATCTGCGACACTTTTAAAATGAAATAAAACTTGTTAAATCGATAACATGGCTGAATCATTGTAAATAATATTCTCAACTTCTAAAATGTAACAACACTTGATATTCTGAAATAAAAATCCTAACGCTATTCCAACGGTTAAAAATAGTCTAGAGTATGGATCAATACGCGTTTTTTAAAACAAAATATTGAAAATCGATGATTTATCGAGAGAATAAGCAAACCCAAATTGTTTTAATGTGCGCAAAAATTGCTAAAGCTTGCTTATCTGCTGAAAATTTTATGGGGTGATAAGGATCATAATATCACGAATGTTTTTTAAGTGTTGTAATTTATTTTAATAGATAGTACATGTATTTTCTCCTTAAAAATTCCTGAATCACGTTAATCGTTAAATAATTTATTCTATATTTTCAAATACTCCAACGCATTTATTTTCTTACCAAAACTATATTTTAAGTAAACTTAATGTTAAAATTATTTCATAAATGATTTTATAATTCTAGTTAAAAATCACGTATTAACTTTAAAAAAAATCAATAATTCCGTTTACTTAAATTCATTTTATTTGGATTTGAAATATTAGTTAAATTTGAGTGCAAGCAGTTTTTCGCGAAAATAGTAAAGTTTTTTAATGTAATTTTTTTATTACACCTAATTTTACTCCAATTATTACGGCAAAAGTTTTTGCCTTAATTTATTTTATTTTTTCATTTATTCATTTTTTTAAATTATCGGTTTTGTATAATTTTATCCTTTAATTATTCTAAAAATAATTTTGTTATTTTTGTTTTCTTTTTTTTATAAATCCGAATAGTTTTATATTTCTTCATCTCCTAAAATATTGTTCTTCGTGTATTTATGCTCTTATTGGCTACTCACAAGGAAGGTCTCCATACGGGCATACACCGAAAAATCTGAAAAAATTACAGAATGTTCTTCTGATGTGGATATATACGTTTATAAAAAAATTTCGGCATAACCTCCATTCTGTATCCGTAAAAAAAAATAATGAAAATTTCGTTATTTGGCGATTTACAGCCAGTTGGCAAAGATTGTACTACAAAAAATACTTTATGTCAAATACACTTCAAGAAAAAAAAAGTTTCATGTTGAACTTATTTTGATAAATTTAATTTAAACAACTTTAGTTTTATAAGTTTTAATTTGTTTTAAGTATAATTTGGTTATATCGATATTTATATGTATTTATATTCAAATTTAATCATCAAAATTTGAGATTTAAAACGAAATTCATAATTTAAATTAAATAAATTTATTTCCTATTCAAAGTCACATTGATAATTGTCGATTAGATTGTGTTGCTATGGAAACATGTGGCTTTAATTTTTGAATACGCTTAAATTTATGAAGATAATTTTTTTCAATATGATTTTTTTTATCTATGAAAACATTTTTTCCAGTGATTAATTAAATAGCTACTTAGTATAAGTACAAGTAATAATATACTTAATATAACTACACTGTAAAAAAAATGTGTCGGTCTACTAAAAAAACTTCAGTGATCCTTGTAATTACTAAAAAATTTTTAGTAATCTTAGTCGGTTACAAGAAAATCTGTAAGAATTACTAGAAAAAAGTTAGCAACGAATAGACTTAATAATTTTATATTTTTAATAGCTATTATTAAAACTCATTTGGTGTGGCCTTGATAGCATGGTGGTTATAGTAACGGACTCCAATCTAAAAGGTCCCGGGCTCGATACTGGCCACTGCCAAATACGCTTCGAATGTATGCAGTGTAAGTACTCGTTATTAAAGGGATTATGAATATCCTGACGGAGCCTTAGCAATGTTTGGTGCTGCCATCTATTGCGGTTTTGCCGAAAACTTTCCGCTTTAGAAGTCTGGATGCAGCTCGAAGGAAACTCCTGCCCTTCGAGCCCACATAATGGTTATTAAAAGTAATTTTGGAGCTATTACTAAAATTTGCCTGGTGGCTCATACTAAAAATTTTTAAGTTAGTTATTCAAAAAATTCTTTTGTTCAGTTTACAAAAGAAATGCTTGTTTCGCCTGCAAAAAAAAGTTTGTAATGGTTACTAAAAAATTCTGTGGATTACAAATTCACTAAAAAATTTTTAGTAACCTCTTGAATTTTATTTTTACAGTGTACAAGTAATATATATGCAATATAATGTGTATATATATGTATATAATGTATTAAAGTCTCTCTTTGTTTATGTTTAAATTCATTAAATACGATTTACACGCATTTTAAATATCTAACAGTTTTGAGTTGCATAATAATCGTTTGCTTTTGGCGATGAAAAGAGCTGCTCGCCAAATTGTGTGACTCTTTCGTCTTTTCACGCCAAGTATTAGAAACTATTTTATTTTTTTACATAATTTCTAATGTGATTCCGCCGCTATTCTTCCTTTCTATCGCATTTCTAATCTAATCATCTTCCTTGTCAGTATGATTCTTTGATTTATTAAATCTTAGAAATCGTATTATTCAATAAGGCGATAAAAAAAAAGTGGTACAAATTGGTCATTTCTGGCGCAATGCTTTCATCCCGATCAGTATGTATCCAATGTAGTGAACTTTCTTCCAATTATACATTTAAAATAAAAAGGCGATTTAAACAGACTCTCATATTTTAGTGTTTCTAGTTGGTTTAAAAAACCAATGCTTGTCGTCTCGATTCTTTAACTGAATAATGAAAACAAAATATAATATCATTTTTTAAATATAGTTTATGCTGACACGAGTAACTACTAAAATTAAATAATGAAAATGTCAATCTATCCTATGAATTTGCTACGGATGGATTTGTATGATTCACATCTTTTATATAATACGAGAGGATGTCTGTAAGTAGATCACAAACTGATATGAGAAGACAGAAATAAGTAGTAAACTTTTTCTAAACATATCCATAGGTAGCAGCATTATCAAACTATAAGTTCTTAGTTTTGAATTTATGAGAAAAGAGTTGTACAAAAGGGCAAGGGTGTTCAAAAATTATTGACAAAGAACGAAGAATTTTCCTATTTAGATTGCGACAAAAGAATCAGTTCAGGAAATGGTTAGAAGTGATAGGCGAACAGCAATATTTGAGCTACATTTTTAAAGCCCACACTGAGTGAAAAAGTCGAGGATGATAATGTTTAGTCTATGGGGGCGTTCTTTTCAAACACCTCGCTCAAATTTTAATATTTTTACATGAATTTTTTGCATAGGATTTCTGAAGACGATTTACAACCGGGCTACTTTTTACTTTTTCAATTTTGGTTTTAGGTTTAAAAAAATTACTTTAATTTTCGAAAAAGGTTTTATCAGGTTTTGAAATTGAAACTATCATAATATAAACTAGTTGGATGTGCCAATCCCAAAACTTTCTTCTATCTCATACATGCATTTTAATATTTAAAAAAAGTTACTCATTTTAATGCTTTAATACTTTTGATTCAATGCCCTACCAACTTTTATTTTCATCTTAAATTTCTGCTTCAATCAATTAATCGGAGAAAAAACGAATTTCCGTCTCTGCACGAGCCGATGGACAATAGAATGATAGGCAGATTTTTTTTTAAATTCAGGGAGGACCTACTTGCCTTACCAAAAAATAATCATATACAAAATGTTTAGTTCAGTTCTAGAACTAACTTCATACACAATATTGAAAATGGCATAAAATTCGGTATTGCAGCGTCCCATTCAGGCGGATTTTTTTCAGTATTCAGAGCGATCCAACTAGCCATAGCCGTACACTTACACAGAAAATTTCTTTCAATTCGATACATAACTTCATATACTTTTGGTCGGTACAATATTGAAAATGGCTCATAGATCACGATTGCAGCGCCCCCTTCCGGCGGATTATTTTCAAATTCAGGGAGGACAAACTAGCCATAGTCATACACATACACAAAAAATTTGGTTCAATTTGATGCATAACTTCATATACTTTTGGTCGGTGCAATATTAAAAATGGCGCAAAAATTGCGATTGCAGCGCCCCCTTCCGGCGGATATTTTTCAAATTCAGGGAGGATTAGCTAGCCATAGTCATACACATACACAAAAAATTTGGGTCAGTTCGATGCATAACTCCATATACTTTTGGTTGGTACAATATAGAAATAGCACAAAAATCGCGATTGCAGCGCCCCTTTCCGGCGGAATATTTCAAACCTGAAAGAAGACCTGCCTGCCACAGCCAAAAACACTCACAAAAAATTTGGTTTAATTCTATGCATAACTTCATACACTTTTTGATGATAGAATGGCGACATATAGACAGACACAGACACACAGACACACGGACAGACAGACATTTTGTAAAAACATGTTTTTTGAAATCTCTGACCCCTAAAACGTGTATATTCATCGAAAACCGGAAGTCGAAAAAAATTTCTATTGCAATACTTTCTTCTATTGAAGATACAAGAAAGTAAAAATATATGACCAAAATCAAAAAAGTAAAAACTAGCCCATTTGTAGATCGTTCTCATCTGTCCTATGAAAAAAAAATCGTGTAAAAATATTAAAATTTTAGCGGGATATTTGAAACGAACGCCCTCATAGACATAACATTATCATCAGAGACTTTTTAATTCAGTAGTGTGCACTGTAAAAAAAAATTTGGATAATTACAAAAATTTTTCTAGTAGAATTGTATTCCAAGAACTTTTTATGTAACGGCAACAATAAAAATTCATGTAACAGATACAGATTTGCACTTTGAATCAAACAAATTTTAAGGTTACTAAGAATTTTTTTGGGAAATCGTATTCCAAGAACTTTTTAAGTGACGATAACGAGCATTATAGATAAAATTTTAGTAAAGTTACCAAAATTTTAGTAAATTCTTTTGTAAAGTTACAGATGGTTTTAGTTATGCTTACAAGTTTTGTAGATTGACATCATTTTCTTGTACAGTGTACACATAAAATTTTAGTAAGCATAAGAGATTTCGGTTAATTTAGATTACTAAGGTTACAGATTTTTTTTACAGTGTGTGCTCTAAAGCCATCAGTGTCCGTATCAGGTCAGTCAGCCATAGGATTAAACCGTGTACTTTATTGCAGTTACTATTGTTTTTTGCAACCACTCGGATCTCCGTGAACAACATTTGAACACCCCTTTTCTTCTTGTGCAATTTTCTATAAAAAGTTATCAATTTTCTATAAAAAGTGCACATTTTTAACTATAACCATTTCATTCCTCATAACAATCTTTTGGGTAGGCGTGACCCAGACAATAACATTAAATTAAAAGTTTTAAATTACGATGCTTTTACAGGAATAAAGGAAAAACTGCTCAATTGCTTTCTATCGGAATAATATGGAAATTAAATTTACTTACGACCAAAAGTGACTTCGTAAATTGCAGAGTAACAGCTTCAGCATCATCAGAATTCACAAAAAAGCAACAATCACTAAAATTATTTCCATATGAAAAGCGATTACGATCTGTGTACGCTTTGTACAATAGTAATCTAAATTATGCGCCAAAAGCAAACTAAAATTGAAAGAAAATATCCTCTTCGCATTAAATGTCTAAAAAATAATAATGATAATAAACAACCCTAATACAAAAACCAAACTACAGACAAATTCATTATTCCCGCTTTTTTGTTGGCGCCAGAACATCGTAGGAAATGGCTAAAATAGGTTTGTAGAAGTGACTAATAATTTACTTTTAAAATAGCATTCTAAAGCTACAATAGAAAAAAACACAATTTCTGCTTCTCCTTCATTCTAATCAAAATGTCAATATAGTGATTTGAAAAGGAACAAGTAATGTTTAAGAGGGGAGGGGGGAGGCAAGTTCTTTTAATATTTTCTATTCATTGATAAATACCCTAGTAGCAAAATGTGTCTGGCCCTTGAATGGCTTCTCATCGAAATCTGATGACACGATAAGCGGCCAATGATCGTATACTCATCGGCTATGGATAAATTTCATCGGCAATTACTCATAAATGTCTCATTGGCCCTAGATCTAATGATATCGAAATCCGATGAATTTTAGAAACAAATTTGATAAAACCCCGAGGAGTACGATTTCATGCTGATGAATGTACGATGACTATGAGATAAGTATCCAAGCAAATTTTGATGAGAAAGCGATGGATTATTGATTGGTTGGTTGGAATAAAAATGAAAGTTATTTTAGAACATTTATCTTTTGATTTTGTGAAATATACATACATTAAAATTTTAGCAGCTAAACATTTAAATACGGCCACTTTTAATTTGTTTTAGCTGTACAACAGTATTAAAAAAAAAAAAAAAAAAAAAAAAAAAAAAATATATATATATATATATATATATTTTTTGGCTAGAGGAGGTTAGTTAGAGTTCCTTTTTTTCTTAGTTTATTTCTTAAAATTATTACTCCTTCATTAAAAAAAAAAAAAAAAAAAAAAAAAAAAAAAAAAAAAAAAAAAAAAATCTAATTAAATTCTATTTAATTTTTTTCCTAAAGCCTTTTATTTTAAATCAATTGAGAAATGAAAGAAATAATTAAAAAACATCTTTAGATATCAATTTTAATATATATATATTAATGTAAATCACTTTATTGAAAGCATGGAAATTTAATCGATTTAAAATAAATGCTTCAGGGAAAGGATAAATAATATAACTTAATAGGATTATTTATATGAAGGTATATCTTTTCAGAAATAAAGTATGATATGTTACTCTAAGCCTCACCTTTTATCAAAAAATAAAATAAAAAAATTTTGCTTGAATATTTTAATATTCGATAAACAATTACCACTCTTATTATGAATTGTTTTAAATATTTTAAAATAATTTTATTATTAATTCCCAGTTATTGCATGTTTTGCTTTGATAAGTTTTGACCTTTTAAAATTTTCTCTATAACTTAAAATGCCCAAAGCTTATTTCTTTCACTATATATGACTTTAAAATGACAAATGTGTATTTCTATTTAGGTACAGAAGGCTTATGAAATTTTGAAAAAAAAAAAAAAAAAAAATACTGAAAAGCACATTTTTAAAATTTATTTACTGAAAAATAAATAGCAGTTCTATCTACTAAAGTGTTTGGTGTAAAAAAAAAAAAAAAAAACCTTAAGCAATGTTTTTTTTTTTTTTTTTTTTTTTTTGGTAATGCACAGATGAGTGTATAAACACTCATAACCTTCCACTGTAAGGTAGGATTCATGTATCTAATTGGGTAAAATTGTGGTCTCTTCATCCTTGACAAGAGGCATACAAAAGCAAGGGGCCTTACACATTTCTCATTTAAATAAAAATCATATTTTAATTACATGAACTGTCCCAGCGATGTACCCATACTTGTCAACAACCTGATTTTTAAAACATTTTAAACCAGAAAATTTAATTAAATGTGTCATGCCTCTATATGGTAGTGATTTGAAATGCTTTATTTTATTAAATAAAATTTCTGGTTCAAAGCATTCCCCCCCCCCCTTTCTTAAGGTGGAAAGTCTAAAGTATGCTTATCACATTTTCATTGTTAAGTATTTGGTAATTCATATTTGTAAATCTTTATGTGGGAAATCAGTAAAGTATGCTCATCCCATTTTCTTTGTTAAATGTTTGACAATTCATATGTATAAAGTTTAAAAAATAAAACTCGTGAAGAAGCACATCTTAATAACAGTTTGTTTCTACAATTTTAGGAATTGGGCGCAGCTTTGCAATTCACAATTTTAATTCTCCTTTTTATTTAATATTCATACATTTCTGGTTGGTTAGTTCCTTTTCTATTTGCATTACATAAATGTTTTTTAAAAAAAAGGCTCCTATGTCATGTTGATATTCCAGGATGTCTGAAAACTTCTATAAGAGGCTTCTCCCCCCCCTCCCCTTCACATTGAAATTGAAATCTTTGTTTCTTTAATATAATTTAAGAACAGTAGATAGGTGCACTACAGTATACCAGTGAATTGAGCAACAAAAAACACAAATCAAGTGACAATTTCACCTGCAAGCAAAGAAGAAACCAGTTCGAATATCACAATTTGTCTCCTGCCTCATGCTTTTTGTTGCATTTGTCCCTGGTGTGAAGCCTGTTTAACTCTTTCCGGCATGGGCAAAATATGTACGAAAAGGAGAAATTATCGACTGACACCGGAATTCACAAACGAATTTTTTAAATATTTTGAATTCCTTTATTTAAGCTTTTATTGTAAAAGCAAAATTTTTCTAAAATATTGGTGCCGTTTGCAAGGTTGGAATTAAAATTAGGTATCCAAGACCAGGCACAGTGTGCTAAAAAGAATTAAAAAAATGTATCCATGAAAATGATAGGCCCAAATCTGAAATAAAAGCATTTCCAATTTTTAGAGCAGTATTAAAAAGCAGTCTTACTATAATGTGAACAAAAAATGTGTCATTACACAATTTATAATATTTATTAACTGTATAAATAATAAATCATAATAAAACTGATTGCTGTATGAACTCATTATAGAAACTACAAAAAACATGATTTACCCAACATTACATAATTAACTCATTTAATTTATTATAATTTGAAACAACTGAATTACAGTAAATGCAATTTTCACATTAGTTTCTTAATTACATTTAATGTGTTATTACATGCTAAAACTAATTATTCCATACAAATTATAATAGACTGCTCTTTCTTATTAATCAGATAAATTGCCATTGTCATTCCAGGTTTGTGCCCAACTTATGTCTGTACTAATTTTTTGGCAGGATGGATGATTGTACAATTTTTTTAAACACTCATAAATTTTGCATTTAGTGATGTAATGCACATAAAAGTTCTATTTTCAGTTAATATTATGACAAGATTGTTTGACAAGACAGTGCATCTGCATTTCATGAAGGTGCATGAACAAATTTTATCGTACTACAAAATAAGTTATCCAGAATTTATCTTTTATTTGTATGTTTAAAATTCTATAACATTATTGAATTCCAATCATGCTTAATCATTTATTTTTTTCAATATCACATTAATGTTGTTAACCATCTTATTGTTTCTAATCTTGAGGTGCTGTTGTAAGAATCCATATATACTATCTGCATCTTTTAATTACTATATAAATAAAAACTAATTTCTAATGTATAATCTGCTGATCAATCAAAAATGTTTAGATACTGAAATTTGAATAAAATTTTTCTTATTTCTATTTGCTACAAATAAAGCAACATTTAAGGGGGAAAAAAATCTTTCTGGTGTAAAATTTATTTTATCTGCTGCAAATTATATATAGCAAAAATCAGAGTTAAAAAAAAAAATTCAATTATTTTAATCATTTAATATTATTTATCTTCTGATTTAGTATTTGAAATTTTTCTTTAAGGTTAATGCCAGAAAAAAACTTCCAGACACAGACTATAAAACAAATCTAAGCTAGATTATTTTCTGAAACAATTTACTGTCATAGAATGATTCAAGTGTTACATTCAAATCCTATAAAAAAGTAGAAATACAATATTTTTTTTTTAATATTCATGCACAAAAATTTATTTTTAAATAACAAAATATAATATATACATCAAAAGAATTAAGATAAATTTACATATATAAGTGCATTATTTACACTGTTTATATTTATAAATAACATTCCAATTGGAACAAACAGAAATTAATGCATCTTAATAATTCGAAAAAAAAAAAAAAATCTTAATGGAAAGATGGATATGTTGTTTTCACAATTCTTCTACAAAGATCTGCAATTGATACTCTGATGTCTAGCTAGACCTTAATGATGTTATTTTGAATTTAAATTGCCAGACTTTTTCTTCAAAAAATAAGTAGCATAACTGCTATCAATAGTCCACTTTTTGCACCGTAGAGGGGATCTCGTGAATTTCATCAGATGTAAAATGCCGTCCACAGAACTAGACAAAAAGGGAAAAAAATAGTAAGTTTTTACATATAATCACATTATTTATATACATAAAAAATATATAGCTTATTTCAGTTAGCTTTATTAAGCACATTTGTATTTTAGTACTTTATTTAAACAGGAGAGATATGAAGGTATTCTAAAAACAATGGTACATTTTGAAATTTTTAAGAAAGAAAAAATATCTTTCGAGATGGTTGAATATATTTATTCAAAAATAGAAACTGGTACTGGTTAGTTTGTGATTTTTGCCCCAGGTTCATTTTTTTTTCTCCTTGGATTTTTTGTAGTGTTTCCACAGATAGAAATAACAGCAAAATTCAAAATTGTTTGAATTATGAGTCAAGATAGAATTTGTTCAGGCCGGGGCAGAAAATTTTGGTCTGTACACATTTCTTTTGTCGACAGTCATTTAACAATTATTAATTTTTCTACATCCAACTTAAATTTTCTATAATACGACTTAAAATAAAACTTTTCAATGCTAACCCCCAAATTTATATATATACATATTATACATCTTATGAGCAAAATTTACTCTGTTTCTGCAAACAGTTTCAGCATTATTAGCCATTTTACAAAGAGCGAATTTCGGAGATATATCTTCAAATAGAAATCTGGTACTTATATCAAGTATACCCTACACATTTCACCCAAAGGTTATTTTTAAAAATAACCAGCTTTTTGCTATTATAAGAAAATGTTTTTTATGATTTCACAAGATCCTCTATTTTCTGAAAAAAGTGGGATACTGTTCAAAATTCCTTAAGCCTTTAAATTTTTTTTTCTCCTATAGAAAAAATAAAGTAACATAAAAACTGAATTTACCAAGTTAGTTATTATTCATAATTTGATGTAACAGATACAGTCGGCTCTCGTTAATTCGAACTCGTCAGGACCACAAGAAATGTTCGAATTATCTGAACTTCGAATTATGGAAAGTATGAAATGAAAACATGCTTAATATGGTGTTATTACAAAGGAATTAATGTTAGTGTTTTTTTTTATTTCTTTCGTCTGTTCGGAATTCTCACTAGTTTGAATTAAACGAAGTCAAGAGAAAATGAGTTCGAATTAAGGAAAATTTTTAACGTTATTCTGCCATTGAAAACTCCAGGACTTCATGTTTAGTTCGAATTAAGCGAAGATTCGAATTATACGATTTCGAATTAATGAGAGTCGACTGTATTTATATTATGCAACTATTGTTAAAACTCATGGAAATATTGTCAGTTAAATATACAACATTTTCAGCATGATATGTAAAACAAATGGATCAACCAATCATGATTTTTCTTTTGGGAAATATCAGAATATTTTATGAAGTCATCAGCTTTTTACATTGAAATAATATATTCTGTGAGTTACAATGAAGTTAGAGAAAAAAAGGTGTGCAAAAGATGACACATTTTCTAAAAACAATTTGCTTCTCTCCCCCCCCCCCTTCCCTCAAAAATGAATTTTAATGAGCTTCTGTAAAATTTGTAAAAGATTTACACCACCATCATTATATCATGCAGTACTTTCAAAATGAGACATACTGCAGAAAGGTTCAAGACAAAATTTCACTATTTTGGCTTTATTTTCAATCACACAGACTAAAATTTTACTGTATCTGCTTTATTTCAGGTCCCATGTCCTTAAACTAAAATAAAAATCCAGATCTTTGTATAAATGTATTCATACAAGCAGAGAGAAAGGAAAAGAAAGTCAAATTTTCACAATTTTAGTGCGATAATTTAAAATATATTTAAAAAAAATGGTGCATCAATTTTTAAACACTTAAGCGTGTATTCGAAAAAATGATTTTCCATCTTCAACAGCTCAAAATTTTCAGATACATTTTCAGACTCATTTTTAAAAGTAGAAACATGAAACTTGCTGGGAGGATTTTTGAAGGATGTATAAGATGCCGTGTGATGTAATTTCTTTCTGAATTAATTAGAATTTGATTTATCAACAATTATTTTTTCAGCATGACCCTTTTTTTCGTTCCCAGATTTCCCGCTCTGGAAAATTCGGTTTGAAAGGCCAAATTTGAGAGCATTTTTTTCAATATTTTCTACATTTATCAAAAAAATGACTGACACAGCACCTTATATAGTTTCTAAATAAGAGATTTTCAAAGTTTGGGGCATTTGAGAGCAAAAGTGAGTCTAAAAATAAATCGGAAAATAAGCGGTTTTGATCGGAATACATCCTTAAGTCTGTTTTTTATTCATAGTAGTCATTTCAACTGATTCAAAGGTAATTGAACAATATCTCACTAAGAACTGGTTGCCTTGCTAGAATTCTGTATCTGATACCGAAATAAATGGTCAGGGGAAACTGAGGTGGAATGGGATAAAGTTAATGATCTGCATAAGCATGCAATTGCATAAAGGAAAAGATTATTTCAAGAATCAAAAGTTTACTTTTACATACTTTTTATACTTTCTGTATATTAATGAACTGTTTCTATGTAGATGTAATAGTTTTTTTATTTATGCAACATATATTATTATACTTTACATTATCCATAATTTAAACTATGCCTAAAAGAAAATTTTTGTTTCTACAAGACAAAGCAATGGGGGGGAATGCGGCAATCCCTCAATCTTTCAACAAAATTCCCCTTTCTCCCTGATTTTTCAACAAAATTTGTGTATTTCTCCCAATCTTTCTACAAAATTCACATTTTCTTGCACAATTTTTCTAGGGTATTTTTCACAATTCTTTAACAAAATTAAAGTATTTTTCTGCAACTGTCCATGAAAATTTCCCGTTCAAGAAAATCGCATTTTTCCCGCAATCACGGAAGTTGTGTCTTTTCAACAATCCTTAGACAGAAATTGCATCAATTCCCGCTATCCTCTGAAAATACTAGTATCTTTTTCTGCAGTCATTTGACGAATTTAGTTTTCTTTTTCCATCCTTAGGAGAAATTTGCATTTTTCCAACATTCATCCCAGCAGCAGAATTTTCTTCTGCAGTCTGCAACACAAGTAAAAGCTTAAAGAACAGTCTGCAGGCCAATCCCTCCCATTACATAATATGCACTCAAACATCCCAAGTATTTGTGATAGACATAAAAGGAAAGTACAGTAGAACCCCGATAATCCGGATCGGTTTTTTCATTTTTTTTTCAACTTTAAGAAGCGATTGGCGAAATTTTTTTGTTTTATTATACAGAATACGACGATGCAACAAGTTAATGTTATGGAAATTAGCCAATCGCTTCTCAAACTTGAAAAAAAAGTGAAAAACCTAATCTGGATTATCGAGGTTCTGCTGTACTTTTAAAAAAAAATTTTCGTGATCCTTTAAAGAAATTTGCCATTTTTTAAGATCTTTGGACGAAGTTCGCGTTTTTCTGCATTCCTTTGACAAAATTCACGTGTTTCCCGTGATTTATGGCGAAACCTTTTTTTTTTTAAAAAAAAAGACTTTCGTCGAAATTCGCAATACATTTTATGTCTGAATTTTTGGATTTAAGACTTAATTTTTTTTAATATTTGCTAAATTTTTAACAGTTGAAAAACAGCCTGCAGACCTTTCCTTCTGAATTTTGTCTACTTGTCGAAAGGTGAGACAAAATTTTTTTTTCTAAACAGAGCAGTAAGGACAGTTTCCCCACAGGTTTAAAAAAGGGCAGGGCGCTACTGTTCTGAAAAGGGCACTTTTAACATTTTTCAGGGCACTTTTTATATTTTTTAGGACAGTTTTCATTTTTAAGGGCATTTTTATAGAGTTGAATCTAGAATCTAGCGATTAAAAATGTCGTGAAAAAACAGAAACTTCATAAAAAGTAAATTTTGTTAAAAGATCGAGAAAAAAAAAAAAAGGGCAAATATTGCTAAAAGATTCAAAAAATAACAGATTTTGTTAAACAATTGCAAATAACGGCATATTTTGCTAAAAAAATCGTGAAAAAAAATGCCAAATTGTGTGAAAAAAATCGCAAAAAATGGCAAATTTTATTGAAAGATCGCAAAAACAGCAGTTTTTGTTAAAAGATAATAGAAAAATACATATTTTGCTAAAAAATAGCGAAAAAACGGAAATCAAAAACAAATCTTGTGAAAATATCGCAAAAATGGAATTTTTCACAGAATTTTCCATTTTATTGTGATTTCTGGGTGAAATTTGCATTTTTTGCGACTCATTTTACAAAATTTCCTGTTTTTTCACGACTTTTGGAAGAAATTTGTCATTTTTGCACGATCTTTTTTAGGAAATCTACTGTTTTGTGAAATTTTGAGATGAAATTAGCCATTTTTTTGCGAAATTTGCTGGGAATTAGTCGTTATTTGCGATTTTTAGCGAAACTTGCTGTTATTTAGCGATTTTTTTTACGAAATTTCTCGTATGAGGCTGTTTTTTGCATTCCGTTGCCAATCTTTTGCATAATTTACCCTCTATAGCGCGTTCGGATCATCACTGGAGGGCTGCGTTTTTTGAAATGTGGAGCAAGAAGAAAGCCCTTTTTTTTTTTTATGAACGACAAGAGGGGTGCTAGTTTTTGGATGACGGGACAAGAGGGGCGCTAGTTTTTAAACTAAAAGGCAGGAGGGGCGGAGCGCCCCCCTGAAACCCTCTGGGGGAAACTCTGGTAAGGATTTTCAGGCATGCAAAATACATAAAAATATCTGTCGGATACTCCGCCCCAAGAAATGAACCTGTCATCAACACTGATGAAGAAAAAAACTTAAAATCACTGAAACTCAGGGTTCGCCGAAATGGGCCCAGCCCGAAAAAACCCGCCCGGCGGGCCCACTTGAAAAAACCCACCAAAAAACCCATTTGTGGGTTTTTTCAAATTTTCTCGTGTTTCACAACTGTTTCATTATTTAATCTAAGATATAAGAATGGAAAGATAAATGCCAATTTAAATATATTTCAAACCAACCATATTTAAAAGAATTTCTAAGTACTATTGATAAAATGATCATAAAATAAATTAGTTTGTAAATAAAGATTTTCATGCCTATATATTTTAAAATGCTTCCAAGTGCTTTAAATCTTAATGTATACCTAAAGATGATGCTTAAAATGTGATCCCCATCATGATTGCTTGTATTGTTATAGCTTTTAAGATTAATCGCAACATATATTATCCTGCTTCGGTGTTCAATGAAAGTTTACACAGTAATTTTCAACATAAAAATGGTGACAGATTATAACGAAAAAAAAAAGAGCCAAAAAGTTTTGGTATAGTACTTTAATAATAATTTCATTGTTAAATTATTACTAATAATTTTTATAAAAAGAAAATTATAATGTTTATTATTGTCATTGATTTATAAATTTTTTCTAATCAATTAGTTATTTTAAATTGTATTTAGTAATAAGTACCTTGTTTTCAAACATTCGGAACCATATTAACTTAAATAACCCTGATAATATCCAAAAAACCCTGATAAAATATAATCTAAAATGTATCCAGATACTTTAAATGACTGCTTACAGATGGCATACAAAACTAAAATAGTAAAACTGTATTGCCATTTACGATCTAACTTTATAAATATGACTGACATTGACTTTTAGATAATCCAATTTAATACTATTGCAAAATAATGTTGCTTAAATTGTAACACATATATATATATATATATATATATATGTGTGTGTGAATTCTATTTTTTTCTTCACAAAAATAAAAATATTTACATAAATGTTGCTGCTTAAAATTGATTTCTATTAATGTAAATGAAAGGAATTGCATAAATTAGTCTAACTTAAGATTTATATAAAGAAATTCAGTTGCACTTGGTTTAATATATTATTCTTCCAGTAATCTAGTTCCATGAGATACAAAATAATCTTTTTACATCCACATATATTTTTTCTTTTTATGTGTTTTTTTTATTGTTAATCTATACTTAATGCAAAATTATACTTTTGTTTCACTGATAAATGAAAACTTAGGTACTATGCACATGAAAATTAGAAATTTGGAGAGTTCTCTAAAAATTTTCATTAAAACCCGAAAAAACCCGGGTTTTTTCAAAAAAGCCTGAAAAAACCCGGGTTTTAGACTACTGGGCCCAGTGGGTTGGGCTTTTTAAAAAAAACCCGGGTTTTTTCAAACCCTGCTGAAACTCGCTTGAAAGAATTTTTTATGCATAAAAAATAGGTTTCAGCTGCATAAAGGAGGGACGGGGGGGAGGGGGTGATTGTGAATTTTGTCTTTGTTGAAAAGTGCGACACATGCGTGACTGAAAAAACTTTGTTGCTAAACAGACCAGTATAAGGATTTTCAGATGTGCAAAATACATAAAAATATGTCAGACACTTTGCCCTAAGAAATTAACCTGCCATGAACACTGATGGGGAAAAAAACTGAAAATCACTGTTATAGCGGTATCACACGGACGTCTTTCGCAGAACTTTTCCCCCTACACAACATTACATCCAGCAAAATGTTCCGTGTCCTTGATATAGGGAGAATTTGTTCGGTAGTTTCGTTTACCGAGCGTTTCCTGCATTGCATAAAAAATGTTGGCCATTCATTCAGTGCTGATAAACTGACCAATAGGAGCAGAGCGAGAAATTAAATAACCCCACGAGAAGTTTGAAAAACCTGTTTACTGAACACGTTGCAAAATGAATGATCCTGTTTTGTAAAATGTTTGCACAAAAATCTTTCTCCGTGTGATACAGCTCTTACTCACTTGAAAGTTTATATATAAAACATAGGTTTCAGCTGCATAAAGGAGGGGGGGAGGGATTATGAATTTTTTCTACTTGTCAAAAGGTGTGACACTTGTGTGACCGAAAAACTTGCTAAACAGAGCAGTATAAGAATTTTCAGACGTGCAAAATACATAAAATTATCTGTCAGACACTCCGCCTTAAGAAATTAACCTGCCATCAACACTAATGTGAAAAAAAAACTGAAAATCGCTGAAACTTGCTTGAAACTTTATACATAAAAAGAGGTTTCAGCTGCATAAAGGAGGAGGGGAGGGGGGATTGTGAATTTTGTCTACTTGTTGAAAAGTGCGACAAACGTGCAATTGAAAAATTTTTTTGCTAAACAGAGCAGTATGAGGATTATCAGACCAGCAAAATACATATCTGTTGGACACTCCGCCCAGAGAAATTAATCCGTCATCAACACTGATGAGAAAAAAAACTGAAAATCACTGTTACTCGCTTGAAAGTTTATATATTAAACGTAGGTTTCAGCTGCATAAAGGAGGGGGAGGGGGAATTGTGAATTTTGTCTACTTGTCAAAAAGTGTGACTGAAAAACTTGCTAAACAGAGCAGTATAAGAATTTTTAGACGTGCAAAATACATAAAATTACCTGTCAGACACTCCGCCCTAAGAAATTAACTTGTCATCAACACTGATGAGGAAAAAAAAACTTTAAATCACTGAAACTCGCTTGAATTTTTCATATATAAAAAATAGGTTTCAGCTGCATAAAGGAGAGGGGGGGGGGAGGATTGTGAATTTTGTCTACTTGTTGAAAAGTGCGACACACGTGTGACTGAAAAAACTTTGTAGCTAAACAGAGCAGTAAGGGTTTTCAGACGTACAAAATCTATAAAAATATCTGTTGGACACTCCGCCCTAAGAAATTAACATGCCATCAACACTGATGGGGAAAAAAAAACTGAAAATCACTGTTACTTACTTGAAAGTTTATATATAAAAGATAGATTTCAGCTGCATAAAGGAAAAGGGGGGGGGGAATTGTGAATTTTGTCTACTTGTCAAAAAGTGCGACTGAAAAACTTGCTAAACAGAGCAGTATAAGAATTTTTAGACGTGCAAAATACATAAAATTATCTGTCAGACACTCCGCCCTAAGAAATTAACCTGTCATCAACACTGATGGGGGAAAAAAAACTGAAAATCGCTTGAAAGTTTATACATAAAAAATAGGTTTCAGCTGCATAAAGGAGGAGGAGGGGGGGGGGATTGTGAATTTTGTCTACTTGTTGTTTTTTGTTTAATTATTAACTTGTGAAACAAAAAAGATTCAAATCATTTAGTTGCCAAGATTGGCAAACGAAAAATGATTTATAAAAAGTTTGTGTTTTGCCTGATCATCTAAAGTTTATTACAAAAGAACAAACAATTAAAGGATTAGGAGGGGGACACCTGGACTTAACCTGTACCTACCACATTCTTTCTGATAACAATCCTGAAAATACCAGAAAAACACCTTTACTGTTACTTATTTACACCTTATTTCTTATTTCTCTGCTAATTAATTTCCAAAATGAAAAAAGAAAAAAAAATTGATTTAAATCAAATGATTTTTTTTTAAATCAGTTGATTTAAATCATGCCAACCCTGTACAAAATTTCATTTATTGTTAAGTTTTTAAGAAGGGGTGTCCATTAGGGGCTGTGCATGTATAACATTATCATTTTAGGGAGGAGGGGTGTCTGGTACATGATATCATAAGATATCACTAGGGGAAGAGGGGGGGAGTGTCTCTAGCTTTCAATATCATTTTTGATGCAACCAAAATTATCTCTTATTTATAACATTGATCGTAGGTTTTTAAATAGCAAGTCAACCTTATATATATATATAAATACAAAGTCATTAAAATCACTAAATTATTAATAAAGTTATTTAATTTTACAATATGGAACACTTATGTTTGTCTTTCCTATTTGTTTTCATTTGTATTTGAATATATAAACAGGGTTTCAGAAACCATATGTGAAATACATTTGAAATGAAGCACAAATAAAAAAGGAAGAATGTCAATGTAGTACACTCGTTTTGTTGATAAAAATTTCTGTCTGCTCCTTACCCTTCCTCTATTCGGAGCAAGTGTAATAAGACTTTATTGCTGTTAAATGTATTATGTAACAAAAAAAAAAACTTTTTTTTTGGTGACTTTTTTTTGGTGTTATTTGATATAAATTTATATTTTATTGACTTGTATTCACTTGAACTAACAAAGTGTGCAAAAAATAAATATAACCAGATTTGTATACCACTCCAAACAAAATAAATACTTTTTTTTTTTTTTTTTTTTTTTTTTTTTTTTACATTTTTAAAGCAATATCATTACCGGTGGTGGTGGTGGGGGGGGTAATTGCCTGACATTTTGTAATCATAACAAATTTATTAGAACACATAACTATTTTGTTTCATTTGTATATTCTCATAAAATTTTCGTTTTAAATAGTTCAATTATATAAACAATTATATTTTTTATTGGGTATCCATTACTGAGCTTTTAATATATTTATGTTATTTAAAAAAAAAAAAAAAAAAAAAAGAGAGAGATTTACATTGGGAAATGAGACCATGAGAGTGGTTAAATTTTGTTGATTAATATGGAAAAAATGGAATACAATACTATAAATATTAATAAAAAAATAATTTAAAAAGAAGTTCCTTACATGTGATCATTAGTGACACATCTATCCTACATTGTACCAAAATCGTTCAGTTTTTTTTTTTTTTTATCTTTATCACCACTGATTTAAATTAAAATCATAATGTAAATAGCAATAATTTGATACAAAATATTTCAAAGTACAAATTGACATGAATCAGATTAATAATAACATTGTTTCTTTTATTTGAACAAAATTTTGTTGTCCCGTGTATTCTCCTTTAGCCTGTATATAGTTAGTTACTTTTATAAGTTGTTTATTTTGGGTGTTGATTAGTGGTAAAATAACAAAAAATAAGTGATGAATTAATAAATTTGTGAGTGCAAAGAAGTCATTAAATTTGTTTGTGCAGTTAGATTTAAGAATAAAAAGGTAACTGAATTAAATTAAGAATTTAATTTTAGTTAAAATTTATCAAAACAGCAAATGTATGCAAAAATGTTTATTTAAAATTTTTAAGTATTCGGTTACCGAAAAGAAAGTATTCGATAGTCGAATACGGAATATTCGGCCGAAGCTTGCGTACGAAGCTTGCATACTTCAACCGAAGCTTGCGTATTCGGCAAATTTTCTGCTTAGATCAATCCTTAACATAATTCAACATTTATATATTAATGCCATATGTAACAACACTCCAATAAATAAACAATGTGTACGTCTAAAATTTAAACACATTATTTTTAGGTTGTTTAACATGATTTGAAATTAATCACATACAAAACAATAATGTAATAGTTGTAGACTTTTAACGATAATAAAAGATCAGACTGTAACACTTCTTTGAAAGTGCTTCACCAAACTCTAAAAGAAATGAGCATGTAATTCAGGCGTCTTGTCAAGTTCATACACATTTTTTCATTAAACAAAATAACAACATGAGAAAGAATGAAATGGGTACTTACCTCTCAATATTCTTCGATATAATGAGTTAAATATTTCTTCAAATAATTGAAAAACGCAACACGAGGCAAGCAATCAATGGCGCGCCGACATCGACAGTCAACAAACAATTTCAACTTCTTGTTCTTCCGGTGTTTCGGCGGCTTCCTGTTTCAGTTTCAACCAATCAGAATGCGCTTCGAGAAAACGCTGTGATTTTCTTCAAATTTCGCCGTGATTTCATATTGGGCCATTATCTGTGACGTATGAATATACTATCAGCGCATTTTTAATTCTCTAATACGAAACCGGTTCTCAGATGCTGCTCGCAATGATATGCTCATGTTACATCGCCAGGAATTGATGAAAGGCCTCGCAATATACGATAAAACTATGCTACTAGGGTAAAATTTATAGGTTTCAGAAAAAAATGAGTCCGGGTCCGAGCACTGTCTCTTCTCTAATACAGACATTTAGGAAGAATGACTCCAGGCAGGGCTCGACATGGAAGAAAAATAAGTCTGGTCCGATCCAAATCATCAGAAAAAATAAAGATCAAGATAATACCCGGCTCTAAAAGTCAGAAAACCTGACCCAGCTTAACCCTAGGGTGTGTGATCGCCCCTTCGCCATCTCCCCCCCCCACCTTAGATCCGCCACTGCCTGATTCGTGAATTGGCGCGGCCCGGGCCGGGCCGCGCCGTGCCGTCCTTGGCTTTCTGCCAAAGTCCTATTCCATGAAGATCTCTCATGTTGGTTTGAAAACCTTTATGGGCCCAAGGGGAGGGGGGCGATCGACCCATCGCCCCCCCATCCCTTAGATCCGCCATTGATCCGAGCCCGATACAAAAAGTATACAAAAATAAATAAATAAAGGATTTAATGATATTTTAAAATTGTTTCAAATGTGATATCCCATTTTTAAAATTTTCTTATAAAATTTACTGTTAAATAAAAATTTTAATTCAAGCTTATGAAAAGAGCAATTTGCTATCAAATAAAAATATCCTTCATACCTAAAATGATTACCATATTTCTTGTCCTTTAAGAAGAAAATTTGATGGACATATTAAAGAAGTGTAATGAATAAATGGATAGAGTTTATAGAAATTACTATTTGTATGCTGAAGAATCAAAAAACGTTTTCAATTTCCTATAAAAGGTATACATCTTCAGGGGTGTAGTTGTAAAAAAACCACAGTGTTATTTATTAAGTGCACACACTACACAAATTATTCCATAGGCACTGATTATATTAAAAAACACTTTATTCAAAGAATAACACTCACTCGCAGCTCACTGCTGCATTATCGTCTGCATTTTTCTCAAAAACAACTTTAGAATAAAAACAGAAAAAACACTTCACTTCTCTTCAGTTTCTCAACACTGACATTTTAATTTAGGTAGCACGGTATCGTCTGCCTACATGGAACATACCCGCCCCCATTGATATGTTTCACATTCAATAATAACTCTTTTTTTTTACTAAGTACACTAATTACACAAATAAATACAAAAGGTCACTATATATGTTACTTAAATATAAAATTGGAAGAAAAAACAATATAACACTCACACATATATATACATTTTTTTTTTTAAGTACTATGGGTTTCAGGCATAGGTAAAATACATATTTTACTAATCGATCTTTTAAAAATTCCATTCTGAGTTTTTACCTGAACTACGCGAATTTTCTTATCGTTACCGTAATATACTTCAATAATTCTGCCTAAAGGCCACTTATTGCCTGATATATTTTCCTCTACTAACAACACTAGATCTCCTATTTTTACATTATCCTTTTCAAATCTCCACTTACCCCTCTGTTGTAATTCACTTAAATAATTATGGTGCCATTTGCGCCAAAAAAGTTGTACAATTTTAGTTATTCTTTGCCATTTTTTGAGGCGATTTTCTTTTATATTGGTTAAATCAGGCTCAATAATGACATTTAATGGTCTGTTTATAAGAAAATGAGCTGGAGTTAGGACTCCAAAATCATCTGCGTCATCTGATAATGGACTCAAAGGCCTCGAATTTAATATTCCCTCTATTTGTATCACTACTGTAAGAAATTCCTCATAAGTGAGATTAGCACCTCCCACAATTCTCTTAAAATGAAATTTAAAGGATTTTATTGCGGCCTCCCAAAGACCCCCGAAATTGGGTGATCTGGGGGGAATAAATTTCCACTCAATGCCTTCACTAGACAAATATGCTGCTAATTTCTCATCAGGTTTTCTTACTAATTCATAAAAGACTCTAAGTATTTTATCTGCCCCAATAAAATTTTTTGCATTATCAGAATACAATTTGGCACATTTACCTCTGCGTGCTATGAATCTTTTCAGTGCCGCAATAAATGATTCGGAAGTTAAATCTGAAAAAATTTCTATGTGTATAGCCTTAAATACAAAACAAACAAAAATACAGACATAAATTTTTTGTAAGATGGTCCTACGTGCATAACCAATTTTGATCATAAATGGCCCACAAAGATCAACACCCGAAATATTAAAGCAATAGTCTAATTGGACTCTATCCCTGGGCAAGTCGCCCATCAATTGATTTGCAATAACTGGTTTAGCTTTAAAACATGGAATGCACTGATGAACCACCTTCCGACACATTGCACGACCATTTATTGGCCAAAATTTATTTCTTACTAAGGATAGTAAAGTTGACGCACCAACATGCAAATATTTTTTATGATAATAATTTATAACAATTACAGTAAATTTATTACTCTTTGGTAAAATCGCCGGGTGCTTTTTTGAAAAATGTAAATTACTATTACTTAGCCTGCCACCAACCCTTAAAATTCCAAATTCATCTAAGTAAAGGTTGAGGCCTTTTAACTTGCTACTCGGACTTACCGATCCTTTAGTCTGAAGGCTATGTATGTCGGTACTGAAGGCTTCATTTTGCACTAATTTAATTAAATATTTCTCTGCCAATTCCATTTCTGACGTACTCAATGGTCCAATGCTTTTATAAAGCGGGTTTCTTGCATTCATCACAAATCTGAAAATATAACTAAGAATACGCACAATCGTTAAATAATTATTACTAAGATTAATCAAGTTATATACAAAACAATTCTCAGTGATATTACAACTTATAACATTAAATTCATTCGAGGATTTAACATTAAATTTGAGCTCTTTATTGAACTCATCATTTGTTTCTGGTATGGTTATTGTACGTTGAGGATAATCACTGTTCTGAAGAAATGAAGGTCCCTTCCACCACAATTCACAGTTTGCAAGTTTGTCAGAATCCATAACTCTGGAAAGTTTGTCAGCAGGATTTTCTTCTGAGCAAATATGATGCCACTGTTCAGCACTAGAGTTTTCTTGTATGTTAGCCACTCGATTTTGAACAAATTGCTTAAGGTCGATAGGTTCTTTTTGAATCCATGCTAACACAATCATTGAATCTGACCAAAGGAAAACATTAGTCACTATTACTTTCATGGATGATAATACTCTGTTTACCAGTTTGGTTAGCAACACTGCTGCACATAACTCCAATCTTGGAATAGTTAGACTCTTTATCGGTGTAACTCACGACTTGCTAGCGATTAAATTCACCATCACATTTCCTAAGGAATCACTGGATTTGCAATAAACTGCTGCCCCATAGCAACGTTCTGAGGCGTCAGCAAACCCGTGTATTTCTATAATTTCTGGGTTTTCAATTATAATACGCCTACAAATTTTTATATTATTTACACATTTAAATGACATAAGAAATTGATGCCACTCATGAAACTCTGATTCAGGAACCTCGTCATCCCAGTCAATATTGATTCTCCACAATTTTTGCATTAGTATTTTGGCTTTAGATATAACTGGACCAAGAAGTCCCAATGGATCAAAGAATCTCGCGATTGTTGACAATACTTCTCGCTTTGTGTAGGAATTGCTCAGTTCCACCTTAACTCGAAAAGTGAAACAATCATCTCTTGGGTTCCACGAAACCCCTAATGCTTTAGTTTCAATTTCATTTTCAAATTTGTACCCTTCTTCATATGTCAGCGAAAGATTTTTATCACTTGTACACCACTTATGGTGTCTCATACCTGCTTTATGCATAATCGCTATGAGCTGCCGCTGCAACTCTTTGTCTTCTTCAAGCGTAGGTGCACCGCACAAAATATCATCCATGTAAATATTTTCTCGAAGAACCGATGCTGCCATCGGATAATTATCTCCTTCATCAATCGATAGCTGGTTGAGAGTTTTCATTGCTAAATAAGGCGCACTAACCGTACCGTATGTAACGGTCTGTAGTTCAAAAATTTTAGGCTCTTCTTCGAAATTATCGTTCCACAAAATTCTCTGCAATGCGTGCTGACTAGGATCAATATTGATCATTCGATACATCATTTGAATATCCGCAGTCAGTGCAAAAGTATGCTCTCGAAAACTAACCATAATCGTGAATAAATCATTCTGAATAACACCGCCATTATATTGCAATGAATTAAGTGATGTGCCATTTGTTGTTGTGGCAGAACAGTTAAATACAACTCTGAGTTTTGTGGTGGACTTTTCTGGTCTAAAAATGCCATGATGTGGAGCATAATACACGACGTCAGGTTCTTTCACTTCTTTAACCTGTTTCATATGCCCCAACATTTCATATTCATTTAAAAAATCTTTATACAATTTGAAGTATTTCTTATCTTTTGATAAGCGAGTCCACAGCGATTTAAGTTTTTTAAGAGCAAGCTCCCTAGATTGGCCTAAACACGAAGGATTTTCCTTTAAAGGCATTTTCACCACGTATCTCCCTTCCTCATTTCTCCAATGCGTACGCGCAAAATGTTGCTCACATATCTCAAATTCCTTACTTTTTGATAACTCTACTTCGACGTTTTCAACTTCCCAAAACTTTTTTAATGTTTGGTTTAAATCTTCCTCCCGAATTAGCCCACAATGAACTTTTACATCACTTTCCTGCTCTATGCATCCACTAGCCACATACCCAAATACGGTATTTTGCAAAAGTAAATTTGAACTCTGAGAATATATTTGTCCCGGTCTTAATAACTCATAAAATATTTCTGCCCCCAACAACATATCAATTTTATCAGGAAAATTAAATCTATAATCTGCTAAAATAGTTAAATCTGGTACTTCAACATTTATGTTAACCACTTGTTGCGGAATTAAATCTGTAATTTTCCTTACTACTAGCATAGTCAATTCTCTTTCAAAACTCTTATCTCTATTCGCGATTTTTGTATTTACGCAGCCCTTTATTGTCATAGAAGTGTCATCCAAACATGAAATTAAAGTAATAATCGTTTTACTAATTCTAAGCTGCAATCGATTAGCACACTGCGAAGTAATCAAACATGCTTGTGAACCGACATCTAGTAAGCATCTAACTTCCTGCCATTCCGAGAACTTATCTTTAATGAGGATACGCGCCGTACTTAATAAAACGGATTTTGTTTTATTTTTCACAAAACTAGAGGTGACAGTCTTACTCGGAGGGTAAGAAAGGATTTCCTCCGGTTGTGAATTTTTTATTCCTGCAGCCGATTGAAACACATGACCAACATTTTTATTTTGATTATTTAATTCCTTTTCTTCTCTAGAAAAATGTATTAGCTCAGAATGCGGTAGGTTACATCTAGCACAACTTTTAGACTTACATTTCTGTGCGCAACAGTTATAATTTAAACATTTGAAACATGCTTTATTTAATTTCACAACTTCTACTCTATCTTTAATGGACAGTTTTTTGAATTGCGGACAAGAATGTAAACCGTGATATTCATTAGATTTACACAAGACACATTTGACATTTTTTGTTTCCGAAAAAAATATATTTGAAGCGCTCCTTTGAGGCCGATTTTGAAATTTATTTGTCGCTATACGTTTATTTTCATTTATCGTGTTTCTCGAATACACATTTGATTCACCTTTAGATTTATTTTTAATCGACAAAAAATATCGCATTCTCTTCCTAGTTGCTGTGGTTTAAAATATGACTCTGATTGTTTAATTGCGATATGATTCATTAATTCGCGATCTAAAGAACTGAAAATTTTATCTGAAACAATCAGATCGCATAATGATTTAAAATCATTTACCTCACGCAAATTACAGTAATACTGAAAAATTGAACTCAGCCTAGCTGCAAATTGAACGTAACTTTCCGACGGTAATTTTTGTGCACTCTTGAAATTGTTTAAACATTCTTGTGCAGTAGGTTGAAATTCCCTTAACACTATATTTTTCAATTTATCATAACTAATCAACTCTTCCTCTGATAAATAGATCATTAAATTGCTCGCTTTTTCGCCGAGAATATTTAACAGAATTTCGGCCTTTAGGTACATTTTTAGTTCGAAACGCTTTCTCAAGAGATTGAAAAAAAAAAAGATTAAATGACTCAGCTCTCGTTGGTAAAGGAATAGTTAAAGTTTTAATACTTTTAATAAAACTTTCCAAGTTATTGTTCCCTATTTCCGTTTCCGATTTTTCTGTTACGGACGGCAAATTTTCCCGAGATTCTTTACGCAATTTGGCTATTTCTAATTCTTTCTCTAACTGAGCTAGTTTAATTTTTTCAAATTCTGAATTTTGTAATTCTAACTTCCTTTCTAATTGCGCTAATTTAATTTTTTCTAATTCTAATTTTGTTTTCTCAGTTTCTGTTCGTGATTTATACTCCTCAACAACCGAATTAACGATGCTTTTTAATAACTGCTCATTTGAGTAATATTCACTATTCTCTATAATATTTCTTAAATCAATAATTTTACTACTTTCAGGAGCAGTTAAACCCAATTCCTCAACTACAAGCTTAAGCTCGTGTTTATTTAGATTATCAATAACAGACATAATTAAATCAAAATAAATTAAAAAATTGCTCTTACCTCACTCAAATCGCTGCGAAATTCCGAGGAAGACTCATTATAAATCTTAAATTGATCATCTTAAACACAATATTTCACTTGTTTGTGCACGATATTATTCGAAGATTCTCATGTTAAACGTTGACAGATCTATAATAGAACTCTTCATATAACATCAGCACATAGTTCAAATTCCATGATTTTTCACTCTCACAAATAATTATTTTCACCTTACGGCTCGGCAGTCCATGAAAAATAATGCACACACAACACAATTCTTCCATAGGCACTGGTTATATTAAAAAACACTTTATTCAAAGAATAACACTCACTCGCAGCTCACTGCTGCATTATCGTCTGCCTTTTTCTCAAAAACAACTTTAGAATAAAAACAGAAAAAACACTTCACTTCTCTTCAGTTTCTCAACACTGACATTTTAATTTAGGTAGCACGGTATCGTCTGCCTACATGGAACACACAGGTTACACGATCGACGCAGGGGGTATATGCTAAAGGCACAGAGTATATTCTAGAGAGTACATCGTATGGGTTTCATGAGAAACAGAGGGTTATACGGTGTTCCTTAAAAAAATCCAGACGGTATACCCCAGTATACCCTTCACTACATCCCCTGTACATTTATCTATAATCAATTCATTTCTCTGAACAATTCCCCATGACTGACGGGAACCTTAAAATCAACGCAAATTAAAACATTGATACAGTTATCTTAAAGTTCCGTTGTTTTTATGGGAAAAGAAGAAACATTAATCGAATGTTTTCTTTAGGAATAACATGTAAAATATGTTTACCTTCGAAGGGAAATCCTCAGCATAAGCAAAATTCATGATGACAAACAGAAAAAACACAATGCTGTTGTCATATGAAGAACGATTATGATTCGTGCACAATCAAATAATTTGCAAACCTCAAGCATATAGTCTGCATCAAAAACGAAGAAATCATTCTGTAACAAAATAAATAAATAAACGATCGAATTAAAAAATATCTTCTGCCTTAAACGAAAATCCAACCAGAAGCTAATTTATTATTTATGATTATTTTGATAGGCGCCTTATCAATGAATCGTCGACGGAAATGCAGTAGACATAAATCTCCATACAAATCACAAATTTTCCTTTGAAGCAACAATCAACTATTGATAAAAAAAAATCTTTCGTTTGATCAAAATAACACTGAAATGACTTGTAAAAGAATAAATAATTTTAAAAGGAAAATAGTAGTTCTTTCAATCTCTTCTACACATAAATGTTTTTTAATTCTGAGAAAGAATGAGCCCGAGCCCCCCCCCTCCGGGCCCGAATACTAAAATGAAAATAGAGCCCGTGCCCGCTTCGGACCCGGGTTTGGGCTCGGGCTTTCGTGCTGGGGCTGAGCCTGTCTCATCTCTAATTTGTACAACCTTCCACTCCCTCCGTTCTCCAGGCTAATCACATGGTGGAATTATCGTTTCACATCTGTATTTCCTTTC
This sequence comes from Maratus speculifer, assembly GCA_964019185.1. Lineage (NCBI taxonomy): Eukaryota > Metazoa > Arthropoda > Arachnida > Araneae > Salticidae > Maratus > Maratus speculifer. Next base: position 108,555,442 of record OZ025298.1, on the reverse strand, counting down.
TTTTTTTTTGCTTCTATCTAAACTTTAGATAACAAAAGCAAACATATAAATAGTAGTTTCTATCCTTGTCGAGAATTTACTCTAATATTTTATGGAAATATGCATGCAATAGAAATGTGTTAAAAAATCCATAAAGAAACGACATCAAATTGGGATTATAAAACCAATTTTTTTGATTTACTGTGATTAATACAGATTGTAGTAAATATTCTAGTTTTAAGAAAGATGAATAAAATAATTTTCTTAAAAAGAAAAAAAAGAAACAATCAAGGTCTCTTCTTTTATCACATTTCAAAACATAGATTGTTAGTTTTGATTAACTAATTGAACTAACTTTGCTTACATTTTTCTTATTTTTTCTTTTATAAATTTTGATTAAAAAAAATCAATCTTGGATCTGCGCGGCGGGGGGGTGCCCGGGCACCCAGGGCACCCCCCCCCCCTGGCTACGCGCATGTATATATATATATAAGGTTTGATATATTATGTAAACCAAGGTCTGTTATATTATGTAAACCAATTTTTTTTTCCGTGGCAGTCTATCAGTTGTAGTACCGATTTCCAGACTGAATTGTCCCGGGTTCGATGCTCGACATCACCAAAGACTCTCCGAGTGTATGGAGTGCACGCGCTCGTTAAATGAAGGTGTTCTGAAACTTTTATGATCGGAAAAAGCATGATCGGGCAAAGCAGTTATGGGTGTAGATCTCTGGAGAAAACTTCCTTCCTCTTCGGAGACATATTGAAATTTGAGGAGGTGACGAGGTTTTGTATTGCCATCTATTGGGGGTTTTGCAGAAAATCTTTTGCTGCAGAAGTCTGACTTAAAGCTTCCTGAGTGCAGTGCATGTTTCGGACACAGCTTCGAAGTCTGATATATTATGTAAACCGGAAAGTTTTTTTTATTATTGTGGTAGCCTAGCAATCATAGCACAAAACTTCAGACTGAAAGGTTCAGGGTTCGATGTTCGACATCATTAAAGACCCACCGAATGCATTCAATGTACGCGCTCGTTAATTGAAGGTGTTCTGAATGTCTTGTGATCGGTCGTAGCAGTTATGGGTGTTAATCTCTGGAGAAAATTTCCTTCCCCTTTAGAAACATATTGAAATTAAGGTGGTGACAATGTTTGGTGTTGCCATCTATTGGGAGCTATAATGAACATCTTCTGTTGCAGAAGTCTGACTTCCAACACCCTGGGTGCAGTTCAATAGAAGCTCCAGCACCCCTCTTGCCCTTCATTCACACGTCAACAACATCGGAAAACTTTTTCGTATAATATTATTTAGCGCACTTCTTAAAATTCACATTTCTTCTTTGGCACCATTTTTTTTTTAAATTCGCATAATTTTTACGTTTCATAATAAGATGAAAACAATGGGGATTTTTCTGTTTCAAAAGAGTTGTGTGGAATAACTATATACGATAGTTATTCCTACATAGACTTTCCGGTTCCCCTAATATATGAAAAAAAATAGGGTAGGCATCAAAAGTTTAAATGCTTATCTAATTAAATTACGAAGTAAGCATTACTCATTAGTAAGAAATAAAAAATGTCCTTTTTCTCTTTATTTATTTCAGAATTTTCAACTCTTTGAAAAGAAGCTACAACGCGTAAGAAGAATGAAAAAAAGATTAAAATAGTAAAAAAAAAAATACATATATTAACTTATTATCATTTGTTAACACTTTTGAGCGTTAAAAATTTTTTAAATAAAAAATTCATAAAATGAAATCGAAACAATGAGCATGAATGAATAACTTATCTAAATTTCATTTTTTTGAATTTTGTAAAAGCCGGTATATATGTGTTTTTCTACTTAAAGAGTATATCTTAACAATAAAAAATATAGCAAGATTAAAATAAAATACATAAAAAAGTTTGATTTTTTATCAAGCCATTTTTTTCTTTTGGAAACTTTTTTTATGTTTAAGTGTAAGAAAAAAACAAAGTATAAAAGCTGAATATGATAATTTCAACTTTGCTTTTCATTCCTTCCTTTCAGAAATTAAAAATATTCTTTTCGCAGTTTTCCTTTTAATACAAGTATTGTAAAAAAGATTTTTTTCTGCTTTTGATACGATAATTACTTTTTCGTTTTTAGAGGAAAAAATAAGGATTGCTGGAATTAACACATTTTCTCATACCGGGCACTGATCTCAGCATTGATCACCTGGCCTTCAATCGCTGTCAGCGCCACCTATTGTTTGAATTTTGAACTAAAATAAAAAACACGGTAAAAAATCTCCTGACATTATACATAACCCTCCTGCAAAAAATTTTTAAATAGCTGTCACCGTTTGCAAGTTATTGAATTTTAAAATCCATCAGTCATTTTTGGGACACCCGGTATTTCCTTTTTGTTGTTTAAATACTGTATAAAACTACTGTTAAATAAACTACGCGTATAATGCTTATATCTATTTAAATGCTTATATACAAGGGAAGATAGCCTTATTTGGACCGTGACATTAAATGAACCACTGGAAATCTGCTTTTAATTAAAGAAAGATACGCAATATACTACTGTAATACTATTCAGCGGAATAATATCATTTATCATTATAGAAAGCACTCGCCTTCCACGTGTTGTTTTCAAACAACTACAAAAATTTGAAATTAAAATACAAATTTAAAAATGAATTATATTAAAAAATAGCAAATGCGAGGACATATACAGATAAAGTTTTCATAAAAAATAAGAATTACCAAAATTGTCTTTAAAAAAGTTCGTACCAGATAATTATAAAAATACACTTTGTATGGATTATCTTAAAGAAGGAGTTTGATTATCAGAGTTTTAATAGAAAGATTGATATTAAATGTCATACTATCATGCGTATTTTGAAGGTGGATAAATTAAAGTCATGTGCAAAAGTCAACAGTAGAACTTTGATATTTTACACTATTAGCGATCAATATTACACCATCTTATCTGTCAATTGCGTCAGACTCGTTCTCTTGATATGAATAAGTAACTCCGTCTCATTCTTCGCCCCACCAGTGGCCGAGAGGTTCTGACCTCTCAACTGGTAGACGGCAGGTGCTGGGTTCGAACCCAATCGCGGGCGTCGGCCTAACCGTTCGGAGTTTTCGTGATTTTCTTCGAACCTTGCGTAAATACGATTTAGGTTGCCTTAGAAATACCCCCACGAAGGGCATTCCCCCCTGGTCCTATATCAATAGTGTAGATAATCGGACGACAAAAATAAACCAAACCGTCTCATTCTTCGCCAGCTGTTTTCAGAATTTAATCGTAGACGGTTCTAATTTTTAATATTTGTTCTGGGTAAAAACGCGCCTCTTTCATTAGCAAGAAGGGCAGAAATATTTGCCATGCATAAACTTGACTATTTTCTAAACGTGAGATAGCTAAAAAGGTACATGTGAGCTTTTACTTTTTATCAAGCTGTCAGTAAATTTAATATTTTGGGAAAGTACATTGACCGCGGTTGGCCAAGAAAAACATTATGATCATTATGATCCTGTGATTCGATGGGAAGTAATGGGATCTACAACGGTCATCTGAAAGAGAATTAAGCGCACGTTTTATGCAAAGGACACCTATGCCAGTTTTAGCACTATCTCAAGACGTTTGTCCAAAGATTTCGATTTATTATTCTAATACTTATGTGGGTGGTCTTAAACTTTTGGACACGAGTGTATTTTATGCTTGCATAGAAACAATCGTATTTCATAATGGTAAACTTCTTAATGGGATAGGTGCGATGTATTAAATTACTGCAGCAATGTATTGGGAGTTAATAAAAATTATATATGTGGGAATTTAAGTGATTAACTTAAGATTTAAGCAAAACTAATATTCTTGAAAATATAAAAAGGTTTCATAGACATAAAATATATACGTAACATTCAAATATAACAGTAGAACTGAATAATATTCATGTTAAACAAGCTTCCCTGAGCTTTGCATTAAAAATCCACCAAACTCGCCATAGCTGAAAAATCTATAGAACACCTCGTTCTCTACACGCATCATCAGATGAGCCTAGCTTGGGATATCGCGTTCATTAAATCATTGAGTTTATTATATTTTATTGCTGAATACTTCATTCTTTAATCCCACATATATGTTCCCATTCTTAAAATATTAGTACATACTACTTACCCCGGATGTCCTATCTACTTTAAATTTACTCAGCTGATGTTACTTTTAAAAACAATTATTAATAAAGGATTATACTACTTACTATACTTTCATTAATTCATAAAAATTTAATTTAATCATTAAAATCAAATTTAGGATTTTTATGTCTAAATTTCTTACAGGATTAAAGAGTATATTTCACTGTCCATTCCAAAAAATTTGCATGTTTCTTTTATCGCATCACAGTTCTTAATGCATTAAGAATGGAGAGTGCATTAAAGATTTTTCTGAGTAATTGTTTTCCCTTATTCAACGCCAGAATAAAAGCCCAAATTTAAATTTATTTTATGGTTTGTTATTTAGCTCATTGTTTCTTTATGATTCTAAACGAATTTCAACATTGTTTAGTTTTTAAAGCAATTATGTTTATTCCATTGCAATTACTTTAAATAAATCGTATTGAACAAAAAAAGTTAATGTTTTTTGTCTTAGGCATTTTCTTCTTTCTTCAATAATTATAAACAAAAATGAAAACAGTTGTTTAAAATCGTGACATTAGATTCATGTGAAATAAATTTGTTTAAAGTTATATAAAAACTAAAATAGAGCAATTGACTAATTTACATACGATGCGTCTGAATCGAAATGCCAATATCGAAATTGTCCGTGACTAACAGACTATATATTATGTATAGTTCCATTATCTATATACGTAGGTAATTCAATAGTTAACGTGTCTGGTTGATTGAAGACCCTTTACAGTATGATAATGAATTGAAGACGAACGGCGTTATATTCAATTATACGAAACTGCTAATGTTTAATGCTTATAAATACCGCAAGTGCATTCGAATTTCAAATTCAATTTTAAAGATTATTTTGTATAGCTTTATGTCTAGAATACTTTTAATGCTTTAACCCTGCTGTTCTGTTCACATTTACTGTACGTATGTAGTGTTCGGGTCAATGTGACCCGATTTAGAATATTACCTTTTCTAGTAGTGAATAAAAATAACTATTTTAGAAATAATTAAAAAAAATAGCAAGATAAGCTTAAATATATAGCAAATAATACAAAACACCAGTAAAATAACTTAAAAATATTTGAATACTTACTTTTATTTACAATTTGGACAAAAATAGCTTACGTGAAATTTGCAAGTGTGTCTTTTGCAATTGTAACATAATATATTAGTTTTGTTGTCGTTTGTTGATGGACAGAACTTGCATCTTGCACGTTTAGTACACAATGAAGTGTTCTCATCTGATTCCGAGGGTATGTTTGCACTTTTACTACGCTCTCTCATCACAATTTTGACTGAATCTTCGCTTCTGGGAAGATGCTGTCTTACTTCAATGTGTAGAAAAATCAGAGACTTCCCCAATTCTTCTAAAAAGAGCCTTCGTTTGGTTAATTTATTTTCATTCTATTTGCTGTTTATTTAAATCCACAGAATAAATGCATTGTAAGCAGATGTATCAAGCATATTATAGAGTACTATCATAGGCCAGCGATTTGTTTTTCTCTTATAAATGTATGTACTCAAAAGTTGATCAAGACTATCCACCGCCCCTTTAGTTGCATTATAATCTAATATCATTTGTGTTTTTTTGTCATGTGTGTGGCTAACTTCATTTTCATGCTGGAAAGTGCTCATAAGAATAACATTTTTGTTCTTTTTAGGGATGTAGTTTACAACTGTTGTATCTTCTGTAAAATAAAATGATGAGCTGTGTACTTCTTTGTTTAGGATTTTCTCAGGAAATTCGGGCTTATTTTTTCTAATGGTGCCAAGCATAGTCATTTTCCGTTTTAGAAGAAGTTTTCCCAAGTTATAGGATGTGAAAAAGTTATCACGTGTAACATTGTGTCCCGAATACCCATAAGTGAGGTCACTCACTACCCGCATAAGCTGACTTTTCTCTGGCTTTGATCCTTGATTTTTTTCAATATAAATTTGTGCATTCAGTACATACGAAGTTTTGCTGTCACATAAAGTCCATATTTTTATCCCATACTTGGAGGGTTTACTAGGTATATATTGTTTGAAAGGGCATCATCCACGAAATCCTACTAATTGTTCATCTACAGTAACATTTTCACTTGGATTATACAATTTAGGTTGAATTTCTATCCACTTTTCCCAAATATCTCGAACAGTAGCTAATTTATCTACAGACTTTCTTTCTTGCCTGGTAGATTTATTTTTAAAAGAATAACTCTCAATATCATATGGAAGGTTTCGAGGGACATTGTAGCACGAAATATATTTCTGCCTGTTTCTTGATTCCACAAACTTTTTGTTGATTCTCCATATGATTTGTACACTCCAGCTAATAATAATAATCCGATGTAAGCTTGAAAAGTTTCAGTACTAATATTTTTCCACTCTTTTTCATACACTTTTCTTCCTTCTATATTAGTCACTTTTATGATTTCGTTCTCGATTGTAGAATTGAATACCATCGCAAATGCGCTTTTTATGTCAGTTATCCTTGTCGTTGCATATCTTGTGACACCTGGAGTAGTTTTTATAATATTAGCAGACGTTAATCGACCAGAATGAAGAAGGGGATTCAATTTCTATACTATTTCACGATTCTTAGACTGAATACTCTGTATATTGTGTGTCTTTTGAATATCAATATCAAATTCATTGTCAGAACTTTCACTTTCAATTTCCTCATTTGTTTGATTTTTATACTCAGACGCATTTTCCTCTTCGCTGTCAGAGGCTTCCATTAATTTAGCAATATCAGCGTCGCTCAAATTTCTACGATTTGCCATTTTTTCACTAATACTCAGAGATACAACTGTTCTTCAGATTATTAGAAATTGAAATACAGCAAAATAAATAAATAAATAAATAAACGCTACTAATAGGTGCATTTTTTCCCTTCCGCCAATCATATCAACATTTGACTTTGCTCTCCTGTCACGTGATCTAACACCTGTGCCAACGAAACAGATTTCGAAATAGATACGTTGCAGTAATTATTTTTATTGAATGATTCCAAACAAAATTAAAAGTGCATGATAAATCTATTTTTTAACTCGGGTCAATATGACCCGAACAGTACATTAGGACTAAGTTAACAAATATCTCTTGGAAATATAAATAAACGTAAATGCTTCTAGGAATATATAGTTACATTACTAATGAACAAAGTCAAATTTTCATGAAAATATCTCAGCGCTAATTTTTTTTATAAGTGAACAATAAAATTTTCGGGTCAAATAGACCCGAACAGAACAGCAGGGTTAAATCCTATGATAAAACACTTTTAGAAATTATGTAATACAGAAAATCCGATTTCACACCAGAAAAAAATCAATAGCTAATTTCGTTTTATTTAAATACGAAATATTCTGTTATCAATTAAAGCAAATATTGCTGCTTTAACTTTCTGGTGGGAATTAAAACAAACGAATTAAAATATCTCAAAAAATCTCGGGCGGTTTGAGATTCAGAGGGTTAAATAAAAATAATACGTACTAGAAATACATTGACAAGAATTTGAGAGTAAATGTAAGGTATCCTGGGGGTAATAACGCAAATTTAAGGTTATAGGCATTTTTATGGTCTAATTTTAGAAAAAAAAAATAAAGAATTCGACATTGTTACTTATTGATTTTCTACTTAAGAAAGAAAATTACAGCATATTTGTTTTTATAAAATATAATGGCGTGATTTCTTGATCAATACTGTTTGGCGTTATTCTTCAGTTATGTGGGTAGTTACGCTATACAAAAAAATTAGAAAATAAAATGGAATAATGGCACAAAAATTGTTCAATTTTAAAGGCACAAACTTAATAGCCCTATAATTTGACAAAACTATCTTAATCAGCATTAATTGCAATATCAGGATGCAATAAAATCATTTGACATTTCATTCTTTTTACATGAAAAAATTAGCAACACTTAGGACAGAAAAATGTCCTTTAATCCTTTTTGGTTTTCAACAATGAAAAAAATAATATCTTGTGCATAAAATAAAAAAATATCCTCTTCAGATGTAGTTCCGGAACTAAAAGAGCCAACATGGGTGATAACGCCAATGCATGGTGTTATTAACCAGATCTAGTTATTGCGCTGTAATTTTAAACTACAAACTACCTCGCAAACGCATCGAAAATTTTCCACAACATCCTAAAAATTCATGAAATGCAATACAAAATTATTTAATTAACAAACTATTTCTTTATAAATATATGGTATTCACACCACAGAACTTAATCGCAAATTTTAAATGTGGCGTTGACTTTTACTTGCTTCTTCCAGCGATACCATATAAAAAAGCAACAAATTAACTAGTAGCGGTTGCTTGTAATTCGAATGATTCAGAGTAATTCTAAGTAGTACACACACAAACCATCTACTGGATTCCGTTATAATTACGCGTAATATTAACATTTGACAAAATTAACCAACCTGCCGCGGCTTCCATGGTATTTTACAAATTTAAAGAAACTTTGTTTACGTATTTGATCATTTGGAGTATCTTTTAAATTAATTTATGTGTTAAAAAAACAAAAAAAGTGTTTATTTCTTTTAAAATTGTTATTTTTTTTAAAAAAAAGCAGATTTTTTAACATAAAAATTGAGTTATGTAGTAATTTTTTGCATACTTTTATTTAAATCAACCTACTTTAGTATGCAAAGGTAAAAAAACTTATAATTCAATTTTAAGAAAATTCTTGAAATTCTAGAATGATTAAAATTACGTTCGCATGTGTGGTTACGAGGCAATACAATATTTTTATATTATTAGAAGTTAATTGCAAATTACATTATAAACCGACTTCCAAAAAGGAGAGAGGTTATCAATTCGACACGTATGTATTTTTTTATGTATGTTCACCGATTACTCCGAAACTATCAAACCGCTTAATTTGGTTTTGGTGTTAAATGAAAGAGTTTGCTCTCGAATTGGTACCACTTCCGTTTCATAGAAATTGGTTCAGTACTTTTTTAGTAATTAGGCAAAAACTAATAAAATTAGTGATTTTTCTCTAATCAAAAGTGTTGAATAAATTCGCCGGAGGGTTCGCAGTCAGGATGGCTGAGCGGTCTAAAGCACCTGATTTAGATTCTGGTTCATGAAAGAGAGAGTGGGTTCAAACCCCACTCCTGACATAAATGTATAAAATAACCTTCTTTCGTTTTATAATTTTGACATATTCATTTTACAAATTAAATACTAATTATGCAATTAAGAATGTTTTTTATTTAACCGTTAGCGCAGAGTATCAGAGATCTTTTATCAACTCAATACTTTATCAGTGAAAGAGTACTAAAATAATAGACTTGCGAAAAGTAACAAGACGTTGAATAAGTTCGCCGGGATGGCCGTGCGGTCTTAGGCACCTGATTTAATCTCTGGTTCTTGAACGAGAGCGTGGGTTCAAACCTCACTCCTGACTTTCGTGTATTTTTTTCCGTATATGTATTTTTTTAACCGACTTAAAAAAAAGGAGAGGATGTTATCATCAATTCGACACGTATCTATTTGTTTTATGTATATTCACGGATTACATCGAAACTATCCAACCGATTAAACTAGTATTTATGTTAAATGAAAGAAGATATATTCGAACTGGTGCCACTTCCATGTAATCGAAATTGGTTAAGTATTTTTTTATTAATTGGACAAAAACTAATAAAATTAGTGATTTCTAGCAAATTAAAAGTAAACATGGACGTTGAATAAGTTCGCTGAACGGAATACAGTCAGTATGCCGAGCGGTCTAAAGTACCTGATTTAAACTCTGGTTTTCGAAAGAAAGCGTCGATTCGAACCTCACTCCTGACATACGTGTATACAATAATTTTTTCGGTGTTATAATTAACCGGCTTTATAAAAGGAGAGGAGGTTATTCAACGGGTATGTATTTTCTTTTCTTTTTTTTATGTATGTTTACCGATTACTCCGAAATTATTAGCCGATTTTTGTTTTAAATTAATCCTCTCCAATTGGTACTAATTCCGTTTCATCGAAACTGGTTCGTTCTTTTTTAGTAATTAGGCAAAAACTAATGAAATTAATGATTTTTCGCTAATTAAAAGTGTTGAATAAGTTCACCGAACGGAGTGAAGACAGAATAGGCGAGTGGTCTAAGGCGCCGGATTTAAGCTCTGGTTCTCGACAAAGAGAGCGTTGGTTTGAACCCCACTCCTGCCATAATTTATATAAATGTATAATTTACAGTAATATTTTTCCTATTACAATTTTTATAATTAATCCGCTACAGAAAAGGAAGAGGAAGTTATCAATTCGACGCGTATGTATTTTTTCTATGTATGTTCACCGATTACTTCGAAACTATCCAACCTGTTAATTTGGTTTTTGTGTTAAATAAAAGTGGCTACTCTCAAATTGGTACCACTTCCATTTCATTGAAATTGGTTCAATACATTTTTAGTAATTAGGCAAAAACTAATAAAGTTGGGGATTTTTTGCAAATTAAAAGTTACATGGACTTTGAAAAAGCTCGCCGACTGGAGCGCAGTCGGGATGGCCGAGCGGTCTAAGGCGCCAGATTTAAGCCCTGGTTCTCGAAAGAGAGCGTCGGTTCGAACCCCACTCCTGACACAATTTACATCCATGTACAATTTACGATATTTTTTTCCGTATTATAATTTTTATTAATCGAATTTTTAACTAAAAAGAGAAAAATAAACTTTTCTACCAAAAATTGAACCGACTTCAAAAACTACTGCAAACGGAAAAATAATTTTTGTACATCATAGTAAAAAGAAGTTAAATTAAGAGCGTAGTATTTACCATGCGTATTATTATATTTATGTACATTAATTTGAGTTTTTGGAGTCGGTGCCAGCGAAGCCAATTTCCAAATTATAATTAAATATCTAATGCAAATCGTAAACGAATAAATTTACATTTTTAACTAAATATTAAATTGTAGAGAACTAGTAAATACTTGTATGTGTGTCTATTGGAAAATTACGCGTAACTTGGCTTGGCTGTCACCGACTCCAAAAAATCAAATTAATGTACATAAATATAATAATACGCATGGTGAATACTACGCTCTTAATTTAATTTCTTATTACTATTGATGTACAAAAATTATTTTTCCCTTTGCAGTAGTTTTTGAAGTCGGTTCAATTTTTGTTAGAAAAGCTTATTTTTAGGTGTTTTCTGATAGAGTCTTTTATGCGCCACGGGTAATCAATCGCCTAAAATTTTCCTTAACTAGTAAAAAAATGTACGAGTTTTACTAAAAACGAATTTAATTATGCGCGAATAAACAAAAATATGACGAATGACTGTGAAACAGAAAGAATGCAATATTTTAAATTCTAAAAAGTAGAAAATGAATCAAAAATGAAAAAATAACAGTGTAGTACTAAAAATGTTGTTATATTAATTAAGTATACGTTTGACGAAATCAATTTTGGAATCATAAGAGAGATACTTTAAAAAATTCTTTTTTTTTTTTTAAATTTCTTGTGCCCCACCAGTGGCCGAGAGGGTCTGACCTCTCAACTGGTAGACGGCAAGTGCTGGGTTCGAACCCAATCGTGGCCGTCGGCCTAACCGTTCGGAGTTTTCGTGGTTTTCTTCGAACCTTGCGTAAATACCTGTTAGGTTCCCTTAGAAACACCCCCACGAAGGGCATCCCTCCCCCTGGGCCTATATCCCTAGCGTAGATAATCGGCCGACACAAAATACAACAACAACATTAAATTTCTTGCTGCTTTATCATAAAAAATACAGAGTAAAAGTTTTTTTATTAATATCACTTGTTTGCAGGCTTTTCCAAACGATAAAGGAAACAGGTAAACAGGTTTTTTTTCGGTATTTACTCAAATCAATGGAGTATAACGGGATTTTTTATGGAAAAAGATTTTTTTTTTTTTGAAGCATGAAATTTAAAGTGAAAATTGAAAGACTATAAAAGTTGTTTTAGCTATTTTTCACTTTATACCTATTTTTATATTAAAATCAGTGACATTATCAATATCGCAGACAAACGGTGATTCGATAAAATAAAGTCTACCCGTCAATAATTCATCTTCATCTACTTTAACGCCTGAAAATATATTTTTTCCCAAATAAAATTTGTAATCACCTATATTACTAATTTTAACGTAAAACTCAGTATTTTATTTCAGCTTTTTTTGTGCTGAGAAGTATTTTAACAGAACTTTTAGGAATGCTCGTATAATTTAAGAGAGAAAGAGAACCCCCGGGGTAATATATTTTCTTTTCACTTGAATATGAACAGTTCTGCATTGTGCCACTCTCCGTGAAAACAACTACAACCCCTTAATCAAATTCACGACAATCATAAACGGTCAGAAACAAATTTCGAATTTGAAACAACACATCTCTTGGCAATCGGGATAACGAATAGATTGTTTCGTTTATGCCGTCTTCCGTGGATTTCCATTTACTGCTAATTATTTTTATATACTCTTTGCGTAGACGATCTTTTTCGTTTTATTGACGTATGACACAAATGTTATGGGAGATTTATTTATGATTTTTTTGCGGGGGGGGGGGAAGGAATGATGACTCGAAAATAAATTTTTAACGTACTTGTGGTTTTGTGTCAACATATGTCTGGAACATCAGTTTGATTTTGAGCTTTATTGACTAAACATTCAATAAAAATATTTTTTAACTAATCTCCTGGCAACAAAAGTTTTGGGTAAACCTAATTCTTTATTTTGAAGTACTGTTTATTATATATTATAATAAAAAAGAATATTCATATGAAAATATCAATCTATTGAAATTCAATATAAAAAAATCAATAAGTTACAGATTCAGTAATCTGTTTAGGACTTCTTTATACACACTTACAAAATTTTATGTTCATGCGCCCCCTTTTGAAGAAGAACTGTATCTAGTACAGCTGATAAATATCATCAAAACCTTAACTAAATATTCTTTTGTAATAAAAAGAAATAAAAATAAATTTAACATTGCTCATCAGGAATTGGTTTGGAAAAGGCTATATGCATACATTATGCTTATTAAAGCCCTTTGTCACCCCGAAAATTTCTGCACGACATAAGCTATAGTCATAAAAGTGAGATATAGGTTTAGTAAAGTAGCTATGCGATGCGGAATGAACAGCGGATGGCGCTATCACTTAATTTTCAATGGAGTTAACATCGCTATCTCAAAACAGATAGGGGGGAGTGGAATAGTTACAATGTGGTTAAGTATTATCGATTTAGGAAGAAAAGACATCTTATTGACATTAATGCGAAGAATAGAACAGTTAAAACGCTCTTTCTATTTTCTGCAGTTTCTTGCCCTATGATGCTACGAAACGATCTTAGAAAGAAATAACTATAATATTATACTTTTAATTTGAGATGTTCGAATTCCTGATCATCAGCAGCAATGCACATTTTGATGCATACTTGTTTAAAAGAAAAAACATTCTTCTTCCGTTTAAGTTTTATGGCGTAACTCCACATTTTAATTGTTCTATTCTTCGAATTCTATTCTTCGCGAGTATATACAGTAGTTTTATGTTGTACTTAATTTAAAATCTTTGAAAATCATTTATTGCGAATCATAATTAAAGACTCACCAAAGTAAATGCTGTTTATGGAAATTTTTTAATACAGACGCAGCAATATCTTTACGTTTCAATTGGTTTTAAAGTATAGGATGATTTTAAAAGACCATCCCAATTTTACATGTAAAATAAAAACAAAAAGCACAACACTCTTGTTAATTGAAATTAAAACTAACAGTTGAATGTTTAACCCATAATTGTTGTTAGCGGTCTCAGAGACCGCTTAATTTTTCAAGTTTCATAGTTTAACTTTAAATTTTTTGGTTTAATTTTAGATACTGGTCAAATTTTGTTTCCTTTTGGAGATTTAGTATTACATTTAGATACTTTTGAATTGCTGAATTTTAATTATTATAGTCTTGAGTAAAAAGGTTTAATACATAAATGGTATTCTGAGAGTTAATATAGCATGTTATTGATCTTTAGATTAAGCTGTATGACAGATCACTCATAGTAGTTATGTGGTAATATATGTCACAGCAGTTAAGGGTGAAATTTAACACAATTACAAGTGTTCAATATAAGCTCCTTCAGAAACATGAACACTATGATGGCGGAATAACTAATTACAAAATTTTCTCAGTAATTTTTTTTAATGATGCCGCAAGAAAGGTCAGGTGTTTGTTCAACAGTTACCAATTGGTGTTAAGAAAATTTGGACATACATATTTACCTCCATGCTAATGCGTCGCACATGACACGCTGATAAAACAGTGAGATAAGTTATCGGACCACCTCAATATTGTTCTCTTATAAATGTTTTGAATTTATTTATAACAGTTTATATTTAAAGCTTTAAACTGTTATTTTACATTCCCAATTAACAACGAGATTAAACTTTAAATAGTCCGAAAAGTTAGGTTATTTATATAACCCTGTAAAATTTGTTGCTATCCTTGGGCACAGAAAAAAACGATTTAATTTTTTTTTTAAGTGTAATGTTGTAAGATTTTTAGTTGAGTTAAATATTTCGTTTTAGCTACTTTATGAGTGAAATAACTTTCCCTATACATATAAAAAAAGGAAATATTTAAATGTACTCACAGAAAAAGCAGGAAGTTTTGTTATTTAGAAATTCTGTTATACTTACCTAAAAAAAGAAATAAATTATTAGTATACAAAAACATTATAAGAAATATAAACATATATCAGAGTTCATGAGCTTCTGGAAATTTTTCAGGAAAAATATTAGTATTTTTTCAGAGAAAAATAAATGTAGACTCAACGCGTGAAATGTCATATTATTTAATAAGGAATCTTCTATAAGAAAATACTGGTATCGAAGAATGTCCTCTTTGGAAAATTCCAGGAGGCGTACGAACCCTTATATGTATAATAAGAACAATAAATTCAATGTTAATGATTATATATATATATATATATATATATACAGGGTGTTTCGCTACCAGACCGACAAACTTTGAGGGATGATAGTAGACACGAAGACAAACATTATTAATTAGGAAACCATGGGGCGCAAACGTCTTCTGTAGGAGCTGGGGCCGTTTACATTTAAGGTCCAAAATTTCAAATAATGATAAAAAACGAAAAAAAGGATAGATTCGTTTGCGGTTTTAATTAAAATCATTCTTTATATCACGATTTTTTTAGAAAAAAAATTTAAAGGTTACGATCAAAAATTGTCGATAGAGGGCGCTTTAGACTTTAGAGTAACGAACATCTACTTTTTACGTTATTTTGTGCATGGGGTTGAAATTATTCTAAAGTTTAGACTTTAACTTTAATTTTAAGCCCGAAATCGGAAACATTGGGATCGGGAAACTTGCGAAAATTGAACTGTGAACAGAGGGGGAGATTTTGAACACTCATAAATATTGGACAAACAAATCGATTTTCTTGTGGTTTGCGTGGAAGTCATTCACTTGTAGAGCAAGATCCCAGGGCCCCCAGACGTTACTTATTTCCTCACAAGTAAAATGCATTGGATAAAGTAGTGTTAGTACGTGCTATGAGCGTAGTGATACCTGCTAGCTTGGACCGACGGTCAATTTACAGGTACAAGGTACCAAAAGTAGGTAAAAACACTACAAATGTTTTTTATTTTCTCAGTCTTGATTTTTATATTATGATGTTGAGGGAACTATTTCAATACTTTATGTAAGTTCCCTGACCAATTGCATGGGACAAACATCTTCCCAGACATACAAAAGAAGCGCGTTCAGCTCTACTTACCGAAGTAATCCATTTTAAGATGATAAAGCAAATAAACTGAAAAATAAATACTGATTTTAAATAAAATCCTCTGAATTTAATCAATGGTTTTTAATGAAGATCAGTTATGAATTGGTAATATTTAAAGGGGAATTAATTTGTAGTATTCCAATATTTTGAATTACTTGAATAAATATTCGAATATTTTAAATTTTCAAAATATTTTTTTTAATTAATATTTTAAAAATTATATTAATTATAAGATAACAAATAAGTTTAATAGGCAATAAGGGTTAAAATATTACTTAAATATTACTGAAGACTTCCATTAGATCATTAAAAACATAAGTATCACGTTCGCGCTCATACTCATAGCGACACTTTATGTATGTCTGGCCGGATGTTTGGCCCACGCAATTGGTCTGGGAACTTACATAAAGTATTGAAATAGTTCCCTGAGCGTGAGCATCATAATATAAAAATCAAGACTGAGAAAATAAGAAAAGTTTGTTGTGTTTTTACCTACCCTTGGTACCTGGTACCTGTAAATTAGACGTCGGTCTAAGCAATCAGGTATCACTACGCTCATAGCACATATTAACACTACTTTATCCAATACATTTTACTTGTGAGAAAATAAGTAACGTCTGGGGGCTCTGGGATCTTGGATCATTGGTAATTATTTTATTCAAAATGACGTACAGCTTTGGTGTCCTGATTCTTTGATAGAGGGCGCTTCCGACACATCTCTGAAATTTCAATGGCATCACTCCTGGGTGTTTTACTACCAGACCAACATACTTCCAGGAAGTGTTAGGGATACAAAGACGACTCCGAATCACATAAGAATGTAACGTTGGAAATGCCTTTTTTGCAAGTTACGGTTAAAGGAATCAGAGAAAATATAACAAAAAAAGCAGAGAAAGAGCGACATGTTAATGTGATAGAAAACCGTTTATTTAACGTTTTACTAGAAAATGTGTTCGAAATTACGACCAAAATTAGTCCGGCAAGCTTGACAGCGACGGTAGATGGCGCTGCAATTTCCTTGCGCTAAATGGCGCTAAACGGTAATGCGCCTGAGCAGCGATCCCTGTGAAGTGATCATTTTTCGAACAGGTTCTAAAGGTAGCAGAATGAAGTATTTGAATAATGAACATCACGATAGGGCTCCTCCAGATTTTACCAATGACGTTTGCCAACACTTCAAAGTAACATATGGATAGTGGTGGATAGGTCGTGGTGGCCGGGTTCATTGACCTGCCAGATCGCCAGACCAATCATGTATGGACTTCTTTTGCTGGGGTCAAATTAAAAATTCGGTGTATGGAACTCCCGTACCATCAGTTGAAGATCTCACAGCTGGTATTTCCGTAGCTGACAGAAAACTATCAGAGATGCCAGGAATCTTTCAAAGCGTGAGGAATTCCACGCGATGCCGCTGTCAAGCATGCCGGATTACTTATGATCGTAATTTCGAACACCTTTTGTTCTAAAACATTTATATAAATTGTCTTGTTTATACCACATTAACGTGCTGCTCTTTCTCTGCTGTTTCGGTTTCCTTTTTTCTGCTTCCGTTAACCGTACCTCGCAAAAAAGGCATTTCCAACGTTATATTCCTATGTGATTTTGAATCGCCTTTGCAGAGCTAACACTTCCTGGAAGTATGACGGTCTGGTAGTAAAACACCCAGGAGTAATCCCATTGAAATGTCAGAGATGTGTCGGAAGCGCCATCTATCAAAAAATGAGGACACAAAAGCTGTACGTCATTTTGAATAAAATAATTACCAAGGAAATTATTTACATGCAAACAACAACAAAATCGATTCGTTTGCCCAATATTTATGAGCGTTTAAAATATCCTCCTCTGTTCTCAGTTCAATTTTCGTTAGTTACCCGACCCCCAATGTTTCCGATTTTGGGCTTAAAATTAAAGTATAAACTTTAGAATAATTTCAACCTCATGCACAAAATAACGGTAAAAAGTAATTGTTCATTACTCTAAAGTCTAAAGCGCCCTCTATCGACAATTTTTGAACATAACCTTTAATTTTTTTTTCTAAAAAATCGTGATTTAAAGAATGATTATAGTAAAAACCGCAAACGAATCGACCCTTTTTTCCGTTTTTTATCATCGTTTGAAATTTTGGACCTTAAACTTTAATCGTCCCTAGCTCCTACAGAAGACGTTTGCGCTCAATGTTTTTTTATTTAATAATGTTTGTTTTCATGTCTACTATCATCCCTCAAAGTTTGTTGGTCTGGTGGTGAAACACCCTGTATGTATATGTATATATATATATAGACATATGTATAAATTCTTTGTTCTCAGTTAATACGAAGCAATATTATGATGAGCGTTGAATGTTGATTAAACACGTGTTTTACATGTTCTCAAACTTTATGAAATAAATAAACGCACTTGTTCAGGAAATAAGACAGCAAATGCCATCTTTTTCATAAATTTCGTGATGATATTTTTCAATGATGAACAATATACGGATTCGCTTTTTTTTAATTGAGCTAAAATTTTCATAGGGCAAAAATCAAACACTGAAAATATTGCTTTAATTGCTAAGGCTCTGATTCAATGGAAGAGCTATACGGACTGACAACCAAAAATGCATCGAAGCAACTCTCTGAAAACAGCATGTTTGTAAAATATATATGAGTAAATTTTATTTATAAATGTTTATTATGCAGGTCAGGCTTTAATTTAGTTTATTCTTTAGACAGATGATGTCAAAATAAGTTTATAAATTCTGGATTTAATTACTGGTCTGGCTGCCGCCGTTTTAGTCATCTAAAAAAAGATGCATTCCTATAATATAACTACTAGGAATGTATTTGTTAAAAATACGTTCCAAGTAGTTATATTTTATGATGCAATTGTCCAGTATATGTTTATAGTTATTTAATAATGCATTTATCAAT
Organism: Maratus speculifer; assembly: GCA_964019185.1. Lineage (NCBI taxonomy): Eukaryota > Metazoa > Arthropoda > Arachnida > Araneae > Salticidae > Maratus > Maratus speculifer. Next base: position 108,536,654 of record OZ025298.1, on the reverse strand, counting down.
CTTGATCGATTTTAATCTTTTGAGCTCGGATTATTGAATTTAGTACCATTTAATCTTAACTCCGGAATGACAGCGGTGTATTAGACCAAATTTATTGAAACAAATTAGGCATTTTTCATATATATAATAAACTAATTTTTTTCTTTACAAAATAATGATTCCAATGTGACATTTGAAATTATGAAGAAATTTACCCACCAGAACACATCACATTCAATTAAAATATGAAGTGTTGGTGATATTAAAATAATAAATGAACTGCTTTGGCAGTTTCTATAATCTATATGAGAAGAATATGAAAAAAATTACGAATGTCAGAAAAAAATATAAAGTTTAAAAATATATTTTTAATTAATGCATTCCTTCATAGTAGCAAATTAATTTACAATGAAATCATCTGCGCTTAAATGCCAAGATCAAATCTGTGAATGACTGATAACCTGTGAATTACGCACAGCGCCATTATCTATTTACGTGGATAATTCAATATTCATCATGCCTTAATCACTGAAGTTCATTTACAGTGATCGAGAATATAGCTTCGACTACATCTAAATCTAAATAAGGAACATCAGTAATGACTAATAATTACGATTAAAGCATGCAAGATCTATTTACGAATTTATTTCATAAAAAGCAGCTTTGTGATTGTCTTATTTTAATTAAAATTTCATTTACTTAGGAAGATTTTTTGTAATGTTAGTTTGACTTAAGATATTAAAATCTAGAATGGGTAAAAAATACGCAAGTGCAACTAAAATAATAGCGAAAATTAATATATAAATATTAATAATATATCAATCACTTTTTAATATAAATAAATATTTTAAAGGGGAAAAAAATCCCATTAACACAGATATCATTGTTTTATATATACCAACTTACTCTACTCCTTTTGCGTCTATCGCATACATATTTCTTTAAAATATCGCATAAGCTTTAACTTTTATCATCTAATATAAATATAGAATAAATTAAAAAAAAATCATTTGGACATTGTAGTCAGTATCAATCAGTATTCTGAATCTTTTGGTTTTGTTAAATATTATTAATATATGACTTACATGTATTATAAGTATTAATCCCCTTAATGTAAACATTTAAGGGTCTCGTGACTCTTAATATGTAGCTGAAAAAATATCTTAAAATAAACCATTTTCACTATATAATATTTTAAAAAGTCACTGATTTAAAAATAAAATTAAAGTGATAAAATATATAAGTTTGGTCTTTCATTTCGTGTTTTTGAAAAATTATAAAATACAGATTTATCATATACAGGAGGCTTCACACTCACAGACATATGACGAGCAGAAAAATGGCACAATAGATTGCGCGCAGGACTTAAAATAAATTTTGAAACTAGAATGATAATTTTGGTACCTAATTATAATTCAGATTATAATATTACAATGGTTAAAAAATTTGTATTTAAAATATTTTTTTTTAATTTTTAAATCAAAGATGTTTTTAGTTAATGCAAAATTTTGAAATTTTCTACAATACAATCACAAAAAACCCATTTTTTTAATTTAAAAAGAAGTTATAAGTTAAGATTGTACATACTGACATAAAACATGTTTTTTGAAACTTTCATTAAAAAACATTCACAAATTTATGAGATACCATGTGCGTCATGCCCAAAAACGTCATTTGGAGAAAAATGACTTCAAAATTTCGGAAACGCCACTTCAGCTACCGGAGAGGATGTAATTCTGAAAGCCGTAACTTTTGTTCTAATGGGAATTTTAAAGAAACAATTATATCCAAATGTTTAGAGAACACAAAGGAGTTTAATGCATAAAAAATAACCTTAATCTCCCTTATTTTCTTCTTAAGCAATGAAGTAATTTTCTTTTATTTGTTTTTGTTTTTATTAAATATGCTAATGTTTTACTTTCAGAGCTGGTATTATTTAATCTTTCGTATGTATTATTCCATTTCCTTAACTTAAACGATTAACTTTATGGCACGCATGAAACCACGTGTAAAAAACTGAATATTACAGACATACTTGTAACCTCTCTGAAACCATGAAAATAAAATGTAACTATAAAACTAACAGAATAGCCAGTGTCTTTTTTTAAAAACGAACTGAGATGATTTCTTAAATTGATATTTCAGGGAAAGCTTTATAAAACCAACTAACTGACAGCAAGCAAAAAGAAAAACTTATTTTTCATTAGTGGAGCTTTATATAAAGCAACAAACTAAGTGCAAAGTGTAAGAAAAAATATTGATTATTTTGATTTTTAATTGATATCTAACTATTACTAAAAAAAAAAAAAAAAAAAAAAAAAAAAAAAAAAATCTAAATTAACGTGCACGAAAGAGGTTATAGACTACACATACACAATTTTTGAGGCTCGCAAATGGGGTGAATTTTGTTAGTCATTGCGAACACACACGCACATACACACACATAGTGGAACTTTCCTTTATAAGTATTGATTGATTTTTTTATACATTAAATGTAATTTTTGTTCTTTTTCTAGAACAAAATACTATACTAAATAAAAATATCAATAAATAAAAATATATATAAATAAATACAAGGCATGACTTTTTATTTTTATATTTTTAGGTTAATATGGAATAATGAATAACAATTTTGGAAAGTGTCCCAGTGCATAATAAAGAAGCTTAACTATTGTTCTTGGGTCAATGCTTTTACTTTATACAAATGTTGTCACGGCATGGCTGAGATGTCTTTAGAAGGACTCTTTTAAAAGAAATATATTTTTGTTTTTCGTAGCATCATAATTTTCTTTGTAGAAAATTAAGATATTTGTTTTGAGATTTTTTATAGATATCATGGAAGGAATAGGGAACATCAAAAATGTAAATGATTTTTTTTTATAGCATAATTAATAACAATAATTAAAAAACTTAATAAAATGAACAAATAAAAAACACAAATACCACGAAATAAAATATGTTAATTAACTAACAAATATAATACATATATATCTTTTAATCTTTGTGTCGCTGCTGAAAATATATTTAAGAATGTTCGTATTTATCTGAGTATACTAAAAATACAATATATGTTCAAATGTTTTTTTACTCTATATTTAACTAACTATAAAAAACAAAGATTTTTATATTTATTTCTCAAAGGTTGTTCATAATACTGCATTTGCTCAAATGATTATCATATGAAAAAAAATAGAAGCGATTTTTTTTTTGTTTTTTTATATCGAAAGAGAGGTTAAGAATATATAAAGTACATGTTTCATACTTAATACATAATGTAATATGCCTGGAATGTAAGCAGGGGTATGTAATAACGCCATTCACTAAAATTTGAGTAGTTCTGAAAAAACTTCGGAAAATGGCACAAGGGTTTCCTCGCTGAAAAACTCTGAGTCATCACAAATCATAAATAGCCGTTAAGAATTATTTTGTTAGATTTGTAAATCTTTTCACTGGAATAAGCACGTAAGTGTGAACGCTCGATGTAAAATCTGCTATATATATATATATATATATATATTTGATATGAAGACAATATATTTATTGGGAAACAATTTGTTTATAACATAAATTTGTAGTGTATCTCTCGTACTTTTAAAATGATGTGGGAGATTTTGGATGGGTTTGCAAGACAGTCAAAAATATACTGCGCAAAATGATTTTAAGATAATAACACCATCCACTGTTGTTATTAGCCTGATTAACTGTTTTAATTGCAGGACTAATATTTTTATTTTATGCACGAAAGAACGTTATTGTCAATATTGAAAACCAAAAAGAATAATGAGAGATTTTTATATCTTAAACTGTGCTATTTTTTTCATGCCAGAAGAATAAAATATGAAACGATTATTACTGCAACCGACTATTGAAATTAATGGCAAGGAAGAAAAAAAAAATCCAATTTCTAGAGCTTTAGATTTTGTATTCTTTGGATTGTAAAATTTACGTGCCATTAATTCCATCTTATTTTATAGTTTGTTTGCATCGCATTACTAAGCATATAGGTAAGTAATAAAACAAAAAAAAAATCAAAATTCACGTCACTATATCTCATGAATACATGTCTACTAAAGTATTCTTTCTTGTTTACATTGCCAATTAGTTGCGGTATTATTTCTGTATTTGTTTGATAGAAATAATATAATCTCAGCCGTAAAAATTGGTAGATCCCTAACATGACGTTACAACTCGAGGTCACCTTATTTAAATATTGTGTCTCAAAAGTATATTAACAGGCAATTTATTTAAATAAAAGCTCAGAAAATGAGGTTATAATTACGAAAAAATAGTATGCAGATGGAATATAAAGTTTATTACAAGAAAGAAATACAATATAGGATTTAGCGATATTTTTCTTTTAATAAAAATTAAAATAAGCTATCTCAAAAGTATATTGATCATGAAGCGCATTGCCTTTATAATCAACGTATGGATACAAATTGCATTTCTTGCGTTCTGTAATTACGTTGCGTCCTGCATAACAACTTATAAATATAAAATCAGCGCCCGTTCTTCAATTGTCCAGTAGTTGAAAAATGCCTCGCAACGTTTATATCTCTGCTGCTGATATAGCTAAAATTTCGAGGTTAAAGAGTCAAAATGTAAACAATTCTGATATTGCTGATAGCATCAAACGTAGCACATCGGGATTTTATGAAATTTTACCAAAAATGCACAATGGGATTACAATTCGAAGTTCATGTCGACCAAGAAATACATGTCTCCGAGAAGATATAGATATTTTATGAGCATTTTGAACTCAAAACATGCATGATCGTGACATTACAAAGACTTTATCGTTTCCTATAACGAGATCTACTTTTAACCTCTTCAGGTCTTTAGTTAATTTTTGAACCACCCAATATTAATTCTAAATGCTACATTGAATATCACTAGAATAATCCAAGGAAATATTTTTTTTATTTAGAACGTGAACAAAAGCTTTTGCTTATTTTTGAAAAATGTGTTTCTAATTTATGGTATCAATCACTTAATTTATCATTTTTACCTTGCCCCTGAAAGGGTCAAGTGTCACAAGCAGTCCAGCAAAATTCCTGAGTATCGCAGAAAGTGCCGGACACCTGTGCGGAATGTTAACTGTAGAAATGTCTATTTTATATTTTTTAAGGTTGGCAGTATTCTAGGAGTTATCAAAATGTCCTTAAAATCAAAATATTTCCATCTAAAAAAGTCTTAGGAAGAATAAACTGGAAATGCTAACAAGAAAAAGTGCCTAATTTACGAATGCCATTCAAGTAAAACTTAGCTTACGCAGAATCTAAGGATTGTTTACAGACTGAATAGCCATCAGCCTAGACCTAAATACAATTAAAAATATTTGCGGAGTACTTGCATGAGACGTATACATTCATAGTCGTCAATTTTATACTATTCAGGAATTAAAATAACATATACACAGTTCAAATGAACGGATGCAGAATTTAAATTTAAATGCAAAATACTCAAAAATTCCGTATATTTTGGGGAACAGCCTATTTTTAAATTTTATCTTTTTACAAAAGTTCTGTGAAACATACAGTGGCGGTCAAAAGTTTCCGGCCAGAAATTTTTTTGAGTTAATTTGTAAATATGCCCATATGAAGAGGAATCTCAAAGTGATATTTATACATTTTATTGACATAATAGTTATGAACTTACTTATAGAAGAACATGTAAATATTAATAAATTTAACTGACAAAATTAAAAATAAAGGAAAACGCATGTTCTCAAAAGTTTCCGGCCACCTTCACAAGTTTGTAAAAAATGGTATTGTACTAGAAAATTACAGTGATCAACACCATTTACGATCAGTATTTTATCGTATGACTATTTTATTAGCTTTAGCAAAAAGTACTACGGCGCAGCAACGTGACATTCACACAATCAACGGTTAGAGATCATCTATGGTACATTTTTACCATATTTCTTGCAAATTTGGCAAAATTTCGGCTGAGTCGGAATATTTATAGTTCCGCAGAGTTTTGTCAACTGCTTTTCAAAGATTTTCTATTGGATTCATGCTCGGCGCTTGGGCTGATCATTTCAAAAACGAAATTTTTTGTGCGAAAACCATTGCTTATTGAGGTTTGCAGACATGTCGTTATCATGTTAAGGAAAATAGATGCGACGAAATTCTTTTGTCTAATAAGGCAGAAAATAGTCTTGCAAGATATCCTTATACATTGTATAATTCACCTGACTGTGGATTTCAAATAACGGACCGACACTTTTTAAAAAAAAATACTCCCCACCGAATAACGTGTCCTCCACCATGCTTCATTGTAGGAATAACATAGGTTGATTTTTTTTCTTTTTTTGTTAGGTTTTCGGACGTTGTGTCTGCCGTAACTTCCAAAACTCTTTTGAAGTCGATTGATGAAAAATAGAACTTTTTTCCAGTTTCCACTTGACCAGACTTTGTGTTCCTTGGAAAATGAAAGTAGGGTCCGTCGATATTTTTTATTACCTCTGAAAATTTTTTAACACCGACTCTTCCATAAAGTTCTGTATTACGTCATCATCATAACACGGTAGACTAACTTATTTCAGCAATATTTTCATTCCGTAAATCGCAATATATTGCAACGGAATTTCCTTGTGGATTATCAATGGTTTTTCTCCTGATAATTCTGTCCTCAGGAATAGTAATTTTCCGGGGTCTCCCGGACCTCTGAAAGTTCTGAAAGCCATAACCATCTTTATATAGTTTTGTAAATATTGTTTAGAGCCGATTTTACCGATCGATAACTTAGCCGCAATATCTCGAGAAGGTTGGCATTTTAGCAAGAAACTAACTACTCATTTATGAACAATAATTGTTGAACTTTTCAAATTTGAATTCAAACTATGCTATATACACGTTGATTCATTTATAAACACAACCAAAAGACACTTTATGGATAGAAAAAACTAAAGAATGATAAGCGGCCGGAAACTTTTGAGAATATGCGTTTTCTTTTATATTTAATTTTGTCAATAACATTTATTGATATTTACACGTTCTTCTATAAGTAAGTTCCTAACTAATATGTCAATATAATGTATAGGTATCGCTTTGAGATTCCTCTTCATATTGGCATATTTACAAATTTACTGAAAAATTTTTGCTGGCCGGAAACTTTTGACCGCCACTGTATATTGTACGTCATGGTTGTAATAAACATTCTATATGCTTGTTATTTTTTGTGATTAAGACTTTATTTTTTGATTTGTTATTTCAAAAACACGCCTGTCCATATACTTTTGAGACGCATTATGTATGTTACACTCATGCAAGTCCACTTTTATTGCCAAAAAAGTTTAATAATTTAACTAACCAAGTGTTTGGAATAGATTATCACGCGGTAGTAATTCACATACGCATCCACAAACAATACTTTTAACATATTCGATAATTACTTAAATGTTGTTTCATAACATTAGATTGGGTTGGGAAAAAAGTAATTTCGTTTTTTTTCCAATGAAAAGCTTTAAAGTCGCATATACCGAGTAATACATACTCAATTGAGCCATGCTACACAGTGTTTGAAAGGTAATAGTCTCTAAAAAATTCTAGATATAAAGGTAATGTGATTTGTTTAATTAGTAAAGAGTTATTATGTTTTAAAAATGAAGATTCCGGAAGATCATTTTTGTCAGGTTTTGCTTTTTTACTTCCGAAAAGGGAAAAATGTGGCGCAGGATCATCGAAAATTGTGTGGTGTTTATGGTGATCAGTTCTTAACTAAACGCCAGTGTCATAATTGGTTTGCTTGTTTTCGTTCCAGAAATTTAGATGTTAAAGATGAATCTCGCCCTGGCCAGCCAATCATTAAAAAAGTCGATGAATTCTTTTAAAAAAATCGCAGTAGACCGATATATTTTTTCCCGCGACATTGCTATGGAACTAAACATCGACCATAAAACAGTTTTAAACCATTTACTTAATAATGGACAGAAAAAGAAACTATACTTGAGTTCCCCATGAACTTACAGTGAAAAATTTAATGGACAGAGTTTCCATTTGTGAATCGCAACTGAAACGGAATGAAAGCCAGCCTTTTTTTAAACGAATGATCACGGGTGATGGAAAGTGGATCCCGTACGACAACAATATGCGAAAGAGATCGTGGTCGAAGCCCGAAGAAGATTCACAAACGGTGGCAAAGCCCAGATTGATGCCAAGGAAGGTGATGCTGAGTGTTTGGTGGGATTGGAAAGAAATTGTCCATCATGAGCTGCTCGAACCTGGCCAAACCATTAATTCAACTATCTAGTGTGACCAACTAATGCGAACAACTGAAAGAACTCGGAACAACTAAAAAAATTACAAATTAAATTCAAAACATTATTTATAAAACTTTTCTAGAAAGATATTCCTTAACTTCTATTGATTTAAAAAATGCGTATTATATATTGCTCATTATATTTACAGTAACTATTTTCATTTATATCATTTAAATTGTTTTAGTAAATTTAAATATTTGAGGGGAAAATTTTTAGCAATAAATCCTTTATAACAAATTTCAATTAAAATTTTATGCGTATGTATTACTGCAAAGAGACATGAAGTGTTAGGAATAAAACTGGAGTGTATTTTAAACGTGACTAGTCCACATAAAATGCATTTTAAACAACTAAGATAAATATTTCAATCTCCTCAAAAAGATGTTTTGAAGTAGAGAATTAAAACTGTGCTTTCGCTGCAGTTGATTAATGGTAAATTCACATCAAAAAGACCAATGATTAAAATAATTTGGATAGAGATTTGTGTTGTTAGGAAATAGGTAACTATAGTGTAGAAATCTGTTAACTGCAGCTTAGAAATTTAAAATGTGTTAATATTATAATATTTTAATCGCTTACTTGTAATGAGACAAGCATACTGAAAGGGAACTTACACTGAAATGTTAAAAGCTCATAATAAATATATGCAATGAATCATATAAATTTTGAATACCGCCTTAACACGAATTTATAAAACTAGCTCTTAGAGAAAAGAGAGCTTTTTCGTTCAAGAAATTGCCAACAATTACAAAATCAACAATATAACTTTTACCACAGCATTACTTTGTTGCTGCACGATTTCCGTGTGAAAAATGATAATTAAACTAATAGTTTGGTGATTTTTTTTTAGAAAAAAATATTACGTCGCAATTTTTTTCTATAACAAGATTTCCTCATGAAATTTAACAAGTGAGAAAAATCATGCGTTAAGCATAGATTACGAAGCACTTTCCAACACTTCCTGAAATCATTAACAAAACTTCGTTCTTTAGGGAAATAAGGTTACTGTATATAACCAAATATGTAATCCAATACTTTTGAACATTCCCATATTTGATCTGTCGGTTGATATACATACTATATAATGGGGAAATTTGGTTAGTAAAAAAATGTCCTGCTGGTTGCAAATATACTAATAGATGGAAACATACTTGAATACTTTTGTTCAGTCCTGTAATTTGTCTAGTACCATTATTATGCGCCAGTATTTAGCTAATATTTTTTAAAACTAAAACACACTTAAAACTACTGAAATCACGTTCTCAGAAATTATCATTCATGTATACAATTCTTTGCGTGGCCTTGTATTTCTTTTTATCTATATTCTGCAACAATTTCTTAGTAAGCTGAATGCAAATCAGCGTAAAAATGTATAACTTATTTAAAACAACCTTTATTTCACACTCAGTTTCAGTAACGTTTGCTAGCTCTTTTGAGTTGCCAGGTATATAAACTATAGCATTTATATACTCCCTATAATATTCATAGATTTAGTGAAACTTAAAAGCGCAATACAAAATTAAATACATTGCATCCATCGATCTTCCATCATCAGATATATATATATATATATATATATATATATATATATATATATATATATATATATATATATATATTTACTTACATACTTAGAGGGTAAATTATTGGGTGTGTTATTACTAAACTTTTTATTATTATTTCTTTTTGTTCGTTTTATCAGTATCAAAAACTGATAAAAACCCAAATATTCGTAAATAAAAAGCAGATACTTTTTTCTGTTGTTTTGTTTAGGTAGATTTCGTATGAAATAGAACAGACAGAATATATTTTTTTAAAATGTCGTCAAAGTGAGCCTGTAGAATAAAACTTTCTGAAGTGATCGCGATCGAAAAATTAAGGAAATGTTCAAATAACAAATTCCTTATTTTCTGACTCATTTTTATATCTTTTTTATCACAGACATATCCAAATAACTGGTTATTTAGAAAGCGTATAATGTGCCGTATTGGTGAGTTTTTTGATAAAGGCAGAATGTATTTAAAGGAAATTCTGTAAAAGTGGGCCTTTGGAACATAATTTTCCAAAGCGAACATGATTGAAAAATTGAGGATTTATTTTAAAACAAATAAATCTCTGACACATTTTTAAATTAAATTTTGACATGTCACGCATTTATCTCACAATTTCTCTTATCTAGGAACTATATAATGTGCCATATTTGACGATTTTTTTTCATAAAGTCAGAATATCCTTCAAAAATCTTGTCAAAGTGGGCATTTTAAGCCAAATTTCACTTAACATGATTCTTATACACCCAGGTCTTACAGAAATATGAAATTAAAAATTCCTCAAAAGCAGCGATTAAAATTGTTAAACTGGTTTTGTCTGTAATCTTATATTTTTTTGTTGTTGTGGAAATGAGCACTTATCTTTGAAATCTACCTACGCCTACAGGTCAAGCCGACAGGGATTTTTTTTTTTTTTTTTACTGACACATTTTATTTTATTTTCAGCATCGAAAAGGTAACAGTTTAAACGAATTAAACAGCTTTCAAGAATAAAAACGTGTTTCAATTTCACATATGAATATATTCTGCAATCAGATTAAAATTCGTCTAATTAAATCTTGTATTACCAAATATTTTACAATCAAGCCTTTAGTTTTTTGATTTAGGAGAATTAGTTATTTTATCCGTTTATATATATTAAATGTACCAATATTCTAAATCTATATTCATTACTACAAGATTAATTGTGTTTTCAGCAAGTTCAATAAAATTTCACAGAATATTGCTTTATTCTAATTAGTGATGTGTGGAAATAAATTACAGACAATGCAATATAACATTTTTGTAGTCATCTGTAAATACTCTTAGTGCTATATAATTGGAATGTATTGTTAGACAATAAGAGAAAAAATCATGCTCTATAACCACAAATAATAGCACGCAATATTATGCATGTAAAAATCTGAAAAAAAAAACATTGAAGGTTAAATATACTTAAAACCCTTTGACGGTTTTTCAAAAAGGTATAATTGTAATGTTGTTTTCTCTGAGTTTTGATTTAAATGATAATAAGATATGATTCTATTATTATTTAAAAAAAAAAACCTACATTTATAGAATTATATTATCTGTTGTTTATAATGCAGTGAAACCTGTAGCTTAGTAGAGCTTAGTGGAAGATAAAAAAACTGCAAGTTTTTAGATGGAAATAAATAGGTGTTTATTAAACATTTTTTTCTTTTATAGTTTGAATTATTTTTTATAATTTATAAAAATGGAATCTCTAAAATGCAAACTACGAAATATAAGGTAATAAAGTATAATATAATCTGAAATAGAAAATTCATAAACTCAGGTCCTAAGTATTTTTGAAAAATGAAATTGCAAATCTTTAAATAAAATTTTTTATTTACACTTGCGGTTCATATATTCTGTTGAAAATGTTTTTAGCTCAATGACTTGTTTTACATGGGAAATAACTGATGCAAATTGCATTATAGGAAAAAACTAGTTGGATGTGCCAATACCAAAGCTTTCTTCTATCTCATACGTACATTTTATTTTTTTTTTTCAAAATTTAGTTACACATGTTAATATTTTAATTTTATTAATTGAATACTATACCTACTACGAATTTCATCTTAAATTTCTGCTTCAGTCTATTAATCGGAGTAAAAACGAGTTTCAGTCTCTGCAGGAGCCGATGTACAGTAAAAGGAAAGGCATTTTTTTTCGAAATTAGGAAGGATGTACTCGCCATACCCAAAAATAATCATACACAAAAAATTTAGTTCAGTTCTATGCATAACTTGAAACACTTTTCAATGGTAAAATTATACAAATGACTCGGACATCTTGGTTATAGCGCCTCCTTCGCCGGATTTTTTTCAAATTCTGGGAGGGTCTGCTGACTATAGCGAAACACTTATATAAAAAAATTCATGCAATTTTAAGCATAACTTCATACACGTTTCTGTGGTAAAATATTGAAAATGGCGCAAAAATCGATACTACAGCGCCCCCTTACGGCGGATATTATTCAAATTCAGGGAGGACAAACTTGCCATAGCCAAACACTTACATATTAAAAATTCGGTTCACTTCTATACACAACTTCATATGCTTTTAGTCGGTAGAATATTGAAAATGGCACAAAAATTGGTATTGCAGAGACTCCTTCCGGCGAATTATTTCAAAATTGAAGAAGAACCTGCTTGCCACAGCCAAAAACATTCACAAAAAATTAGTTCGATTCTATGCATATCTTCATATACTTTTTGATGCTAGAATGGCTACATACGGACACACACACAGTTACATCGAATGACAGACATTTTGTAAAAACATGTTTTTTGGAACCTCTGACCCCTAAAACATGTAAATCAATCGAAAGCTGAAAGTCGAAAAAATTCTATTACAATACTTTCTTCGATTAAAGACAGCAGAAAGTAAAAATGAATTTTCAAAGACCAATTCGAAAAAGCCGCCATGCGCGATGCACCGATTTGACAGAAATCATTGTGAAATTCGGGGGAAAAACAGTAATAGCCATGAAAACTGTTTAACTCACTTGATTTTAACAATCTCTCTTTGCTATTTGCTTTTTTCGTACCAGCTCCTAAAAATTATAATAAATGCATATTTATTTGTGTCTGGTATTCGATTAATACGTTATGTATTTTCATACTCCTATTTTTATGTTTCTGTTATGGAGAAAATATTTGTATGCACTTTTATTATTATCTTGTAGCATTTAGTAATAAATCAAAATAAATTATACTTAGTTGTTTATTTATTCAAATATGTACTCTTTTCTTCAAATTTAATATGAAAAGTTCTCTTATTCGAGTCACATAATTATGATTAAACAAAAGAAAAAAAATTCTGAAAATTTTGAATGTCTGTTTATACTACGCCACATTTTTCAAACGTCATAAAAATATTTTTTTTTTCTTGGGATATGTTATGAAGCAAAATAATAGTTTTATGTACATTTGAGTATATTCAAATTCGTTAAACTTAAATAAAGTTTATTTTTTGTAATTCAAATATATTTTTTTTATTTTTTAAACCTAAAATAATTTCATGGTGAAAATAAAAATAAAATGGATTTGAAATCGTAAAATTACAAATTCTTTTTGGTCAGTTCCTAGCAAGAAAGTGTTTAAAAAAAATAAATCAAAAAATATGTATAGACTTTTTCAATACATATTATATTCTTCAACATGTCAAATATACTAATTCATTCCTTTAATACTTATAATGGAACAGTAAGCTATACTTATTATGCACTTTTAAAGAATTTCCTGATGTTAATAAGGCAAAACAAATTTATTATTTTTTATACTTCCTGTCAAGCTCAATTTGATGTTAAATTACATCCTTGAAAGGCATTTTGGATAAATATTTTTATTTGGCACATTAAGTTTTCTGTTGAGTGATGAAGAAGAAATTGCATTATATACTTAAAGAAGAATGTGATATTAAATGGTCATGGCAAAAGTTATAGCTATTAATGAAATATTATGGGTTAATGAGCCCGTATTTTTTTGACAAATATAGAAAAAAAGTGTATATATTAAGGTAATTGTACATAAACAGTTTATACTTTTACTGTTTCACTTCAAGGTATATTTTATATATAATACTTGTATAAAAACAATGTTAATGCACTTGCATATTTAGGGGAAGCTGGGGACACTTGAGCCATTTTTTTAATTTTAATTTTTTAAAGTTTTTTATAATTTCTTAGAACAAAATAAAATATTGAAAATGAAAATTTTATATTTTTTCTTCAATTGAAAACCACTTTAAATTAATTTTGAAGTATTTTTCTATGTATAATATATTTTTACTTTTTCTTTTACATCGTGGCTCATGGAAGGGAAGTATCCCCATGGAGGGGATACTTGAGCCAGATGTCCCATTCGCACCAGTATTTTGCAAAGAAAAAAACCGATTTACAATATACGCGAAAAAATGCATTAAATCTTTTTCAAATAAATTTGGTGGAATTTTCTGGTGTCGTTGTGACATTTCAGAATTAAAATTATGTGGTATAAAATTCTACCAGAAGAGCTCAAAGGGTTAATCACCATATTTTCAAAATGGTACCAAGATATGTAATTTGTCAGTTTTAGAAAGAAAAATTGACCAACCGTAGAAATAATTGGGGTGACTCAAGTATCCCCTATGCTCAAGTATCCCCACTCTCCCCTACTTTAATTTAGAGTTTGTAAAAATAGGTTCAAGTGAAGTAATTATGACTATTGTGTACATTTTCAACATTGTTATTTTTTTTTACTCTTTTCTGTTTTGAAAAGTGATATTTTTAGTACATAGGAATTAACTTTGAACCTTCAAGAGCACCTCTTTATACTTTAAATTATCAGAGCTGTTTTTTTTTTATTTAAAAGTGTGATTATAATCACTCTATCAAAATCTCACAATCGCAAAAGTTTGGGGTAATTAAGACCACGATATTTTCTTTTTATGCTTCCCTACAGTGTAAAAAAAATCTGTAAAGATACTAAATTTTTTCTAGGAAACTGAGATTCCTAGATTTTTTATGTTGCGGCAACAGCAAAAGTGTATGTAATAGATACAGATTTGCACTGAAAATCAAAAATTCTGTAAGGTTACTAAGAATTTTTTAGGAAACTGGGATTCCAAGAATTTTTTATGCAACTACAACCCATGTTACAGATAAAAATTTAGTAAGGTTACTGCAATTTTAGTAGACTCGTTTGTAAGATTACAGATTTCTGTAGCTTTACAAAAATTAATTCTGTAGCTTTACATTTTTCCATGTAAGGTGCACAGGTAAAATGTTAGTAAGCATACAGATTTCGGCAACTTTTCATCTGTAGGATTAAAGATTTTTTTTACAATGTACACGCATTTGTTTGGACTAATTGTTAGTACTAGAACTCTAGACTGAGAAATCCATTTATATAAAACCTTGGTAGATTTTCTTTAAAATTGCAATCCGGATACTGGGACTTGGATGAGGTAGTTTTCAGAGTGCCTGGAGAGATAGACTCCTTACCTCTAATAGAGAAATGATACATGGAACAATTCAAGTCATAGCGAGCGTCAGAAACAAAGGGGGGGGGGAAGCCGGGTCCCAAAAAAAGCAAAGGCCCTTTAAGGGCACCATACAAAATAAATAAAATAGATGTGAGTATAAATAAGAGAAATAAGAACATTAACAATATTTTAAAAAGTATTTACAAAGTATAATTTATAAAATAGAGACTAGGAGATGGTGAACGTCCAGGAACGAAAACCCTATCAATGAGATAAAACTAGAAAAAAAATATCCTGGGTCGATGTTTTCGAATCCGGATATCAAAAATACATCAGACTAGTGATAAATGCTATCTAAAAATAAAAGGACATCATTATGAGGTCATTATCTAAGAATAAAACAAAATTTTACTGCACACAATTTTCTCCAATAAGGAGGCGATCACAATTCCCTCCTGGTCATAGATACCCTCACTTGACCCTGTATGTTAAAAAACATATTAGAAGTAACCAAAAAGGTTTCCTTTTTGAGCTTTTTGTACAGTGGTTAACATCCACAAGTAAACTGGTTCTATGGTCAATACAAATGATACGCGACAATTAAATGTACATAAAAACACGTGATCTACAGTGAAACATTAAATTAAACTATATTATGATCTAAAGTTATTTTCCAATGTGATTCCTCATATTCCAAGTTTTCATGAGGAATTAATTCGCTAACTGTAAACAAAACTTTATAATATATTTTGAACCCTTTCTTAAGTAATAGAGAATGTTTATTAAAATGTTTATGAAAAGGTGATGTTTTTAAGTCCTGTGATTTTAAAAATCTAATTGGTTTAAAAAATTTTTATTCATTCACTGTATTAACATTTTTAGAAAAAAAAAACTAGAAGCTTTCACGAGCTATGCTGGACGGATTCGTTAAAAGGAATCGTGAATCAAACAAAATACAGCTAGTTAATAAATAAATAAATAAATAAACCGTAATCATTGTCGTTTAATATCACCTATTCCGGCTAAAAGTTGATGTTGATGACATAATAGACCAAATAACTCTAAAATGATTGAAATGCTTATGTTTATTTATTTTTAATACATGTCTTATCTTGAATTTCCCGCTTCACCTAAATCTGCTCCAAAGGTAGGGCGAAATGTCCTAAAACTGAGACGACCTCCTTAAACCTTATTATCTTGTGAGTATTATCAAAATGGATAATCCAGCTAAAAATGAACTGCAGTTTTTTTGCAGAAGTAAAGTGTTTTTGAGGATTTTTTGATGTTAACTGTAGACTTTCTGTAGTGCAATCTCAACTATAAAATCACTTCAGTGATTTTATAGTTAATTGGAGGTGGTTTTGCAGTAATTTATTTCAAACATTCTGTGAGCAATAAACTTTAAAAACACTGTAGTTTTTATAAAGTCATTTTATAATCAAAAATTAAAAAAATATATTTAAGATTTTATAACCGTAGAATCACTGCAGTTAATTTGAAGTTATTATCCAACCATAAATTTAGAAGTACACCTTGTAATGTATTTGTAGTATAACTGTGTCCAAAAAATTCAGACTTTAATCGGAGAGAAATAATTTCAATTATACTTCAAAATCGATTTAGGGGTTTCCCATCCCATCCACTCAGCGAAACATTTATTAGTTCTTACTTTATTTTGTTGCTTGGAAATTATAACTTTTAATATGTTAAAATCCATCTTTTTTTTTATTATTCAGGCATGGGCGTTTCTATCTATGCTTCCTTCCCTCTAACTTAAATTTCTTAGTTCCTTTATTATTTTAAGCTTAGAGTAAAAAAATTCATTTTCACTAAGTTACATTTAAAAAACACTATGAGTGGTATTTTACTACCTATGCCCCCTATCTACAACGGAAATTTCTTAGTTTCTTTATTTTAAGTTACTCTAAACGAATATATAATGCTATGTTTATCAAAATCAGAGAAAAAAATATTAGATTCTAAAGTTATGAGGGACAGTGGTCATTTCACTCAGCAGGCCCTTAATGGGAAATTTCTTTTTATTTTTTTAATTACTTGAAAATTAACATTTTACTATACTTTTGAAAATAGAAGAAAATTAAGATTTTGTTAATCTTTTATTTATTTATTTAGGAAGGGGCAACAGCTCATTTCTACCTTCCTCACACTAACAAAAAATTCTTAGTTCCTCTTATATCTTATGCTAAGCAAAAAAGATTAAAATTTAATATGTTTTTAAAAAATCCGGGAAAAAATTAGTTAAATTTCAAAATCAAGGGAGGAAGAATGGCTCATCTATGCTCCCTTCACCCAACGGAAAATTTTTCATTTCTTTATTTTAAATTACTCTAAAACAATAAATTTTATTATGTTTGTGTAAATTAGAGAAAAAAAAATACTAAATAAATTTCAAAATCCAGGGAGGAGCAATGAGTCTACCCCTATATTTTTTTCTTTTTAAGTCATTCGAAAAATTTACATTATATTTTTGAAAAAAGAAGAAAAAGAAATTTAATTAAATTAAATTTTAAAATCCAAGGAAGGGCAATTTGTTTCCTCTGCTTCCTGCCCCTCTCCCCCTCCATCTTCATAACTGAAAGGACTTACAATTACTTCATTTTGAAGTGGATATACAAATATCTGAATCATCAAATAATTTTTTGAATCACTCTTTAAAATTATTATTCGTTCTAAACTTAACCATAGAAAAAAATATAAGTTACTTGAACTTATTTTCTAATTATATATACATTTTAAAACCACAACAAAGTTTAATATTTCAAATAAATATTAAATTATTAAAAGGATTTAAAATTATTTTTACAATCAATAAAAATGCGAAAAAATCTAGTCATCTTTTTATATTTTAAATTTAAAAGAAAGATTAAAAAATTTTCCTTTGTAAAAAATTACCATAAGAAAAGAGGTCAAATAATTAAGAACCTATTTTTTATTAAAATTAGTTTTTCTATTTTACAAATAGATATTTCTTAATTTAACACATTCAATTACATTTTAATTCCTAAAAAGAAAATTGTGTTAACAGAAAATCCTCCATAATTCCCTTATTTTGAAAAATATTCTTAAATTTATACGAAAAATTCAGAAATATCCACTATTCAAAAATTAATTGATAAAAGAAAAAAAATATTTTTAATTTTATTCTAAAATTAAAAAATATTTATCAGTAACAAACTATTATTGTAACATAAGAATAAAAAATATGTTCTACCTAAATTATCAAAATATATAAAATAATTTTGATTATAATTAAATGTTATTGATTTACTACCTATATTATTTATTAAAGTAAGTGTTTCCATTTTATATGTGTTTTATAAATTATCACAGCGCATATCATTACATTATAATTCATAATAAAATTTTATTAATTGAACAAATAATATTTGAACAAGAATAAAATTAACTAATAATAACACATTGCTCAGTGGTGCACAAAACAGGAATTTGAATATACATTAGTACATATTAAAATAAAATAAAATTTTCAACGTTTCGCGCCATCTTCTGCGGGCGTCTTCAGGAAAATATGAGCACTGAGCAATCACATGAGCAATATAACCACTGAGCAATGTGTTATTATTAGTTAAAGTTTATGGTGCAACTGTACTATATATATTTAAGAATAAAATTATTTCATTAAACATTTATAAGAAAAACCAATTTTTGCTTTAAATAATTTTCTAAGATATTTATTTCATTTGTTTAAATATTAAATATTAAATAAATAATAAAATTACAGCACGTAAAACTTCCATCTTTTTCGCCTCCCATACATCTTCAGCAATAAACAATGACTTATCGAAATGCCTCCCATAATAAACTTATAACCCCTCGCAAACAAGTCTGCGTGTTCGAGTGGATAGAGTGTGCGATACCTGTGCTTAAGGTCCCCGGGGCGATTCCAACTGGTTCTAGCGTAAAAGTATGTGAATTTGGAATGTTGTTTGACAAGGTCAATAAATGGCGCCACCACTGTGGGTTTTTATAAATTTTCGTTGCTTGTCAACTATAAATTCACTGCAGCGAATTTGTGGTTATGTCGACTTAAAAAAAAAAAACTTCAATTATTAGTGCCAAAATACCACAGTTTCTTTGCAGCTTCACTGCAGTTCATTTATACCTGGGAAAATATAGGTTTACTCATTTTTAGTAGATTAGATAACCTCAAATTCATGTCTCTATCTAAACTGCTGCTGAAATGTGTCAAAATAACCTAATCTGACACAAATAATCGTACGTGAAATTAATTCATTTGGACGGAGGTGGGTTGGGGGATTTCTAAAAAGCTGAAATAATTATTTAATAATATTTTAGTAGTCTTTTTTATCTAGAATTTACTACTACTGCTAGTATAGGGATAGTGGTAGCTAGTATAGGTATAGTGGCATTTTTTATAGATTTTTCTTTGTCACTGATATCAGTTCTATAATTTTCCTTCTATTTGAAGACCTACTGATAAATTACGATAATCGTAACCCAAAAAAGAGGCAAATTGGAGGCAAGGACACGGAAAATGCATAATATGAATAAATTGTCCAAGAAATTTCCAAAGAGAGATCACATGAGGGATATCAGCTAAATTTATAAAAATGCGCTACGTCGGAGCAAATTGGTGTGAGAGTCGCGGGAGGTGTATAACATGAAATAGTAGTCAAAGAGTTTTCCAATGATATATGATATAAGGGACGTATGTTTAACCTTTACGCAGGGGCTCGCTCAGGGTCTACCTGAGAATACATGTAAGCCCGAACAGATGCTGTCACAGCCCCTCCGTAAAGGTTAATTTCGAGATTTATCCCCAGAGTTTCAACTATCACGCCTCCCCCCGAAATACACCCTTCCATCTGACTTTCAAATTTTAACACTGTGTAAATATCAGAGATCCTCGTAAAAAATCCGATCTGAAAAAGGCGTTTTAATTTCTAAAATGTTTAAAAACTTACCCCGAAAGGGGGAGAATTGGGAGGAGGGAAAGAAAGATCAATAATACGAAATAGTGGCTTTCCGATGACATATCGTATGACGGGGTGCAAAAAATGTTTGGAATTTTTCCATCCCCACGAAAATTTTTAGACACTCCTTTCAATCTTCTAAAGGGAGATATAAGTTTCTAAAATCGTTGAAATACTTGCTTAATAATTTTTTTTCGGTAGATTTATTTTCTCTAATTTTACGCTCCTACTTTAAACGGCTGGTGAGATACAGCAGGATGTTCTAGAACCTTCGATTACAGTTTCTCCAACCGCTTTAGGGGACATTTTCAAGAATCCCATCTTAGTGTACGCTTAGGTCATTTAAAAGTATTTTCTCTCCAATTTTGATCATCGTTGATTATCGTTGATCATCAGTTAGTCAGGACAAACTATTTTTTAGATGTGTAGGTTATACAGTATTATAACATTTTTTTTTTAATCATATTACAATATTTGCGTATCTGTTTTACTCAACATCCAATTATTCTCTCGCTAGATAGTTTAGATTTTCAGATCAAGCTTTAGATTAGGAAAATATAAGTCTAAATGTTTATAAATGTTGCGGCCAATACCCGGAGCCTGGCCAATTCTAAAACTGGCCGGCCAATACCCGAACTGGCCATGCTTCCTGGCCAAAACCCGAAATACATGAAATTAATAGCTTATTTCGGGTTTTGGCCGGCCAATTCGCGAATTGGCCGGGAAGCCTTGGCCAACATCCGAACGATGATGCATAGGTACCAATGTTTTTGTAATTAACATAATGTAACATTAAAATATACAGTAAAAAATGATTCCGATTGATTATATTGAAACGAAATATTTTTGTGTACCCAACTAAATTAACCAAAAATAGTACACAATTCCCTTTCAATATTGAAATTAATCGATAAACCAAATACGATGACAATTACAAGTTAACCGGAAACTTTACTCGAGTTAGATCACGGACAGGCTGATGTTTAGACTATCTGAATTCATAGACACTTTCAACTATGTTAGAAAGGATTAAGCCGAGTGCTTATATATATTTCGCGAATTGGCCAATCGCATCTGGCCAATTCTAGAATTGTCCAGTCATTTTTTAATGTTGCTGGCCAATTCGGGAATTGGCCGGCCAGTTCTAGAATTGGCCAATTTCGGGTATTGGCTGCAACATAAATATTGTTAATATTGGAGCATCACCTCGACAATGTAATAACGACTACTTTTGTTTATAGAATATCCAGTTAGTTTAGCTTATAAAACAAAAGAAACAACCTTCACGGTAAATGTAACTGACTACACTTTCTCAGTTTTAACAACATATGGTACACAAATATAAACAACGTGTGTTTAGATGGTTACAGTTTGTCATTTTCTCTCTATTGGTATAGTGATTATTAATAAAATAAAACTATCTACAGATTTTAATTTTAATTTTCATAATTGAATAGTGCAATTTTATTCCCAATGAAATTAAGCTTCTTAGAAATTTACTTATATACTATTCGCTTCTTTAACAATCAATAGAAAGTATGTTGACTGAAATGCAATTTTTTATTTGTAAGATTCCATGTAATTTAAATTTTTAAAATCCGCTGGGCAAGATGGCGCAATGAATGATTAATATAAGGTGTCTTTAAAAGTTTTTCTATAATTGTCTAAATTTTTAAATTGTTTGTTAAAAATATTCCGAAATAAAATATATTTTTAATCTGCTAGAAACAATCATAGCCGATTTTATAACAATTCAATCATTTTCTAACGTTATAATTACTCTATGTGTTGTGTGGAATTGCTTCTTTACAGACTATTTGGTTGAAGAGTTCTTATTAGGCGAAACATTATTTTTCCATTTTATTAAAATTTGCAAAACGATGTTTGTAACATAGTTGAAGTGTTTTTTTTTTTAAATGGTAACCAAAAATGTTTCTTACATTTAATACAATTTTACGGGAAAGAAAGTCAAACATCTTTGTAAAATACACACATATATAAGTAGATGAAATAAAATGAAATAAAATAAAATGCTTCTTTTAAGGCGCTTTTGTTTGCGTATTTTATATTTTTATTTTAGCTTTTCTAGGTTTTTTATAACACCTTTAATCCCTTAACGGTCACATTAAATTACGGTTTAAAAATTCAAATTAATTATTGCCACGACTTCTTTGAAAAGAAAATCATCTTATTTAATAGCAAATAAAATAATACCAGAATAGAATCAATTTCACTATTTTATAAAGCAGGTGGGAAACAAATAACTCTGAATAAAAGCTGTGAAGCTTGCAGCCCGAGAATGTCTTGGGCACGACAGTTAAGAGGTTAGAACATAAATGCATTAAAATAATTAGTTTAAATTACTTTATAACAGGAATATCTGTCACTGAAACTATCTTGAAAATATTCCCATCATTTATTATTATTATTATTTTTCAACAGTAATAAACATAACAGTAATTTAATTTACATACATCTTTTTAATAGTAAAACTTAATATAATATTTTACTTAATGCAGTTTTTAAAAAACTTTGCTCTATGCGGATATAATTGAATTAATTTTCTTTTTTCATCATTTTTTAAAGCTTGATTTGACAAGTGATTCCCTACTTTAGCGGCAATTTAGAAGACTTCTAATTTTACAGAACATTATTCTTCATGCAAAATAGAAGAAAAAATCCACAATTTTATTAGATATAAGGACAGTTTGCTCCATTAACTGATTATTTAAATCTTTTCAACGTGAAATCCTAATTTAGTTCTTTTCATCTTATGTTTTATAATGCAACATTAAGTTGCATTTAACGCACTTTTAAGTAAGTTCGCCATGACAAGCACGAGATTACTAACTTATTTTTTTCATCCTTAATGTCAAACCTAATTTTAAAACTGTTATCTTTTTTGGAAATCATTTGAATGAACACTTTTATGTTCGCGGAACATTAGTGTCACGTTAAATAAAAGATGAAATGTTACATTATTAGGTATTTGAAGAAATTATGTCATTATTTGATCATTATAAATAATTCGATAGAAAATCCAAATTTTCGTCTTCTCTTTTAAGCTTTATGCCGAAAAGTTAAAGAATAAATTATATTTTAATTTAATAAGTTCACCGTGCCAAACAAGAAGAAGTTAGACTTTTTTTTTCCAATCGACATATAAATCTTAATTTGATGAATTATGTATTTATTCACATATGATTTAGAAGAACAGTTTTGTTTCTGAGGGGGTTTTCACTTTTTAAAATTATTTCGATACTTTTGTTTTAAATTCAGATATATTTGGCGAAAATATTGGTATTATTTTTTCAAAAAATATATAAAATATGTAAAAAAAAAAATAAAAATAATAAAAGATATGAATCAAAGAAATACTGTACCAGTCTTGGTCGTTGTGTGGCTGTCATCTATTATCCATAATTAGAAACAACAAAAAGACGGGCTTTTTAGAACAATTTTAGTCTAAGAGCCGACTAAACAAAACCCTAAGTCATCAAGCACAAGAAAAATTCCTTTATTTTATGGAAGAGTAGTTATAGCGAAATCTAATCATCGAATGTCTGTTGGAAGCAGTGCACAAGCCAAATATTAATACCACTAGTGATTCACTCGTACGTTTAACATTGTGTCTGCCGTACAATTAAAAGACAGAAAACATGTAAAATTGGGTGCAGGAAAACATAATGCTAAGTGTACGAGTCAACCACTAGTGGTATTTATTTTTGGCTTATGCATCTCTTCGCTTCCGGCACACATGGATGATTAGATTCCCCTATTACTACTCGTCCATAAAATACAGGAATTTTTTGGTGCTCGATGACTTAGGGTTTTGTGCGGCTGGCTCTTGGATTATTATGATATTTCTGATATTTCTCTCACAATTGGGAAAGAAAAATAAGAATAGTGTATATATGATTAAATGAACTACTTGTAAAATTACAACAATGATTTCATAATGTATTACATCCGATATGTAAAGTATATTTTCCATTTATTTACCTAAAGCAATCTGCACTGTGTTAAATCAGATCAGGTTAAGACTACCGGGAATATCTTTAAATATATTGTTATGTTTTTATGAAAAATGAGAAATGAACCTGAATTGATGTTATTTTATTTAAATTTAGCCCATTCAAGTTTTAAGACTTGTCCCCCCATAGAGAACTGTGCATTTAAACTTTTAAGAAATTCTCTTTATAAGCGGTTCCCAAAACATTTGATGGACGCTTGAAGATTGGGATCGAGGATTGGAATAAAATCAAGCGGAATAATTGAAAATGAACGCTTACATATTGAAAAACAAGAATTAAGATATTATTTCAACAAAATAACTATTAAAATAAATATTTGTCTTTGTTTAAATGTTTCATTTTCCATTATCGTTACAAAAATGTTTGGTAATGTCTGTGGGTTTTTATTGGTTAAACAACATCTAAAATGAAAAAAAAAACATATTTGAAGAGATTATGACATCATAATTGATGTTTCATGATAAAATAAGTAAAACAATTGCTCCAAAGATTTTTAGATAAATGTAAATGCAAGAAAAAATATTTTAATTCAGATTAAAAGTTCTTGCGTTAAATCTTTGTGCAAATTAAACGTAATCAATGCACAAAATTTTAATTTACTAATATTTTAAAAATTTAAAATTCTTATGATACCGAAAGATAGAAATATAATAGAGTACTAAAATTACGCATTTAAAATTCACTTGTACACTGTAAAACATTTGTGTAACGTTATACCTTAAAATGAGTGGCAGCTTTGCTGCCTCCTATTTTATGGAGAGATTTTTTTCACCTATATAATGGTGTAATGTAAACATATATTACTGGTGTAACATTACAATATTACACTGGTTATATCGGTTAAAATACTCTTTAAAATTGGACGAAGCAAGGTTACACCATAAAATAGGA
This sequence comes from Maratus speculifer, assembly GCA_964019185.1. Taxonomy (NCBI): domain Eukaryota; kingdom Metazoa; phylum Arthropoda; class Arachnida; order Araneae; family Salticidae; genus Maratus; species Maratus speculifer. The sequence goes on along the minus strand of OZ025298.1, from coordinate 108,511,489 downwards.
GGCAGCAAAGCTGCCACCCATTTTATAGTGTAACGTTGCTCAAATGTTTTACAGTGTACAGTATTTTTTTTTCAAAATAATTGGAGATTTTTTTATGTGGCTACAGTTGATATACTAATCCAGGTTAGTATACGATTGGTATCGCTTTTCGTCATCAATCGCACCATACCATTAACATTATTATTTATAAAGATACTGGTTTAGTACCAATTGATTTAGAAAAAGGCAATAGACACATAAAAGGATTATACGATAAGAATATCTTTGTTGTTAGTTTATTATTATTTATGCGACGGTAAACTCACAAACCAAATTACTCTCACTAATCGCCAAATCCAGAAAAGTTTTGCTGAAATGTGCCGTTGACATTGTCATTTTACCGTAGCGTTTATTAGTGTTAAGCGTAGTATCATTGACCAATCATAATTTTTTTTACCGGTTATAGTTGAAATCTCATAGCAATTTATCTTTAAAAGAATATTTGAAAGATTTTCATATTTTGGAGATATTTAGAATGTTCTTATTATCGTTAATTTCTGTAGCGTATAGTAGATTTTCTATTTTTTAAGCTATGACAAAAAAATTAGTATTTTAGACCAATTTGATAGAAATGATACAATAAGGGGTTAAAGGTTTTCTTTCCAGTGTTATACACAAAATCTATTTTGCTAACATTATAATTATTATAATTTTACCAACTTATTATAATTTCATGTTAAATTTGGATGTTTTTTAAAAAATCCTCATTTTTAAGATTCTTGTGGCATCTCAAGATATAAATTTGGAACGAAAAAGCTTCGTAATTTCATTGTTAACATACAAAGAGAACTTTTAATTACTATACGAAAATTATTTGCTGAAGAAAATATTTTTCCCTATACTTTCGTTCCACCTAAATGTACATGCGTTGCATGACGAAGAGAATACTGCCTTTAATGTTTGGAAAGCATGGAAATCATTGGTTATTTAAAATTTTGCACTAAGCTATTTCGGGAGGTGTATTGTCTAGCGTAGTACTATATAGTTTCTCCTCTAAACACGAAAACTTCTGTTTCTAGGAGAGGGGGATAGGCAGGAGATTTGTATTTTTAAATATTTATTTAAGTTATAAAGAATATTGACACAAACAAATTATTTATAAATTTAATTTCTAAGATCCCCAGTTTACTAGGAAGATTTTAGTAATTTTACATGTTTTCCTACAGTGTAGATCATGTGTTGTAAGTCCTTACCTGTGTATAAGGCCTTTTTGTAATATCATTTGATTGAATAAATTTTTCTTAACAACCACGGGTTTTCAACCTGATTACATTGAAGTTTTAAATATGTTTTCCTTTTTAGATTAAATTAACGTATTAATTTAAAGAAATTGTTATCGATGTGAAGCATCGAAGAATTCTAAGTATGTTGAAGTTTGGATATTTTTTAATTATAGAGTTGTTGATTTGCTCTACTTACCCACTCACTCACTCTACTTACCCATCCCCAAATCTGCAAGTGATTCTGCAAGTGCATGCCGGAATTTGTAAGTCGCGGCCTTATCAGAACGCCATAGATATTTATCCAGGATTTATTCGATTATGTGCAACACTAATTTACATGATATTGGGCATTTTTCTTACATCAATCATGGAAATGTGCGAGACTGATTTAGCCAAGTTTCAATTCTCCAAGGTTCAATTGATATGTAAATACCGATCATTATTAAAATGATTTTGTTGTTCAAATAATAAAAATTTAAAAAAATGTCGGTTTCTTCTATGCGACATTTACTAGATATAATTAGCGAACAAAAATGTAAGACAAATATTTAATATTTGAAATGTGTTGATAAAATTTCATATCCTTCAATTGTGACATTCATCATAACATGTTACAAGTAATAGATTCTTCATTGATTGTAAATTATTGGTAGTATTAATAGATATTGTAACTTTTAAGTAAAGGCATATGAATATATTACATTTCTACTTAAACTTTCTCTACCTGAGTCATTTCGTAAGCTACCCTAATTTACATGGTATTAGGCATTTTTCTTACATCAATCATGGAAATGTGCAAGAATGATCTAGCCACGTTTCGACTCTCCAAGGTTCAACTGATATATAAGTACAGATCATCATTATAATAATTTCGTTATTCAGATAATAAACTTAAAAAAATGTCGGTTTCTTATATGAGACATATATTAGGTACAATTAGCAAAATAAATACAGTCGAGTCTCTCTATAACGAAACTCCATACATCAAATTTTTCTATACAACGAATTTTTAGCAGGAACGGTCCCCTTTTCGCATGATTACATTAAAAACAGTCTCTAAATAGCGAAATATCAATCTCCATATAACGAATTTTTTTTATAAATTGGTCTTAATTTATTCAGTTTTAAAAAAGCTTCGAAATCATATGGAAACAATTTTCCATCACTTATTTTTGATTTATCGTTCAGTGCTGGGTTTTTTTTATTACTTTTCTCCTTGTTCTTTAAATCCAACGAATTCATCTTACCTCCCACACACCTTTCCACATCCCTCTCAAAACAGAGTCAATTGAATTGTTACACATATAAGAGAAGAATTAATGAGAGAGGCGTTCATATGGAGGAAAATATCAAGTATAATTTTTCATTCCTTGCTAAAATTTGAGCTTTTTTTTGAGAACATAACAATTTAATCAACATAACAAAACAACAGAGCATAACAATCAAAACACCAAAAAATACAGATATATTCGTCTGAAATTAATGCAAGTCTTCCTTATTTGATTTTCATTAAGCTTTCAAAAAAATGTCTGTTCTCTTTTTGAAACAGCTTAAATAATAAAGAAAAAAATTGTTAGGTTAATATTTAGTTTTAAACATTTCAAATTCTTAAATTAAAAGATCAAAAATAATATTTAAAATTTACACATTAAATACGATTTTTAACATCATTCTCTATACATCGAATTTCTCTATATAACGAATTTTTTACTGGAACGATAAATTTCGTTATATAGAGACTTGACTGTAAATAAATAAATATTAAATATTTGAAATGGGTTGAAAATTACGGCAATATACAGCATTAAAAACACACACGGAAGATTAGAGAAATCAGAATTTTAACATTATTTTACGTGGAATCATCTAAAAAGGTTACATTAATTTAAAAAAAAATTGCTTATCTGACAATACTTTACTTATCTGAGCAAACGCAGAAAATATTTCCAAGAATAAAAAAACGATCAATAATTTATCATTGTGTTAGTATTCGTCACTAGTGCATTAATTACACATAGTGCAGGTCTTAATGTCAAGATTAGAAATTATAAACATACATATTTTGACTGCAACTTTTCAAATGGATGTTTTCTGTGAGTAAAATACAGAAGTTCAACAAACTTCAGAGGTTGAAATTTTTATTGTATTCGCTGGTCGTATATGGATTTTCGAAAACTGATATACTTTGTAAATAATTCTCCGTACATCAACACTTAATGGCCCATTTATAACAGTTATCTTTATAATCTATTACAATAATTTTCAAACTAATAAGTACTGCATGAAAAGATATTTCGTCCAAATATCAAGAAAACAACACTTTTACTATTCTCCTGCTCTGTAATTTTGAAAATTAGAAAATAATTTTACATTGTTAATTCTATTTATTTTCAAATTAATAATTTTATCTAACCATAAACTTAAATTACTCCCTTCATATATATATATATATATATATATATATGTATATATATATATATGTATATATATATATATATTGTAAAAGGCAATTTACATTAATTATGAAAATCATAAAATCATTTTACATTATTAATTTTATTTATTTTCAAATTAATAATTTTATCTAACCATAAACTTTACTTCCTTCTTGATTTTTTCCTTCTTTCTTTTTCTCTTTTTTATTTATTTATTTATTTGTAAAAGGCATTTTACATTAATTTACAATATTCAGGAAAAAATAAAAAAACAAAAAGAATGTTATTTTGTGTCATCTTGTACTTTTCAAACTTTGTATGATTATTTAATACTTTGAAGTAGTTTTCAGTATAGAAAATAACCTAGATTCCATATATAAACGGAAATATGTTTTGCTTATTTGTAAAATGTGTTACTCCACTTAATTTAAAAATAATTTTTTTTTTTTTTTTTGACAATGAAAAATGAATCTAAGAGGAAACTTAATTGTATACTTCACGTTTTGAATGGTGAAAATGGATTATATTGTATATTTTTGTTTGCAGTGTAAAACCTGACGAAGAAAGTTGAAGCCACTTTTCTCATTGTGTATTCAAGAAAAATATTTCTCAAGAGCTTTTGATGACAGTAAACAGTTCTCTTTCAGATACCCATTTTTAAAAAGTAGAAAAATTAACGTAACTTTCTAAAAGAATACACAAATTTTCTCCTACAACATTAAAATGTTATGTATAGTACTTGAGGTGTTATTTAAGTAACACCTGAATTTCATATTATTGTTGTCACTTTTGGAATTCGCAAATACATAAAAATTACATTTTTAATCTAACAATATTTTTGTTTCTTTATTTTTTAAATTAAACTAACTTTAAAATTAATTTTACTGATCAAATTTAAAATATCATGAAAACATATATGAAATGCGTTAATATGATTTATTTAATATAAAATATCTGATGTAATGTTTGGCTAATAAATAAAAAGAGCCATAATATTCTCATTGTTGAAATTAAAATTTCCGAAAAAAGGTTATTACCGCAATCGGTATATATAACTATAAATCTACTATCAAATAAAAATATGTGTAATTAAACTGAAAAGATTTGTATAGTTTCTCAGACTTGGGCCTAAAGAATAGCATAAATTGGCTTTATATATTTTTATATGTTTTACATAATTTTTAACCGAAAAAAAGGTGAAAATTTGTTTTAATATTTTTTTTAATTTCATAATTTTTAAATTTTTGTAATATTTATACATTTTTTTGTAATAAGACTTAAATTATTTAGTTATTTATAAGCATTATGATAAAAACCCTTTACTGTTATTTTACGACAAAAATCAATTTCATACTATAATACAGGTTGTACTCTCTTAAAACACAAAATAACTCAAGTTGAGTTTAAATCTACTCATCGCACGATTCGACGTCAGCTTCTCGTAATAAAGTGAAAAAACTCGAGTAAACGAGTTGTTTTTAAGGAATCTGAATCAAAACAAGTAATTTAAATAAGCATTTTAAATCAAGATGAGTGAAACGTTTAAAAAAACAACTCATTCACGATCGAATAAATTCCATCATATCTATATATATATATTATTTTATTTTGCATTAATTATTAAATACTGTTAAATTTGTCGAAAAGTATTTTTGTTTACATCCAAGCATTTAAAAAATTGATTTCGCGTTTCATTTCCTGAACATAAAAAAATAACTAAATAAAAAATTTTAAGAACAAAAATTTTTTCTTCTAATTGGCAACATTATTGTGTGCAATAATAGAAATACTTACGAAGATAACTTGCACTTTTAGTTTAGATTTTTCTTTAAAAATTCCATAAAAATATGTAGAAAGCGATTTTAATTTATACATAGTTTAATGTTTCATTTTTTATTCTAGTAAACGTACCCGTTTACTAAACTATCAAAATAACGTATATGATTTAAAGGCACTGTTTAATCTGGTAAATTTTATACCATATCCATTATAATGTAATAATGATAATTTCAAAGATCATGATAATCATTGTACCTGAGTGCACATACACAGGACATTTACTTCAATCAGGAAACGATGATGAATGGCGAATTCCGAGACAAGATACAATACAATAAAGCGTATTACATAAACTTTCGCCTTCTAATTGATTTATATGCTTTGTAATTTATGTTATTAGTAAATTATCAATTTTCTGTGAAAATAAATCCTGACAACTATATACCGCCTGAAATACAAACCTCTTAAATCTTTGATTTGCAGTAATAATGTTAGTAGTTAAAATTGGTTAAACTTAATTCAGCATATAATATGTAACTGATAATGAGAAAATTCATCAATGTATTTTCTTATTAATCTCTAAGAAGGGGCAATTTTTTATTCTTTTTTGTATGAGCAGACATATAAGGTATTTTTTTTTCTAAAATTACTTATACAGTTTCAGATGCTATATTTTTATAACAGTAAACAGAAGTCTGTTTCATTTTAACAGGGAATGTTCATTTTTAGTTACCATGCAATTACTGAGAAAAAAAATGAGAAAATTGCGATATTGTGGTCATTAGAATTTAATTAAATATCCTTTAAATTTATAGGACTAACGAATGACATTTGATAAAAGAAATATATTTTAGATAAACCACACATATTTCAATTAATATTTGTTGCTTTCAACAGTTTTCTTGAAAATTAAAATATCTCATGTAGATTTTGCCATGCACAAATATACAAATATTACTCGCTGAAAAAAAATTACAATTGAATCCTTAAAAGGTATTTTTGGCAAAATAAAATTAAAATACTTATATGTTTTAAATCTTCGAAAGCACCTTGCATTTTGATTCTTTTTTTTTCCCAGAGCGTTTTTAATCTTTTATGCCATCTCTCTCTCTCTCTTTTTTTCTAATTCTTATAAAAAATTAAGTTATTCTGTTTTATATCTAAAGTTTTAGTAACCGTTTTCAAGTAAAAATATATTTATTTTTTATACAAAGTTACATATAGCTCTTGCACAAAACGTTAAAAAAGGTATTGCTAATTTTAGAATAGCGTAAGTATATTTAGAATCTATAAGAAATCATTATTTTATTTTATCTATATTATATTATGTACTAAATGTGCATTTTATGAATTAAATAATAACACATTTGAAATTTATTTGCTACATTTACATATTTTGCTGGACATATATAGACATGGAGACGGCAGCACAGGCAATGATCTTATCGAGATCACGTATAAAAATTTATGTTTACTTAAATGTCGATTCACATATTAAAACACAATCGGTCTGCTAAGTCATATCTTAATGGAAAATACTTAAAAAACGGATTTCAGCGGTTGATTCATAAGTTTACCATTATGGTTTCCTGCTCTATGCTTTCATACTTTTGGGAGCGGGAAAGCATAATAATAATCTTACGAGACAACCGCTAAAATTGGTCTTTTATGTTACGAATTTGAATATTTCCAACTGAGCGAAAAATTGGCAGCCCAGGAATCGAACCCGGATACTTGGCTTATAAGGCCAATGCTTTATTTGTTAAGCTAACCGGGCGATAACCGGCAGGGATTTTTCGCTCAGATAACCTTCTTGGCCGTAACATCTGGTCTGTCATTTAGACAGCTCGGCAGAATAAGCCGAAGGTAATGGAACTCTATAGAACGATGGATACGTAGATATACTATTATTTTAACTCAATCTAACTTATTGGTAAAGTTATCATACGAAATTGGTTTTTTATGTGTTTTCCATCTAGACATGACTTGGCAGACCGATTTAGTATTAATATGCAAATCCAAAATTAAACTTTTCCAGCTTTTCATCCGTGAACTCGATGAGGTGATTGTCAGTGTTGCCACTTCCTTTTCCAATATAATTCTACCTAAATTTTCTAATCATTGGTGTACTCTATATTATACCTTATGTATAATAAATCTGATGCATTATAGTATGAGTATAAATATAAATTTTTCTTTTGTACTAAAAGTTTTTAATAGGTTAAACAGCTTAAAACCTTAAAATTAAGTGCTTTTAAATGCATTTATGTTATGTGTCATTCTCAGATAAAGGTAATTTTCATGTCTTAGACCAAAAAAAAGAAAAAAATAATGAGTCTATCGTGAATGTTTTAATTTAATTTTTAAAAATAGATAAAGAACTACATTGTGCAACAGTTTAAACGTGGGAAAAATAATAATTTTAATATTAAAATATTAAAAAAAGGTTTCAAATGTCATTACCATGCCATGATTCTAACTTCAAATTTAATAATTCAAAATTACACTGGAAAGTGGAAGTGTTGGAAAGCCTTTGAGAAACAACAACAACAATATAATAAATTTTTATCTCTCTACTTATGATATAATTATCATTTTAGCATCAAAACATTTTATTCACTTAATTTTAATTAATTAAACTTTGTCCCTGGAGTTGATGGTCATTACCATGGTGCAAAATGTTTTCATTCATAGCTCTTCACTAGTGGGCACCAGACTGTACTTTTAGGTGCTGTATTGTAGAGTTCTTACATGTTCTTACAAGCAGTGCTGTCTAACTTTTTTGCAATAGGTATGTACTGTTTCATTTTGATACGTTTGTTCAAAAACTGATAACAATTTGTTTTTTAAGTGTCATTACCATGTTCATTTTACTAAAATATAATAATGCAAATTATTAACTGTATTAATTGAATTATATAGATTTCAAAGACTATTTTGTACTGTAAGTAAATGTACTGTAAGCCTTTAATTGCTATAATTTATCCTAAAATGAGGTTAAACATTAAAAATGTCATTACTTTTCCCAAACATGGTAATGGCCAACAGGCCACGAAGATGAGAAATTTCCCGATTTTTTGTATTTTCTAATATTATTTCACAAAAATTATCATCAATAACATAAATTTGAATTACTATAAAAATTTAAAATTACAGACTTATTGTTTAAAAATTTAATTAAATCCTATTTTACAAAGCAATCATTTTCAATATTAAATAATTAAAATTGCTTCTTTAAATTTGTCTTTTAAAAATTAATTTATTAAAATAAATACAGCTTTAGAAATTTTGGCATATGTATATTCGGATAATATATATATATATATATAATAACTTCGATAACATAAAGATTCCCTTAAATATCTTTTATAAATCGGGATAGATCAAATGTCAAAGTAAAAAAAAAAAAAAAAAAAAAAAAAAAAAAAAAAAAAAAAAACTATTTTTCAATAACTTAATGACATTCATTTCACCATTCTTTTACAATAAAAAGAAATTCGTTTAAGTACTGCATGAAAAGAGTGTTTTTTATACTTACATTTTTTTTAAATATATTTTCAATTTCTCTTGAAATATTGAAAATTCGCAAAATAAATATTTGTGTTCTCAACATATAATTAGGATTTTATGAAAGCTAATATATATATATATATATATATATATTCTATTTTATTATATAACTTCTTTTATGTCATTTTCATAAAGACGTGGAATATAAAAGAATAGCTTAGCGTCTTTGTTGTACAGTGGGCATCTCTCCAAAATTGTCATTTTATCGCTCGAAATTCATTTGCAAAAAGCAAGAGAAATGGAATTTATTTATTATTAAAGTATTTTATTATTTTCAAAGAATGTGTTTAGTTCGAAGTGTATTCATCTGCCAGAAAATTGTTAAAGTGAAGTTTGAATTATCGTTTAGCGTCCAGATATTATTATTACTATTATTACTATTTTCATCTAGTATTCTTTATATAAGTGTTCAGTTTTTAAAAGATCTCGCTATTTATTTTTCAGCATTTAATGATAAAAATAAAAAAACCTCGGATAAAAGAAGATGCAGAATAGAATAATTTTAAATTGAAGTTTTACTCTTTAAATTTAAATATAAATGTACATTCTGAACCGAACAGTTTACAATTGAAAAGAAAAACACTTTAAATGTATATATTACAGGTCGAAACCGATTTTAGGTCAAAATAGGTTGTCATAGATCAAGTAAGTTTGTCCTAACATGCACCAGACAAACTAAATTTTCCTAGGCCAAACTAGTTTGATCTAACGCACATACAGGGTGAGTCATAAATATCGAAACAATAGGCTATCTCCTTAAGCCTTATTCTCCTATTGCCTCTAGACCCATATTTCCAATTGCAAAAATTCATGAAAAAAGGTGAAATTTCTAATAAGATAAGTTGCAACTCCATGGGGGGGGGGTCTATATGAAAAAATACGAAAATTAAATTTTTATACGGCCCCCGTAGAGCAAAATTCCCAATTAGGAAATTATTCCTTTTCCATTCCTAAAATGAACAAAAAAAATTTCATCTTCTTATCTAAAAATCTGACAGAGATATTAAAATCCAAAATTCTCCAAAATTCGTGACTTACACCACTTTACCATGCTTGTAAACAAAGCGTTCTTCACCGATTTTCAATGAAATTGAGGGATCGTCCACAAATTATCTGTTATTAAATGTCGATTAAAGACAGTGTCTCTTATTTGGACATAATAAAGCAGCGTATTGATTTAAATCAAAACTTGTCTTCAAATTATGTTGATCGTCAGCGCTAAAGATCTGTATGGATCGAATTATGTAGGTCCGGTGCCAACCCAACCCAAAGGGAAAAAAGTTCTGCCGGCATGGAAAAATGTTAAAATCATAACCCAGACGGGCCTAGAAAAAAATGTTTTAATCAGATCCCAGCTCAGTCGTGAATTTCTACATAGTTTTTTACTTCGGTGTGGATAAAAATTCTTTCGTATGGAGGAGTTCTGACCAAAAATACTTATTATAGCTTTTCGTTTTTTATATTTATACGTTTTATTATTAAAGAAGCTCCAAAGGCTTTGATGTATTTATTTTATTATTGAATTTCTGTTTATATTGAAATGTTTCACTTATATTTTAATATCGCTAATCCATATCCCTTGCGTTGCAGACTTTGAAAAATGTTATAAATTATAAGCTTTTAAGACGGAACCCCATAGGAAAAAAATACGTTATAGACAAATACCCTTCCTAGGAGGGTTATATGGAGCTTATTTTTTTCAGGTATTATTGTATGTATTTTGCATGGATCAATACATTTTCCGTTTAAGACAGAATTTCGTCATATGATTTCGACAGAATTTCGTCAGAATTTCTAGGATTTGAATATACTATTCTTAAAATAATAATAATAAATAAAGTTTTTTTTCTTTCTTTTTTTGTAAAATAAAAGTAATTTAAAAATCTAGGTGGTTTTTGCAAAAATTTTGATTGGTACAAATTTTACTTATTTCAGTCAGTCAGAAACAATGATTTTAATACGGATTCTTCGAGACCGGTGTTGAGAGCTTCGTCCTGCGCAGACCTAGGAAGCAGTCCCATCCGATATGAAAAATACATTAGGCCCGGAAAGGCGAGTGTTCAGAAAAAAAGTAACGTGTCTGTCCTGATCCGGCCTGGGCACAGAATATACACGGTGTCCCAAAAGGTCGTTTACAAACTTAACATGCTGGTCTGTCGTATCATGATGAACAATATTAAATAGGAGACTAAGGGTCCCAAACGTCTTCCAAAGGAGATATGCGCCATTAGAGTTTAGGGTCCAAAAATTCAAATGTTTATAAAAAACAGAAAAATTGGTCGATTCGTTTGCGGTTTTCACTAAAACTATTCTTTATGTCAGTATTTTCTTGAAAATAAATTATAAAGATATCTTTCAAAAAATGTCGATAGAGGGCGCTTTAGACTTTGGAGTAATGATAAACTAGTTTTTACCATTATATTTTGCATCTCATTAAATTTTTTTAGAAGCTTAGACATAAACTTAAATTTTGAGCTCAAAATCTAAATCGTTGGAAGTGGTTAAGTAGCTCAAACTGAATTGCGGGGGGAGGTTCAAATTTCAAATGATTATAAAAAACGGAAGACTGGTCAATTGATTTGCGATTTTCACTAAAATTATTCTTTATGTCAGTATTATCTTGAAAATAATTTATAAAGATAAAATTCAAAAAATGCCGATAGAGGGCGCTTTAGACTTTGGAGTAACGTACAACTATTTTTTTCCGTTATTTCTTGCATCTCATAGAATTTTTTTAGAAGCTTAGACATAAACCTAAATTTTGAGATAAAAATCTGAATTGTTGGGAGTGGTTAAGTAGCGCAAACTGAACTGTGTTCAATGGGGGTGGGAAGGTTCAAATTTCAAATGATTTAAAAAAACGGAAAAATTGGTCGGTTTTTACTAAAACTATTCTTTATATCAACATTTTCTTGAAAATAAATTTTACAGATATCTTTCAAAAAATTCCGCCAGAGGGCGCCTAGATCTTTATAGTAACCAACAACTATTTTTAACCGTTATTTTTTGTACCTTATAAAATGCTTGTAACAGTTCAAACTTAAATTTTGTGCTCAAAATCTGCATCGTTGTGAGTAATTAAGCGGCTAAAAATTAAACTGCGTTCGAGGGGTGGGGAAGGTAACATTTCAACTCCTGAACACAGTTCAGTTTGCGCTTCTTAACCGCTCCTATCGATTTAGATTTTGAGCACAAAATTTAAGTCTAAACATTTGCAAACATTTAATTAGATTGAAAAAAAAACGGTTAAAAATATTGTTGGTTATTCTAAAGTTTAAGGCGCCCTCTAACGGATTTTTTTTAAATTTATGTTTAAAATTTATTTTCAAAAAAATCATGACATACAGAAATATTGACATACAAAAATATTGCATATTTTTAGCGAAAACCGACCAATTTTTCCGTTTTTTATAATCATTTGAAATTTGAACCTCCCCACCCCCATTGAACACAGTTCAGTTTGCGATCCTTTACCACTCCCAACGATTCAGATTTTCATATCAAAATTTAAGTTTATGTCTAAGCTTCTAAAAAAATTTATGAGATGCAAAAAATAACGGGAAAAAATAGTTGTACGTTACTCCAAAGTCTAAAGCGCCCTCTATCGGCATTTTTTGTATTTTATCTTTATAAGTTATTTTCAAGTTAATACTGACATAAAGAATAATTTTAGTGAAAATCGCAAATCAATTGACCAATTTTTCCGTTTTTTATAATCATTTGAAATTTGAACCTCCACCCGCAATTCAGTTTGCGCTACTTAACCACTTCAACCGATTTAGATTTTGAGCTCAAAATTTAAGTTTATATCTCAGCTTCTAAAAAAGTTTAATGAAATGCAAAAAATAATGATAAAAACTAGTTTATCGTTACTCCAAAGTCTAAAGCGCCCTTTTATCGACATTTTTTGAAATTTATCTTTATAATTTATTTTCAAGAAAATACTCACATAAAGAATAGTTTTAGTGAAAACCGCAAACGAATCGACCAATTTTTCTGTTTTTTTATAATCATTTGAATTTTTGGACCCTAAACTTTAATGGCGCATATCTCTTTTGAAAGACGTTTGGGACCCTTAGTTTCCTATTTAATATTGTTCATCATGATATGACGGACCAGCATGTTAAGATTGTAAACGACCTTTTGGAACACCCTCTAGATTTTTTGACATCCTCTCCAGTACGATAAAATGCTTGAAGTTGTGAGAGGTAAATTTCTAAAAAAGACTTAGAAAAGCATTCTTTTAACTAAATGACGGGCAGTAAAACAGTACATTTCGTTTTTTTGCATAATGAATTTTTCCCAAATATTTCTTGTCTTTAAATTATTAAAAGTTAAGAATTGTTGAAGAAAAAAAAAGAAAAAAAAATTAAAACATGTCAGTTTTATTTATTTTACATTAGTTTTATTTCGGGCAAAATTGAAAAAATATTTACTTTTGAAAATATGATTTTTTTAAAGTTATATTATTTTTTTAATAAATATTTTTAATAGTTTTAAAATTAATATTGAAAAACAAAGCTAAAATTAGATTTTCATTTTTAATTAAATGGAAAGAAAGTGAAATCCGATAAATAATGTTTCGAGTTATAACGATTTTTAATTATCCCATTTAAACCAGTACTAACAATATGAAATTTTTATAAATTTTAGGATAAATTTTAGGATGAGATTTTCTTAGCAAATTATATGGCTAAACATCACAAAAAGTATTAGAAATCAAAATTCTAACTCAAAAGATAAATTTTTTACCCGTTTCCTAGAACTGTTAATGTAACATTGTCTTGTGAATTGCGCGCATTTCAATTTGTGTCTAATCCCTTAAAACCTGATGAATAATTCAAACGTCTATAACTCTGCGAATTTTAAAGATATGAAGATGCAACATTTTGTGCCTTATTTAGAACTGGATAAGGAAAGTTTTCCTAATTGGAATTTTTATCCTACGGGGGCCGTATAAAAAGTTAATTTTCGTAATTTTTCAAATAGACCCCCCATGGATTTGCAACTTATCGTATCAAAAATTTCACCTTTTTTTATGAATTTTTGCAATTGGAAATATGGGTCTAAGTGCAATATTTAAAGAGATAGCCTATTGTTCGATATTTATGACTCACCCTATATAGTAAAAATTTTAGTCTGCTATTCCTTGTCATAACCAGTTCATTGTTGAATATTTAATTTAAAGTGCTTTTAGTAATTTTAAACATCGCTGCGGCACCAACCTTCTAGTTTATCCGCTGAGGTCCAAAATAAGGCGAGCGATTCTAACATGGCATCATTACTCAAAACAGTTTGTATGAATCTTTCTAGTTTCCACTGAAGCACTGGAAAAAGTTCAGTTCTAATGAGAATCAAGTCACCAATCTTTAAATTTATTGACAGACGTAAACTCTTGAGACAAATGTTCTGTGTTCCATCGCTTCCAGAAGTGTCTGAACACTCTCTGCGTCAGCTATGAACGATAATATCCTGAAGGTGGAACCTCAGAAATGTCAAGCTCTGGAATAGCTGTTAAAGAAGCACCAGTCATAAAATGACCTGAAGTGTATGATATTTCTCTGAGGTGTCAAAACTCATAGATCATTTGGATCACTTGACAACGGACACAAAGGTATCGAGTCAAAACAAGCTTCAATTTGTGACAATAATGTTGAGAACTTTAAGTGTAAACAGTTAATTTCCCATCGTTCTACGCAAATGATTTTTCACTGACTTTATGTTAGCTTCCCGCAGCTCATCAAAATGTGGAGCTGAGGGAGAATTAATTATCCAAACGAAAATTTCCTTAGATACATTGTTCGGTAACGATCGATATTTCACTGTGGAGGATATAAATTTATATAACTCTCTGATTTTTTTACTTGTACCCTTAAAATTTGTAGAACATTTGTTAGATAATTCAGTTGCCTTGTCTCTACGGAGAACTAATCTTTTTAGAGCACTCAAAAACATGAACGTTCAAAAATCTGGCATTAATTCAAGATAAATAGCATAAGCATAAAAACATATGAAAATAGCTACATTACTCTTAAATTCTCTAATACATGTTCATTTTCTCTCTTTACACATAAAAGGACCACAACAAACAACTCCTGTCTTCAAAAAAGGACGATTAGGCAATAACGCATAGCGTGCCGTTACCCATTAATTGGGTACTAATAGCATGGAAAAACTTTAGATATATCTTCACAATTTTTTTCACTGCTTCTCGTCTACTTGGAATCCAAAATTTTGTTCAACGGACAAATAAAAACAGCTGCACTCCAGCATGTAGATAAGTTATATAATAATGCCCAGTTAGCACTGCAGTAATATGATGAGATTTAGGCAACACTAAAGGATGTTTCTGATCTTCAGATATATTAGCATGTCTCAGATTTCCTACAACCCGAGTCCTGAAATGAATTTAATGTGAAATGTTTACTCGACCGTTTTAAAATGATGACTTAAAGCAGAGATCTCCTCAGAAAACACTGGTATTGTACCAATTTCTCAAGTATCGTTCTCACTCTTTAAAACTCTGATGTCAAGAGTAAAATTGTATTCACTAAGATAACTTATTTAAATTGTTTACAAATCTGAAGCACCACGAAACGATTCGTATCAGTCTATTATAAGTGGAATATTTGAAAATCACATAATCATCACTAAGATCGAGCACAATTGCAACACAGTTTCTCTTTTCGTCTTTTAAGTCTGTTTTTTGATTTTTGTAACCATTAAATGAGTCATTAGGTTGCCTGTTTTTCAATGGATTTCTAAACCATTCAAGTCCATGAACCACAAATCACAATTTACTAGTTTTGAAGGCAAAATACCTCTTGTTCTGTAATCAGCAGGATTTTCAAGTCCAGAAACATGATTTCACGGAACATTAAGAAGTGTCTATTGGATTTTTGAAACACGATTTGCCACAAAGGTTTAGCATCGATGAGGCTCTGAAGAAAGCTATGCCAGTGCAATTCTAGAATCTACCCAGACAAACACTTCAGTCTCTGTAAAAGTTAAATGATTTAAAACCAAATTTAGCAAATTTTCCAAGAGAAGAGCCACTCACAATTCAAGTCTTGGTATGGACTGAGACATAATTGCTGCTACCTTCGTCTTAGATTTTAAAAGATTTACTGTTATTTACTCATTATGAGAAATAGATATCATATATATTACCGCACACTACACTTTTTTCAACGCATCAAAAAACGCATGACTTTCTGTCCCATTTTATTTATAACTAAAACAAATCGAATATTCTTCAATTGAAAAATTGACATTAAGTCATTCCTAAACTCATAACAATCGCTTATTAAGGATTTCAGTAACATGCTCATCTCATGTTAGTGAAACTTTCCAGAAATCTTGCAACAGTATCTACATGAAAATGATACAAGGGGATGGCAAGACAAATGGAACAAACACCTTTGAGACCTCTGACAAGATATCTCATTCTTAGAAGATCTATTCCTTTTTGTCATGGTCTGAAACAGTTAAATAAATATATTACTTATCTAATTCCACCAAAATATTTATATAAAAGGTGAATGTTTTAAAATCTGGTGATTTAAAAAAATCAATTGGATTTAATAAACTTTTTATCATAAATTCCACTGGATTCAAAAATATTTTCCATTATTACGATTTATTCCACATTTTTTAAAAGAACAATGAATGCTATGATTCATTATTACCTTCTCTTCATTTATCAACAAAAGCATTCTTCAACAACCGAGGCACATTAGAAATTCATTTTCGCAACTTAAAAATACTTCGTTTCCTTAACAATGTTAATTGATCGATTGGTTTTACAACTTCCTCTTCATTCTGACCCCCGGAAAATAAATCATCTATATAAAATTCCCTTAAGGGTGTTCTCAACTGCTCCGTTCGACAAGCGTAAAATGTTTTGACATATTTACAAACTAATTTTTTAACGGAAAGGTATGAAATTGGAATGCTTGACAATGCAAGCGATTTCCAATCGAACTTATTTTTCCATTTTATGATATTTTAACTACCTATCCAGTTCTAAGCTATTTCGATGACGTAATCACCCGTTTTTCGCCTGCTTTTCGACCAGTATTTCTGCTTTCGTCGGGTAATGTGTTCAAAGGTGTCAACTTTGAAGGCTTGTTTTGAAAACTCTATTGCGTTTTTAAAAAACAGAAAATTGAGTGCAATTAGACAATTTCTGAATAACAACACCTGCTATTTTCAGGCATTTCCGAACAAAAATAAATTAAAGCATGTGTCACAAAGTTGCCCTTTTTTATTTAAGAACACCCTTAACATTGCTGCGATGCCAACGGTAATTCTGCCTTCTCATATAAGACAAGATGATGAAGATCTCTAGTAGATTAAAACGGGACAGATGCGGCACCGTAAGTAAATGTTGTCAAACGATATTCCTCTAGAGAATCCTGGGTACTTTTTCTTTAAAGGATTCCCATAAAATCTCTATACACAGAATTAATCAAGACCTGTCTAAACATTTTCTCTATATCGTCACATAAAACTGTAGACAAAGTTCTAAATCTTAAAAGAATTGGAAAAAGTTCTAGCTGTATGCGTAATCCGATCATAAGAAAGTCGTTCAAAGATCGCTATGTATCGCTATTTAAAGTTTTCACATAAGTTTATATGTTTCTGTGCAATATCCTATTCGGAAATATATTTATGTTTAATAGTGTTACGCATAGTCCTATGTAATTTTCAGTTTTTAAACATAGCTGCGTAAAATTTGTGAACGTACATCTATGTAAAATTCTGTTCTTATACAAACATCGGTGTAATATTCTTACACATATTTCTGTGTAATTTAGAAAATAGACAGATATTTGTGTAATATGGAAAAATTTATAAATTACGAGGGGCAGTCCAAAAATAAGATTCCCCTGGCGATTGTGTACATACGTGTGTATAAAAGAAAAAATATATATAATGAAACATTAAAAATAAGACGTAACTTTCTGCATAAGTTCCAAATGAGTTGAGACATTTGTTATAATTTTATGTATGGTTCAAAAAATACTTTATGAAAAAAACAGGGTTCTGCATCATTCTGACATCGGTAGATATCGAGAGAAATTGAACTTTGAATTCGTCGTCAAAGGAAGAAAAACAGAGCAGTTGACAGCTATGAATGGGTACGTGGAATATAGTGAGCATCCATTGGGCATCGGGAGCATCGGAGGTAATCCATAACAATCGCGCGAAAATTTGTGGGCCGATGTGCCAGATAAACAAATGATGTGGAGATGGTGCCGCCAATTCAGTGAGGAGTGTCAACAATCGTTGGAAGAACGTGTACGGCCATTACAACGAAAGCAATGCTTGACTACAGTTTTGGAAAGAATACTGTTTCCACACAAGCCGTTCAACGCTTCTTTCGTATGGAGACCCCTGTTTTTCCAAGGTGTGCGTTTGAAGCTTATATACGGGTAAGACAAAGGTGTCATCTCACTAAGAACTTAAGTAGAAAAAAAGTTACGTCGTATCTTTAATGTTTCATTATATTTTTTGTCTTTCATACCCACGTCTGTCCTCAGGTTCCAGGGGAAAATTATTTTCAGATTCTTCCTCGTATATTAAGACACCAATTCGCGTATATCCGTAACATTTTCCACAATTTACACCCTCGTTTTTAAAAATAATAATAAATTATGCATTTTCTTAAGCCATTGAACACTCATAAATACAGATAAATCAATGACAAGTTTGTAAATTTTACAACGAAAATATAATTTTGCAAATTTGCACAGATAAATCATAGATTGTCAATATGTAAAAATGACTGATGTATGTTTTACTTAAGTTTTAGAGTGCGCTCAATTTTGTAATTCTATGCAGTGCTTCGAACTCATCAGAAAGGCGGCGACAGACACACTCGCATACAAACTTTTTTTGTTGTTAATCACAGAAAATTCCCCTACTAGTTCATAATACTTAATCTGTTGCGTTCCTGTAATACTTTACTTTCTAGAAATTAGCTAGCTAATTGTTTTCAAATTAAATATCTCACATTACATGTAAAAAGACATATTTCACTATTCAACATCTTCTTGCAGACTCTTAAATCTGAAACTTAATTTAATGCACAATTTATTTTTCCCGTGAATGAAAATATGATTATCTTGTAAGGTCATAACCTCCACTTAACGATGAAAAATGAACATCATTCATGGGTGAAAAATGCGACTGTAATTCAAAAACCATAGACTGTCATTAACAAAAATTTGTGATCATTTAATAAACCAATATTGAAAGATATATTGGAAATTTTAGAAAAATGTCTAATATGTAAATTATCGTGTAGTATGCTAGATTTTTAGCCTAGTTGCATATTTACATTTTATGTACTATATGATTCTGAAAATTTTATTTCTCTCTCAAACCTACATTCCATTTGTTTAAGATGGCATATTCCATTTAAAACATCTTTATCTAACATATTGAATTACTTAAACTTGTAATGTTACAAAATGTGTAATAATTAAAAGTACATAAAATATCTATGAAAACAAAATGATATATTTTGTCTATAAATCAGTTATTATCAAAATATGAAAAACATTTTTCAAACATTAAATAAATAAATAAAATTATAATGAACAGATTTTTTATAAATGTCCATTCAAGTAAAACGATTGGATAATCAATAAGTAGCTCATTAGTTTTTTTATTATTCAGCACATAGAAAAAAAGGACATTTTTGATTTTTAGAAGCTTTTTTGCAGCAGTTTAATGTCACACTTCATGTAATAATTTTTTTTTTCTTCTTTGCTTCTGGATAAAAAATTCATGGTGCAACTATATTCCTTTAATAAGGATAAATATACAGTCGACTCTCGTTAATTCGAACTCGTCGGGATTACAAGAAATGTTCGAATTATCCGAAGTTCGAATTATGGAAAATATGAAATAAAAACATGTTTAATATGGTATTATTACAAAAGAATTAATGTTGTAGTGTTTTTAAATATATTCCGTCTGTTATCAATATAATATGTCTTAATAATAAATAAGAATGTATAAATACATAAAAAAATTAAATGATTAGAAACAAGCACAATGGAAGAAAATTTTGAGGTGTCACTGACAGACAGACGGATCACTAAGAAAGCGGCTATCAAATGCATTGGATTATATGTATACTTGTTCGGAACAATTTTCACAAAAAACAAAGAAAGAAAATTATTCAAATGATCTGAAATCCTTGAGAAAGAAAAGAAAAATGAAAAATTGGAATTCTCGTTAGTTCGAATTAAACGAATTCAAGAGAAAATGAGTTCGAATTAATGAAAGTTTTTAACATTATTCTGCCATTGAAAATTTTGGAACTTCATGTTTAGTTCGAATTATTCGATTTCGAAGTAACGAGAGTTGACTGTATCTTCATTTAAGGATAAGGAATCGTATTTGTATACAGTTAGAGACTTTAAGTTAAGAAGAATTCTAAATTAATTTATGTTATAACATAAGATTATTACACTAGTGAGATTTTCCTAAGCATGTATATATGACTCGTATTACTATTTTAACGTTTATCATTCTAACAACGCGCATTATACAAGAAATACGATATTTTGTATACATACAGAGTATCCCAAAAAAATCGCCCAAACTCTGAACGGCCAGATAGATTTTTGGGAAAACCTAAAAAAGGCTCAAAGAAGTATTCGTGTATAATCCATAGATTACGAGAAAAATACGAAGCAACAAAACTTGACGTCACAGCAGTACAATAAAAAACTACCGTATTGAACACATTAATAGCAGTATTTGCCTATCTTAATTAACCGTAAAGGGACAGGACGATGGAATATCTAAAAACTATGCGAAGAATACCGCTAGCTGCAAGATGGAGTCTTTTAAATACGAGTTCATTTGGCTTCATAATGTCATTCCACAGCACAGGCATGCATTAATACATATGCGCAGCGAACATTTTGAGTGTTACCGTATAGAGAAATGCACTAATACTGCTGCTGATGTGCTCGATAAGGTGTTTTTTCCCTTGCATCGCTTGTGACGTGATTCTTCGTTTTTTGGTATTTTTCTCGCAAACTTTGGACCGCAAGGTTTTGGCCATTTTTTATTTACTTCCTAAGAGAAATCTGGCTGTGCAGAGTTTGGAGGGTATTTTTCGGACACCCTGTATACATAAACTATTTAAGGTTGCATTATATAAAAAAATGTGTTTAAACTTTTTAAAGAAGATTAAAATTATCTAATAAGATTAAAAAATAATATAAATACAATTACGTTCACCGATGATCATTGTTATTAATGACAGTTAAAAGTCCTTATACCTACCATGAAAAAATTTATTTATCTTTTTTTTTTTTGAAAATCTATAGTGTATATAGGTATTATACCTATCCTGTAAACTAGCCCTGCACTATACCTATCCTGTAAAAGATAATTAATCTTTTATTGAAAACTACCTATCATATTCATTTGGAATTCTTTTATGCATAATATGAATAATTTTTTAAATTAAAGTAAGTTCTATAAACACACATACATTAGAATTTTAAACCTCTAGAATAGAAATTATTTAAAAATAATAAAATCTTATATTTTTGAAAAGTAGATATCTTATATGAAAATTTCCTACAAATATTTGTAAGAAAAGTTGAATTTACATAAATCAGGGATATGTGGGAAGTATTTAGCTAAGACAGCAAACAATAGCACGTAAAAGTTAATTCAAAAAGTACATTACATTTCCAAAAACGGCAACATTTTGAAAAAAAAAGTTTAAATTTTAAGTATGTAACATTTATGTATGATGCAGGCTCCAGGGGTAGAACCACGAGCAGGAGGGATTATTTGATTATCTTAACAATTGATTATCTTAACAAGAACCAACCAATAAACGGTTAATAATTCCCCCCAAAAAATTAAATACATTCGAACCTCTATATAACGAAACTCCATACATTGAATTTCTCCATATAACGAATTTTTAGTAAGAACGGTCCCCTTTTCGCATGATTACATTAAAAACAGACTCTATATAGCGAAATAACTATCTCCATATAACGAATTTTTTCATAAATTGATCTTAATTTATTCAGTTTTAAAAAAGCTTCGAAATCATATGGAATCAATTTTCCATCATTTATCTTTGATTTATCGTTCAGTGGAGAGGGTTTTTTTTTTTTATAAATATTACTTCTCTTCTTATTCTTTAAATCTAAGAAGTTCATCCCACCTCCCACATACCTTTCAACATCCTTCTCCAGTCAATTGAATTGTTACACATATAAGAGAGGAATCAATGAGAGCACATAAGAGAGACCTTCAAATGGAGGAAAATATCAACTACAATTTTTCTTTCCTTGCTAAAATTTGAGAATTTTTTTTTTTTTTTTTTTTTTTTTTGAGAGCGTAACAATTGTAATTTTAAAATCAAAACAACAAAAAATTACAGATTTCTTCCTCTGAAATTTATGTAAGTCTTCTTTATTTGATTTTCATTAAGCTTTCAAATAAATGTCTTTTCTCTTTTTTGAAACTGCTTAAATAAGTAAGAAATAAAATGTTAGGTTAATATATACTTTTAAACATTTCAAATTCTTAATTAAAAAGATCAAAAATAATATTTGTTCAAAATTTACACATTAAATACTATTTTTAACATCATACTCTATACATCGAATTTCTCTATATAAAGAATTTTTTACTGGAACGATGGATTTCGTTATATAGAGGCTTGACTGTATATAAATATATATATTTATTATTATTATTTATTTATATACATACACATTCCAGTGTCATTTGAAAAGTTCTAGAATTTAAAGGGAAATGAGAATTTTCTTTAGATTTGTTTTTTTTTCTATATAATCTCTTTGGCGTTCAATTCAAGTCATCCAATTATGTCCTAAGAAATTACACTATAACGAATGAGCGTTTCTTCAAGTACACCAAACTAGTCGATCGACAGCAAGTTTTTACTTGTACTTACATGTAAAATCGTTTTGGAGCACCTTTTTTATGCTTGAAACTTTTTAGTAATTTTTAAACTCGAATAAAAATTAAAATATTTCACATTAATTATGCACCGCATTACTTGTGTTTTCCAAATGTAAATCATTCTCCCATGAAAGAATAATGTAATACTGTTGTGAAATGTCTCGGTGGCGTTAAAAATATGTATAAAATACTCATTGAAAACAAAATGATGCATTTTGTCGTAAAATCAGTTCGTAGGAATACCTTTATTTTCCAGGTTAAATTATCAGTATTTTGGTATTAAAAATTAATCTAGATAACGCATGCAAAATTTTGTTTATTTTCTGGAATGTTTTTTCTGTAAGAATACATTGATGCCGAAATGTTCTCGAAATTCCAGAACACATACGAATCTTGAGTTATCATCAAAATAACAGAAATATCTTTTAAAAGGCTAATAAATAAATATATATATGGATATAATGCTCTGATATTTTTATAAATGTTCATTCAAGTAAAACGACTGTATAACCAGTTTGTTGCTCATTAGTTATTTCTGTTTCCAGCCCATTAAGAAAATGACATTTTCGATTTTTAATAAGCATCTTTTACAACACTTTAGTGTCATACTTAATCTAATGCTTTTTTTTTCTTTTTTGCTTCTAAATAAAAAAAAATGGTGGGGTTATTACATCCCATTAGTGTAGATAAATATAACTTTTTTATGGATAAGGAATAGTGTTTGAAAGCTGTTATCGAGTTATTGTTAACAGGAACTGTAAAAAAAAATAACCATAAGTTTACAATAATTTTTATAATACAAGATTATCAAGAAGTCTGTGTATATAACTCGGATTGCTAATTCATTACATATGTTAGAAAACTACAACGTTATATCGCACAAATTTCATAAAAAGCACATACCCCCGAAGAATTTCATACGCTGTTTCAAGGATGCCTTGATCCCCTTCCTCAGTAAAGATAAAAAAAGCTTTAAAAAACCCGGTTTTGTTATAGCCCCGAGTACTGGCTGTGGTATGATTGAAAGTGTGTCTGCAAAGAGTTTAAATACATGAAATGAGATTAAATTAAAGAAATGACATAACTGTCCGGAAATAGCTAGAAGTAGGAGCCACTACGCAGGATCTCTCCACAATTCTGACAGAAAAGGGGAGTTAGTCACATTGTTTACTAAAATAGAAGTATTTTTATGAATATTATAAGCTTCATAAAAGTTTAAATTTAAAGTTGAACTGCATTTTTGAAATAATTTTGCATTTTTATAATTAAATTGATGGTTTAACTTCCAGCACTGTTAAGCTATTGTATATTTTTCACATTCCTGCTTTAAGACATAATTACGATGTTCTTTAAGTCTAATTCCTAGTACACGCTTCGTTTACCCAATGTAAGAAAGGCCCGACTGACAAAAAATCTGTAAATACCCGATTAATCATTATTGTCAATTGGGTCTTTGAGATTAGAAAAAAGTGACCTTATCAGTTGGAGAGAAAACAACCTTGAAACTAAATCTACTGATAAACTGAGAAATCTGTGTGCTGACTTTAGAAAAAAAAGGCAATACAACAACATTTTAAAAATCATTATTTATTAAAGTAAAATCAGAGACAATCGGAGGCTTGGATAAAACACTGTTAATGATTTTTTAAACTAAATCCGCGATCGATGGCAATTGCTTTATTGTAGTAATTGTAATCACAATTAAATAACTCAGTATTTGAAAAAAAAAAATGCGGGCATGGAAAATAAGTTTATTTAATTCAGCATATTTCTGGTGGGGGGGGGATGATTGGAATTATTATGAGGGGGCAAACTGACAGCAAAAGGTTTTCGATAAATTGTTGTCAAAAAATTCAGAAGTATTACGAATTACAAAATCATCCAGAAAAGCCAGCCGTTGTTGAGTTTCAGTTTCAAAAGTAAACTGAATGCATGTGTCTATTGAATTGAATAAATATAGTACAGAATTGTTCGATTCAGTAGACCCATGCATTGCAAAGGTGGTTGCCTTTTGCGTATTTGAGTTTGGTTTGGAAAAGTAGCTTTGGAAAAGTGGTTTTAATTAAGTAAACCAAATATTTTAGTACATTTTAATTTTTTTTTAAATGAGAAAACACTTAAATAGTTACAACAAAGACTTCAGCTTCTTACTTATTAGATTCATTTTTTTAATCAAGAAAAGTCTAAAAAATCGTCTGAATTACATTCGGTAATATCGCGTTTTGTGTTAAAATTTGGTATGTGGTTCCATGATTGTATGTGATTTCGTATAAAACATCTCTTCTATGTGTCTTCAAATAGCATAAAATGCTTCCTTGACTGTTTTGACTATTATTTTTGTTTACTGAGTGTGTCACGGAAACACATTGAGAGCACGTAGTATTGCAAACAGAATGATTGCTGGATTTAGTATTGCTTCTGAAATCAAGTCGTCACTTAGTCGTTCAGTTAGTGGAAGTTCTGTGAGTTTTTGGAACTCCAAATCAACATAATCCGTTGAATTAAGGTCAAAAGGTGGTAAATTGAAAATACGGATATTATTCATTGGAATTGAGTCATTTGCAGCAGACCGTTTGAATTCGGGTGCTTTTAGAGTTATTTGAAGGGCCAATTGCCGTACATGAGTTCTGTTGGCTAACATCGATAGCAGGATATTTTCAGGATGACCAAAAAACCCATTTCTTCTGATAAAAGGATCTATCATGTTCTTTAGATCACTCGAGATATAACTCGAGAAATCGATTGATTGATGGAAATGCTGTGCACAATAGATTACCGATTGTTTTCTTTTGATCTTGAACCACATTGGCACATAGTCTTTTATGATGTACCTCGTTAATTTTACTAAAGCCTCAAAGCTACATAGAGCCTGATAATTCTGTTTGCAGTTGTAAACCACCTTGATTGGCAAACATTCCATGGTTTCTCTTCGATGGACTTTCACTACAATATCCACAACTGATGGCTTTACTAATTTCCATTACGTACAGTTTATGAGTACTGTAGTGTTTCTTGTTAGTCATTTTATGTAGGGTACATTCTATTTATATGAATGAAACTATAGGTAGCTTCTTATCCCAGCCAACAATTTTCTTATTTTACCAGTGAAGCGTGGACTTAATCGTGGTTCCATCAATGTGTGCTAAAAGATGCCGAATTGAACGCTTATTTGAGTGTAACAGGCAAAAGAACTACTATAGTGAACGCTTCAGTATCAATTCCATACTTAAAATAACACCTCCTATGAAGCCAGTGTTCCGTCGCAACCAACTTTGTTGTATGTATATTACTGTTAACGCGTGACAAAATAATTACGATGTGTTTTCTAATGATTTGAGCTCATTCGGATAAATTTATAGTTAATTTGCAAATGTACTTAGAACCAGATTCTTTTCCCAAGCTTGTGTATTCTTCTACTATGGATTTTTCCTGTTATTTTCTAATGATAAAGTCCTGTCTTTATGCCTATTGAAGTATAAAAGACAAATGGTCGTTGTTATAATCTTTTACAAATGCTTGAGACGATAGAGTTTTTGTCATTATTGTCTCATGCCGAATTTTATTTCTATCAATAATGCATCAACATGCCCCATCTTGAAACGCAGCTGACTCAATGGCAGCACCTGCTCAGCCAGAAATGGGGTGATATTATAAAGCGGGAGCCGAAAAAGGCGGAGTATCCATTTTTTAAGCATTTTTAGCGAAGTAATCATTTTTAAATTATGGATATAATTTTTTTAAATATTTTTCGCTTAATCTCCACACATTATGTCTTTTTCAGCATAGGTGGATTTTGATTAATTTTAAAATAATTGTTTTGAATCAAAAACCAACTAACCAAAATTTAGTCTTTTTCCACTGTTTTCAAAATTTTGGCTCTTTTGTGGCAGTATAAAATTTTGATTTTTTTTTGCTCATTATTTTTCTCTTAATCTATATAGAATATAAATACTTTCGCCATAGGTAGAGTTTTATTTTCAAAACAATTATTTTAAATCAAAAATTATCTAACCAAAATTAGGCTTTTCTTCTAATTTTCATTCAAAACTTCTACCTGCTTGCGGCAGTATTAAAAAGTTCAATTGGTTTTATAAACAGATATTCGTTTCTTTTTTAAATCTAGAATAGAAACTATTTTAAAATAATAAAACCTTTCATTTTTTCAAAGAAATTTTTTTGGATAAAAATTTAACACAGTTACTTATCAGAAAAGTTAAGATAAATCAGGGATATGTGTGAAATATTCTGGCAAGATTACTAAAAATAGCACGTAACAGTTAATAAAAAACGATAAATTGGTTTTAAAAAGCAACATTTAAAAAAATGATTCTAAATTTTAAGTATATAATATTTAAATATAAGTAAGCACAGTAAAATAATTTTAAAAATAAAAAAAGTTTAATTTATTTCGTAACCACTCAAAAGTATACATATGAAAAATTCAAAACATTAAATAATTAAAAAAAAAACTTTTTTTCACGAAATTTTCATCAAATTGCCCTTAAAGCACCTATGCAAGCTAAAGTTCGTGATAGTTGAAATCTCGTGATATTTGTTTCTCAATAGATATATTTCAAGAGGTTTTGTTGAATTTAATAATTTTTTCACTACTCATCTTGAAATATACCCTATTATGTATAAAAAACTAGTAGGTATGTCTGTTAAAAGTTTTTTTTAATTCTTTATCTTTATTGTAATCAATTTTATCTTATATAGATATGTTTTGTTATACGGAATGTTGATTAATCTTTCTAAATAATAATTTACAAATACAAAACTTTATTAAAAATAAAAAATATCTTTCAACAAGGCAGAAGGATAAAAATCAGCAAGGTTGAAAATAATTAGATTCACATTAAATTTCTTTATTCGATTTCTTGATGAATATTTGTACTCTTTTTTCAACTTTTTCATAAAATTTCACTCAAACCAAATCTTTTGCATAATTTAGTTTTGTATTTTCAAAAATGTAAGTTTTATTCTTGGTAATGTAACTTACTCATAATGATGATAAATGAGCAGTTTGAAGAGGTTTGAAGGGGGAATTAGTTTTAGTAAAATTTTAATTTTACTAAAACTTTATTAGTAATAAATTTTTTAGTAATAAATCAAATTTATTAATTAGTAATTAATTTTATTACTACTAAATCAAATATATCTAAAACTTATAATACTTTTTCACAGGAATTTTAATAATTATTATTTTTATTAAACTGCAAGGAGTTTTGTGTTTTCCTTTTGCTTTAAAAAATGGGTCAAAAATATAAAAAAGTCCTTCGGCTAGTGCTAAGAGGAAGATGTAGCTTTCATATTTCTTATTTAATAATTTTAAATAAAGTTATATTATTCAAAATACGAAAATCAAATTAGTGTAGGCCGATTACGTAAGGTTCAGTCCTAGTTTTTATCAATAATGATTTTTAATGGGAATTTTTAGAAATTAATATTTTTTATTTAAGCTGGTTTTATTTAAACCAATTTATAAAATCTCCAAATTCCGCGATACTATGAAGTACCTGCCATTTAAATCAACATGATAAGTGAAGCTAACCAATTTGTAAGTTGTAAATTTGGACGAGTGTGATATCAACAGAGAGATCTCGTCGTGTATGTTAAAAAGTGCAATGGAACTACCCGTTCGAATCCAACCGTTTTCGAGGTATCAGCACTTGAATTGTGAATGAATAAATAAATAAATTGGCAGGCAGATATATAAATTGTTCGTAAGTCAAGCGAGCCTAAGAAAAACATTCTATTTTACACACTATATGCATACAATTTATCCAGTACGTTTCGCCACACATTTTCGAAAAAATTGCATAAATCAAAAAGCTGGAAATAACAAAAACAGATGGGGAATTTTTACGCGAAAACTTCGTAGAATGTAAAGTACCTCTCTAAAAGAGGAGAAATATGTGGATTTTGCTCGTGGCTGGGGAAAAGTTATTGGCAGGAAGATTAAAAACAATGGAAAGAATTTTTTATCCTGTGAACAATTTATATAACTGATTGACAATATATTTTTTATTCATTCACACTTCAAGTACCGATATCGCGAAAGCGGTTAGATTCGAAAGGGTAGTTCCATTGCACTTTTTATCATACATGACGGGATCTTTCTTTTAAAACTACACTCATCCAAATCCACAACTTATACCAGGGAGCGTTCCCTAGTAGGACACTTTTTTGAAGAATGTTTGTTCTTTGATATCTAAAACAATCATAAAAGAAAATTTTCTCAAGCGTACATAATGACTTAAAACAATTATTGCATACATTCATGTTTAATATTGTTTAAAGATGTTCAAAAATATTTTAGAATACATGAGGTTTTGTTGAATATAGTCTACGTTATCATTATTCATCTTGTGAATGTACCGATTGGCTGTACAAAACACAGGCGGATCGAAACAGCAATAGCTCCCTATGGAGATTTACTGCGCATGCTCATTTAGTGCTAAAGTGGTAATCAGGATTGACAGTACAGCTTTAAAAAGAATTGCCAAATATACAGGTGAATCCAGTGTCGATTTATATAACATTTTTAGCTCCGGATTTTTCCATTTATATAATATTTTTAGCTCTTGATTTTTCGATTAATACAAAATCGGAATAGCGCATGCGTGATAGTGTTCGTAGAGAGCTATTGCTGTTTGGATCCACTAGTGTACAAAACTAGTATGTGTTTCTGTTAAAAATGTTTTTAATTATTTACGGTTACTGCAATATTTTTTTATTTGCATAGTTACATTTTTATTATATGAAATGTTCTTTATCCCTTTCAATTCTGATGTACTACTAATAGTACATGTCTTTTATCTGAATATTATTTTATTTTATGAAATGCTTTTGGTAGTATTTATATGTAGTAATAACAGTATTATACGTATGCATTTACTATATGATTTCATTTATGTTTAGGCATTTAGTAATAACGATAATAATAATTATTTATTTATTTGTCTTTGCATCGTTTGCGATTCTTTTATTCTAAACATATGTTTCACTCTTTAAAATTATAATAAAAATTACTTTTCTGAAAGAATCATGTATAATAAAGTTCAAAAAGTATTGGAAAGTTGTAATGTGAGTTAAATCTTATTTAATACAATATTTTCTAAACATTTTCAGAAAAATTTCCTTTGTCTATTGTCATAAGAATATTCATTGAATATACATAAAACAACAACATTCAATACCTTTCAGACAATAACACATTTGTTAGAAACTAATTAATCTATTTGAATATCTAATATCAATGTTTTTATAGTAAAAGTAATTTTTTCTAAAAATTGAAAAAAAAAATGCATTAAGGGTTAAACATTTTAAGTAATAAGTTGTAAAATCAAAATATCTTTTTACAAACAGGAAGAAAAGAAATCAGTAAAGATGAAAAAATAATTTGTTTCACATTATTTTCCTTTAAAGAATTTTTAATGACATTTTCTACTCTTAAACAGCCTTTTCAGCAAATTTCTATTAAACTCAGTCTTTTAAGCAATTTAGTTATGTATTTTCAAATGTAACTTGGTCATATGAATCTGGTCCAACAAAAGATAACCTGGTCATAATGAATTGTGCCAATAATTTAATGTATAAAAATTTAGACATAAATGATTTTTTATCACATTAAATTATATAATAAGAAAGTATCTGTGACAAATTTATGTACCTATTTAGAAGAGATTGTCTTTATGTATTTTTTAAATAATTCATGTTTTCATTCACATTAAATGATAAGCTAATTTTTTTAAAGAAAATTCATTATTTTGAAGTTTCTCTAATATTTATTTCAAATCTTATGTAATTCTAAGTTCTATTTTCTTTCTAAAAGATCTAGTTTCTTTCCAAAAATGCTTAACAAATTCAAAAGAATTAATGTATTGTAATATTTTTATTTCAATAAAATGGTGAAGCAATTTGTTTCACATTAATTTACTTGCTTCACACTTAAAAAAAAGTCATTATCTTGTCTTAACCATCTTCTACGGTCACTCATTTAAATATCTAAGTCAATCTCGTGCATAATTTAATGTTTAGCTGAAAAAATAGATGTTTACTTCGTGAGGTCATTAGGCTCGCGTAATGATGATAAATGAACTTTTTAATGTATCCCAAACTTGATGATCATGGAAAGACTTATCGGCAATCATTAAAAGGATTTTCAACGCGCTGTATGTCGTGATATTTTGTCACTAACGGAAACTTTCAATGAAATATTATATAATTTTTTCTTTCAAAAATAACTATAACATTTACTTTAAAAAAACTTATTTTGAAGTTTAATAAAACAGATCCCACGATAATATCCAGTTGAGAACATTTACGCCTATTAATCATCTGCTGTATTGTTTAAAAATAATTATCAATACAAAATCCCAAGTAATAAATATTTTAAAATTTAAATCAAATGTCCAAAATTATTGATTATAATCCGATGTTAAACAATATGTTAAGCAAGCGTCTGTTATAAATTTAACAGATGTGCCTTAAAATTATTATTTAAAAAATAAGCACTATATATTTTATTTTTTAAAGTATCATTTTGCCCTATTTATATTAAACCTTAACCAATATTTTGGTTAACTTAAAATTTTACACTTTGAAATTCACTATTTGAATTTCATATTTATTAAAAAAAGAAAAAAAAACATATTGAAGCGTACTTTGATCATGTCATGGAACTACTGATGTTCTTATCCTATCAGTAATTTATGAAAAATTGTAGTTATGATTACAGCGATGTGTGTCTTCAAATAAAAGTTGTATGCATCAAGTAAGGTAAGTATGACTTTTGTTTATATTCTCATGCATACTTTGTACGTGTATCGTATTTTCCAGATGAAATACCAAAATTTCTTTATAGACAAATAATTATAGTTCAAAAGGACACATATGAACCATGTCATAAGATAGAGACAGTAGCAGAAGAAATATAATGTGTTTATTAGAGAATTTTCATGAAATATTGAGAGAATGTTTTTAAAACAGGTACCGGGATGCAGCCATACTTGTTCCTACTAGCAGATGTACTGGATTAAACATCTATGTCAATAAAATGGCACATATATATTCATGAAGTCGGGGATTCGATGCCTAAAGTTACTGATAAGTTTTTTCATAAAAATGCCATTTTATCTAGTATTTATGTTAAAGTAATATATTTAAAGAAGTTTTCGATAAAGTTTCAGTGACGTTCAAAAATCATTGCTATATAAGAAAAGCATGGGGTTTAAATTGGGAAACTGTTCTTGACATACCCTATACATTTTTAAAATTGTAATGTATTTATAAAATATGTAAACTTTCTAGTCAAGTTCAGAACAATTAATCTAATGGGTGTATGTGACAATTAAATTCCAAAAAATTAACAAAATAACTAGTTCCACATTAATTTCTATGCATAAAATTATATATATATATTATGTTTCCTTAAACATTTTATGCGGTCATTAAGTTAAATAAAAACCTTCATCTGAATCATAAGGCACTTTTTAGCTGAAAAAATTCTTTTTTTTTCAGAAGCATAATTTACTGAAAATGTTATTTTCAAGATTAATTATCAAACGATTAACGTAGTTTTTTTAGAAAAGTATTTTAAATTTTAAATAAGTGAATAATAATTATAAAATATTGAAAAAAAGTTTACAAATTCTTTCAAAAAACTACGAATGTGATTTTGAGTAATTACGACATTATATCCACATTTTTGGCATTTTTTGAAAAAGTTAACGTGTTTTTAAAAGTAGAGTTTTCAGGCAACCTTAGTCGAATGTCTTAGCCTTAAAATAAAGCAAACAAAATATTCGTTGCACATTTGACGTCTTTAACAGTTTATTAGAATCCAATAAACAAAAATTTAATTTTTAAAGAATATAGAAATTAACGTCTGAATATAAATAATTAAATATCAATTAAAAAATATTAAAATTATTTATTGTCTTTCCGCTCATCGGATTCCATGCGGTTGCCGGACGATGATTTTCCCCTACATGGTTTAGTGAAAAATTATCGGCAAGGGTAGCTTATACGGTAGAGCAAAAGCACGGCACGCTGTATACCATTCTCTCCATGTTGTTTTATTGTATTCATTGTGTATATGTCTCTCTTAATATATATATATTAGTATTCACGATAGGATACATATAGCATCTATACGTTTAAACGATATACATATATCCGTATAATATGTTTTTCTGCTATACAGATACTTTAAAATGTACGGTTAAACGTATCCGGATACATATAAGGCGTATCAGTTAAACGTATATTTTAGAATACGTATATTTAATGTATACGTATATTCCACGTATCGTATCTAATTTAAATATTGGACTTTATCAGTCTTATGTCACTGAATGAAGAATAATTTAGAAATCGGTGGCGTTACGACAAGAATCCGTATAGTATGTCTTATATATACAAAATCAAGCAATGAAAAGCGTATATTTTTTAAAATAGTTTGCAAAAATTTCACAAAATATCAGACTTCTAATTGGCCAATCTCGTTTCACTAACAGTGAAATATCTATTTTCAAAATAGCGAGTTATTACTGTGAATTGCAAAAGTATTTTGCAACATTGTACTTTGAATTTATTTAGATTTTTTTTTATTCATCTCAAGGTAATGATCTCAGATACCCCATTATTTTACATTTTGTGTAGGTAATGTATACAAATTGTATCCATTGTAAATAACCAAAAAAATTAAACACTTTTTGAGGAAAGAATGATAGTATAAATGTTTCAGATTTATTGTGAATTCTTGTTAAATTTAGTTTTTTTCTTTTTAATTATTTAAAAAATCCTTATTCACTTATCGTTTTACACTCAAAATTGCACCCGGCGTAAATGCTATTCTTTTCATGGAGCTAATATTCCTAACTCTGTTAATGTACAATGAAATTTCATTTTTTAAATCTTGACATTCTCACCAAAACATACATAAAATCATTTCATATCAAGCATTAACTTAATCTGTAGTTTGATGAAAATCCGTGCATTAATTCTATAGATAGAGCTATTGCAGAAATCGTAAATAAAATACAGCAAAGTAGAGCCACCTGTTGAACGATTTACATACAAAACTAGTCAGCAACAATTTCTACGAGGGACTACTTGAATATATAGGGGAGACTGGGATGCATGTGAACAGTTCACATAAACATAGCTTTTTGTCAAACTGGGTTGATTTCTATAAGCAAAACTACTCTATATAGTAAACAGAACTTTTTTTACGCATGGTATTTTTAAAAAAAAATAACTTATCAGTTCTTCTTACTGTTCT
This sequence comes from Maratus speculifer, assembly GCA_964019185.1. Taxonomy (NCBI): domain Eukaryota; kingdom Metazoa; phylum Arthropoda; class Arachnida; order Araneae; family Salticidae; genus Maratus; species Maratus speculifer. The sequence continues at coordinate 108,477,176 of OZ025298.1, read as the reverse complement.
TAATAGTTTATTGAATTCAAAAAAAAAAAAAAAAAATGTTACTATGTGCCCCAACGAAACAGCAGTTGTAAGCACATAAGGAAAACATATGAACACAAGGAAAAAAATTGACATGTTTTTATTATCTTTTTCATATGTTACCTTAATCATTAGTTGTATTATTTATTAAATTCACCATAAAGAAAAATATTTGTATATTTATTTAGTTTCTGAGTTATATGTTTAAGTAAAATATTATAAAATAAAAATAAGTAGATTTGGGGGGGGGGGGGGCTTAGATAATTGATAAAATATTGTTGCAATATAACAAGAAAATAAAGAAGTAAACTTGAGAAAATAATTAATGAATTTAAATTTTGCTTAGGGCTTTTTGTTTGAGAGAGATTTTAGGGAGGGAGCATTTGGATAATATTTATAGGCAAACCACCAAAAGACGAAATATTCTCATTCCTATATTTGCCTTATTTGCCTGTAAATTAACGATAAAAAATTGTTCTACATTTATAAGCTTTCTCCAAATTTAATTTCTTTTACTTTTAAAAGAAGGGGGTCAATAATGGAGATTTCACGGTAGTTATAGGTTTAAAAATTTTATTTTCTTAATATATATATCAATTTTCAAAACATAAATAAAATAGCTGTTTTAGAAATGGAAGTAAAATAATACTACAAGTTTGCAACAAATGAAACAGAAAAATTTGCAAAGTTGTTAAACGTAATATTTTTTGCATTAATGATGCATAAAAAATAGTATTGAAAACTGTCAAATAAAATATTGTATAGCATTTATTGCAATTTAGAAAACATGAAATTTATCTAAATTATAATTGAACGTAAAGAGCTTGTTGCTTTTTATGTATTTGCTGACAGCTGTGTTTGTAGAAGTTTCTATTACACAAAATCAATTTTATATGATAGAAATGTCCTCTATTTCTATAAAATATAGATAATGGAGCTGGCATTATTTTCACGAAGTTAACTAAAAGGAATAGAATCACTGAATGATTATTGGGCAATTTAATGACATATTCAGATCTGCCCCAACTAGACTCTTCATAAGTGTCCCACATTCCCACAAGAGTTAAAATGACAAATCATTAGCATTTCTCAATTTTAAAAATAAAAAATATCATAAAAATTTATTAGTATCTATAGTATATGTTAAATAAAGAAAAAAAAGAATAAATAAATAAAATAATTCTTTTATCAAGCTAGAGATTTTATTTTTAAGTACAGTAAACAGTATTTTGGCTCCTGGGGACAAACAAAATGTCGAAGAGTTTCAAAAATTTTTTCCATATGTCTATAGGTGCTCCCATCTTAGATAATTTTTTGAAATAAAAAAAACATATAATAACTAGTGAAAAATGGCAATGTTCTCATATGGCACATTTTCACATTTGCCCTAGTCTCCCCCATATATGTTACTTAATTCTGTGTATTAGGTCTTGAGATAGAAAACCCACAAAATCCTGGGGACAGACAAAGATACAGACTTATAAACTGATAGGCAGGTATTTTGTAAAAACATGTTTTTCGGATCTCTTACCCTTAAAACGTGTAAACCCGTCGAAAGTATTCAGGAATCCAATACTTTCTTCTTCTAAAGATACAAGAAAATATAAAAAACTAAGTACTGCGTCGCAGATTTTCCAAAGATTAGTTTCATTCTACCCACAACTAATGTAAGACATTTTATAAAAAATAACTTAGTTTTTTTGGAAAAAAACAAAAACAAAATCTAAACTGAGGAAGTATTCAGATTTTTTTAAGTACCTGCGTAACAAGTAAACGCACTAAGTAAACACATCGTAGTTCTTTGAACAAAGAATCGCGATGGGATACTCTACCGGATATTTCTCAATGTTTCTAATCCGCAAAAAAAAATATTGAAACTTCAAATTTTATACATTGAATGAAAAACGTTTAAACGTTTATACGTTTAACCGCTTGGGTAAATCTCGTATATACGATGTACCGTATATGCTGTGATGTCGTGTAATACGTATAACTGCCGATGCCGAATTATACGTATAGCAAATACGTATTTTGTATAATACGTATTATACGTATACTCGTATAAACGTATAATCGGGAGCTCTAATATATATATATATATATATATATATATATATATTACCTCTGACAATAAAGTTCGATGAATGAATTCAGAACGACCGATCTAGCAACACTGGGGAAACAAACCGCAGCACCTGCATTGAGTCAAGTGTGGACCATCTTCCTCCACCGTTGTTCAGTTGAGCGTCGTTTATGTTCTGTGTGAGACATGCTTTACTAAGTGCTTGTTCAATGTGTTGGCTTTTAACTGAGAACAGGAAAATGAACGAATAAAAGATCAGTTTAAAGTTTGGTTTTAAGCTTTGTAAGACACCGCAAGGAATTCATGAGGAATGGTGCAAATTGAGCACCTCCTATACTCGCCAGATCTCAATCCTCCAGACTTCTTCCAATTTTCACGACTCAAACTCTCTTTCAAAGGGATTTGACCATATTGCTGACATCCAACGAAACGTGACGAAATTTTTTAACTTTATCCCAAAAGAAGACTTCTTGCGAATTTCTCAGGAGAAGTATAGCAGATCTCAGGGCTGCAGAAATATAGGAGGTGATTATTTTGAAGGATGGTATGGTAACTTTCATTAATATTTCATCTACATTAATGCTACAGGACTATTCACCGAACTTTTTGTCAGAGGTAGAACTTTTATTATATAAAAAATAATGTATAAAATAATGCATAAAACATTACTTTAATAGAGCATTTTTATCAGATTTCTAACTTTTATGCATAGGGCTAAAAAATGCACCAGATATATCTAAAATTAATGCTTAACCCTTTCGGGTCTGGTGCATTATTAATAATACATATCTTTTTGCCAAATATTATTTTGTCTTAACAATTATTTTATTACTTTCTATATATAAAAATGTTGGTACATGTCTATGCCTTTTTTATTGTGACATCATTTATGTATTTACATTTAGTAAAAACAAACATAATAAAATTTTCCCTGATTCTCTTTGAACCGTTGACGATTCCTTTATTTTACACATATATTTCTATATTTCAAACTACAATATAGATTGCTTCTCTGAAAAAAAATCTTGCGTGATAAAACGCAAAAAAACGATAAAAAAATGTTGTAACATCTGTTAAAGGAAATTATCCAAGATTCTTCAAAAACTCTTCCTTAGCTTATTATATTATAAATATGAATTTAATAGTACACAAAATAAGTACATTCGTTGCATTTCAGACTACGATATAATCTTTAAACATCAATAAGTCTCTGTGGATAGTTACGATGAGCATTAATAAATTAATAATAATTTTGTTCTCATAATGAAAAGAAATTCGGATCCCAAAAGCGTTCATTTTATAGGCTAAAAGCGGATTAACTGAGAGTGACATTTAACACTTCATATAAAATTTAGAATAGATTTAAAAAAAAACATTTTGAGAACTAAGAAATAAGCCATTATGAAGAATACACACACACACACAAAAAAAAAGAAGTTAAAGATGTTAATTTAAAGAGGAGATGTTTTAAATATAAGAGTGTCAAATGCTCATAGACTTAGCATAAACAAAAGTAATTCGGAAACTTAGTGGCGAGCAGCCTTAACAAGCATTTTCTTTCCTCGCAGTGAAATGATCTTCAGCAGCAATTATACTCTGTGTTCAAGAATTTTATTTTACATTCTGAGTAATATGGTTCTAAAAACCATTTTAATAGACTTTTAAAAATTCTGCAACAAATATCAATATTAAAAGTATTAAAAATCTTTTTAAAAATAATATTTTTACATATAACATTATTTTAAATAATTATTTAAGATTTATTTATTTAAGTTTTTTAAATAATTATTTATGTCAACAAAATTCTGTATCAATCTTTAATTTAATAATTTAATTTTTTAAATATTAATGCATACTTTATTATTCTGTACAAGTACAACTTGTTATGAATAATGATTTTATGATAATGATTAATATGAATACAGATTTTTTTTTTCCTTCAATCTTATTAAAGTAAAAAAAATAGACAGCTAATTTTTTAATCAATTTTCTTGCATCACCTTGTAAAACATGACATTTTCCGCCTTTAAACATCTCCTAAAGCCACTTAAATATCAAATTTAGTCTGGTTCATCACTTATTACTTCGCTAACAAAAAGGTTTACTTTATGAGAAAAATACGCCCGTTTAAGTATTATAAATGCTCATAATAATGAATTTAAAATTATTTCTGTGAATAAAAGCTGTTAGCGGCAATAATTAGTAGAATCTTATAAAATACATTCAGAAGAGATAGCATTTTATTTATTTTAAGAATTTCTGTGTAATATGAGTCATAAAAAATATTATTATGTAGGTTCTCGACATTATAATATTAGTTCATAAACAAACAACATAAAATACACTTTTTTATATGTGAAACTTATACTCATCATTAAAAAATTAATATTGACCTTTCTTCAAGTTGTTCCATTTGATTCCAGAGAAAATTATATTTAAGTTTATAAAAAAGATGAATTATAAATCATAATATATAATCACGATGAGATTACGACGCATATTCAAACACGTCTGTAAAACTATAAAGAAAATAGACGTTTTTATATAAAAAAGAAATATCCAAACAAAAACCTTACAATATACACGAATCTTCATTAAAATAAAATGTAACTGATTTTCGCCATTTGTTGCGTGAAAGAATTATTTTGCGTATCATTGTAAATAAATGTCAAATTATCGGTATTTTTATAACGTCTGACAAGTATTTTACTGCCAAAAAAAGTGCCTAGTTTAACGGAAGGATCGGCGGAATGGGATTTGCCTGGTTCCTGCATGGCAATGATACATCTGACCTATTACATTTATGGTGCTCTAAGTTAATTTATGATAGTTGGAGCATGGCTGGTAAATCAAATACACTGAAGTTGTAAACTATTTTCAAATATGATGTGATGAAAAATGTGATTGTCATTGATGTATTAGCATTCGTCGTAAAACACGAATGCTAATACGTGTTTTACGTACTTACTGCAAAATAATGGAAAATATTATACCGGGGGATCCAGAAGTTCCGGGAGTTTTGAAATGCTACTAATTAGCAAACTACAAACAAAAGAAGCATGCGGTTTTTACGGAAATGCTTGGAAACTTATGGGATTTCTTTTTTCGATAAAAAATTCATATTATGTTAGTTGCACTTTTTGCCAACAGGTGGCGCTAAAATTGATAGTTATGTTTTTTATGGTAAAAAAAATTAGTGTCCAAGGGTTATAAATTTTCATTATAACGCCCATAGTTTATAAGTACCACCGTGATCCGATGCAAAACAGCGTGTACAGTATCTTCAGAGCAGAAAGAAATTCCAGAAGAAATTTCCGTTCATCATGATATTACAATTGTACTGCACTCAGACTCACCATGAGCTGATGATTTTCATTGAGTAATGGCATCGAATTCTACCTCATTTACGATTGCAACAGATATTTGGGATCTCCTGCTTCTTTTACGATCCTCCAATGAGCTCTTTTCTCAAACCTTGCTTACCATAGCATTTCACATTTGTAATGGCCATCGAATCTTTTGCAGTTTTAACTTCACGTATTGTTTGATAAGAACACAACTCGACATGCAAAGAAATCATGTCTAAACATAGCAATTACTCATCAAATTTTGTATCAAAATTCCCTTTCAATGCAATTTCAATTACTTAAAAAAAGTGTTTGAACATAAACCACTCTTAAAACGAAATCTCATCAATATCCTAGAAAAGAAGTTTCGCAATGAACTCATGTGTCTATATAACGCAGGGTATAGGTACATTCAGCCTTCTGCAGCAGCGCCACCTGTTGTTAAAAATTGTAACTATAAATATTTAAAAAATATTCATTCTAAACCAAAATCCCGCATGTTTCTAAGCACATATCTGAAAGCAGGACCTTTGTATTGTACATGGTTTCCTAATTATTAACATTTTAAAACTCCCGAAACTTCTGGATCACCCAGTATTTGTCATTTCTAAAGATTGGAGTAATATTTTTAAAAGTAATGAAATTACAAACTATCAAATATTATAAAAACTTCGTCCTTGATCAAAAATCTGATAAAAATGCATTCTGAAAAAATTTTGATTTAATATTTTTAAAAAATATATATAATAATGATGAATTATTGATGACGATTAACGATGATTAATGATGAATAATTTTGAAATATATGTATAATAATATATAATGAAATACATAAAAAATTGAAAATGTTTTATTTAATATTTAGAAAGTATAATGCTTTTGTTACAAATTAGATATCTGTCATGTGCGTGGAACACAACGGTGTTTAACTGGTTATATCAGTTTTTATGTGAATTATATTTTTAAATAAAATAATTAAAAATATTTACAAAAATTTGCCCGAATTATCACAAAATTTTGGAATGTACGCTCTCTTATAAAGCTGCTAATCAATGCTTTAGATAAATTTTGTAACAAGTTATTACAATAATACTTAAAAACATCATCGCAACATAAAAGATTAAGCATCTAACACCATTTCAGACTAAGTCTAAATATAATCAGCGTTTTATTCTATAATTGTATAAATAAATAGGCAGAAAAAATATATTAGTCTCTTCAAAACCCATTTCAGATGTCTTTCGCAACACATGTTTTATTATCCAGCACAATATAAGCAAAAGCGAAAATAATGAGATAATGTATTTTAAGGAAAGGGAAGAATTTTTTTTTTTCATTTGTAATAAATCACTTTCTTTTTGAAAACCTGGATAGATCAGTATTGAAGAGTGATACATCTTCTAATCAGTAAGCAGAAAAAGCAGATTACTTATGTAGAAATACATTTTATCGGAGAATTATTTGTTTACAATGCGTTATTAGTTTAATAGTAGTATTAAAATATGTTTTAAATGTAAAATTCGTTTTTTTTTCTACAAATTTATTTAACATAAAATAACATTGATAAGTTTATAATAATACATTATTGTATGTTAAACTAAATACTTTTCTCTGATTTTGGGTACTATACTTCATACGTGACTTATGTAGACTACAGGAAAGTTAGAATGTAACGCAGAAAAATTTTAAAAGCTTCTTCAGTGTTAAGAAGTTAAAACAATTTGAGAGAAAATCAGTTACGCTAAACAATGAGATTAGGAAAATGCTCAGATAAATTGGTAGAAAATAAAATATATTTATTTCGAGAAAAATATTAAGCACTCTTTTTTGTGAAAAATAATGCCGTATTTCTTGGACAAATAAAATAATTCGATATTATATCATTAGGAAATTGAGGCCTTTCTCTTTTTTTATTTTCGCAAGTCACTCGTCTTTCAAAAATGATGGATGGCTAATCAGAAAAATATGTTCTATCTAATCCGTATGGAGAAAAGTTTGCGGCATATTGTATTATCTAATGAATATTTTGTTACATGACACTGAAATTTGTTTCAATTCAAATATTTAAAATATAGTTGAAAGCATTACTAGGGGACTTAATAAAGAAAAATCACTAATATCTAACATAAATTAAAGCATAATCGAATGACCTTTTTAATACAGGGGGTTGCTATTATGAATTTATTCAAGTATTTATTAATCAGGGAGAACGCACGTCCTTAATAGTGTTACAAACACGTACGTTAGGTCTTAGAGGCCCGTAACTTTTAAATACGCATTTTTAACGTAAAGCTTTTGCAGCCGCATCTTATAAAATAGAAATATTTTAAACAAGCAAACATGCTTGATAAAAAAAGTATAAAAAATTTGGAAAAATAAGTATTTTTAAAAAATAGCTTAATGTAATTACTTAAAATATATTTTTATCCTTTGAGGAGAAAGCGCACCTATTCTGAAAAAGCTCAAAAGATTCACTGATATCAGAACTTAAAAATAAATTTATTACAAAATATATAAAATCCCCTTTTTGTTCAAGATTTTGGTAAAATTAAAATGTTTATTTCAAAATTCTGGTGTCAATGTGGCATGTCGCATTTAAAATAAAGTGGGGGTATATTTTGTCCCACTGCCCTTCAAGGGATTTACAAGAAAAAATCCCTGCCGGATCGGCCTACAGTCGGAGGTAGATTTCGAAGATAAGCACTAACTTCAGGAACAAAAACTAAATCAAGATTAGAGCTAACATAATTTAAAAATTTTATCTGGCCGTTTTAGACGAGTTTTTAGCTCGCAGGCTATCATAGCCTGAGAGCTTATGTGCCCGCCCGTTCTGTATGTATGTTCGTTTGTTTGCGCGTGCGTGCGTACGGGCGTCACGCGGTAACTCATGATAAAAATATCCGATCCACTTGAAATTTTGTATATAGGTATATCCTGATAACGCGCTTCCCTGATTAGTTTTTGGAGTTCATTCGATATGTATAAGAGGGGAAACTCATGCCCCTACCCTTAATTGATACAAACGGGTTTTTCATGCAGAATTAACTGTTTTTGTTCAAAATTTAGGTATAGGATCATTCTGATGAGACGATTCCGTGACTGTTATTATTTGTTCATTGAATAAGCATAAACAGGGGGAACGAGGGTTCTAATGCCCCTCCTCTTAATTTATATGAATGGGATTTTCAAGCAGAATTGTCATATTTCGTTCAATCCTCTGAATAGTTTTGGAAGTTTAATGGTTAAGTATTAAAGAGGGGGATAAATCCTCTTAATTTATAAAAACGCTAAATGGGTTTTTATTAAGAATTATCCGATTTGCTGTGAATTTTGGAAAGGAGAGAGCTGTTTCCTCTTCTTAATTACTTTTTCGAACGGAATTAACCCTTGAAAATATAAGGCTATAATGTACAACTAGTATGCGTAGCCTGTGAGATAATTGCCATCAGTTTAACTGGGCAATATTCTTTTTATAAATTTCATTTTTCTTGTAACAGCTGCTTTTACCAGAATCATGTTAAGATGGCATTCAAAATATTTAAACTTCTTCATTTCAATTCCCTCCGGCTAACTTTGTCCATTTGCAATCCCCGCCTCGGTTTTATGTATCTCAATGTTTATGGCAAGTATGAGGACTATTCATGTGTGAATATTTCCATAATAGTGTTATCATGTTTCAATTTATTTTTTCAAAAAAAACACGACGTTGTAACACCTGTGGAAATTCATTATATTTCCAATATGACGTTATGTTCCCATTTTCTCAAATTCATCAAACTATTTATATGAAAATCATAAGACGAAATGTATTACTTATTCTTGTTCAAATATAAACTATGCAATAAACATTATAAGTTAAAATACATTTTATTTCAAACGTCTTCTGTTTCAAATAAAGTATAGTTTAACTTGTAACATCTCTTCTAATATTTAAGACACCTTTTAAATAAATCAGGAAGTTTTTTAAAGTTTATATTCTATGATCTATTTATTTCATTTTTCGCGTGGAAATTTTGCCATAGAAAAGTTCTGATAAAATATTCAAACTTAAAAAAAAAAAAAAAAAAAAAAAAAAAAAAAAAAAAAAAAAAAAAAAAAAAAAGATAAATTATTTATTACGTTTTTATTTTTTCACGCGGAAATCCTGCAGCAGATGAGAAAGTATTGTATTGAACATTTATTGCCTTTTTATTTAAATTGTTGGCTACAGCTATCATTTTCTTTCCTGTTATTTTTCTGTTAGAGCTGTTTTTATCAAAGCCATGTTAAGCCATGTTCAAAAATTTTAACCCTTTCCATTTCCACCCACTTGAGCTGATTTTGCCTATTTGCAATCCCCAACGAGATGTTAACTATACCCATGTTTTTAGCGAGTTTGTAGACGATCAGTCCATTATTTTGACTTTTATCTTGCGGAGAAATTTTAGTATACACACACACACACACATATATATAAGTTAAAGGTTATTGTTACAAATTGCTTATAATATATGTAATGTATGCCATATACAAATGTTTGCAAATTTCAGATATTATTTTGTGTTTCCTATCCTTCGAAACACAAAACTACACACTCACAGACTACATGTGAGATTTATTTTCTTTTGGAACTCTTAATTATAAAACTGTTAATCCAGTTCTCCATCTACAAAGGATTCGTGATCACTAAACAGTTCCTCGTCAGTTATATATTCATTTAATATCGATTCTTCATCTCTTGAAACTTTAGCCAGTAATTTTTCCAAATGTTTTACTTTAGCTTAAGCTCAAATAACGACGTATTTTAATTTTTTAACAACACATTGCAATAAAAATATAAAAGCAAGGGTGCCCAGTGGATTTCACAAGCCCAGTTTTATGACTAAAAATTCTTCCTCATAAATTAAGATTTTAACACTTTATCTATCGACGGTACTTATAAGTACCATTAAAATTATTTATTATTATAAAATTATTTTAATACTGTTTAGAATGAGTTACAGATACAGTACTTTATTTTGTTCCAAAACTCTTATCGGTTACACAAAAGTAAAAAAAAAATTAAAAGGATGATTTGTTTCGTCTTTGTATCTTTTCAGATTCCTTAGCACTGAGGGATGGGGGTGGGATTTTTCAATTCGGAAATATTTCTATATTTGTATTGTAAGAACATTATATTTGTACATTTTATAATTCTACAAAATACTAAGAAAACAATTTAAAATAAAAGATTTGAATGGGGTTATAAATATTTCGCAAAATCGCTGTAAATTCAAATATCATTAATCATTCTAAATCTTTCAAAAAATTTTTAAATGATTATGTAAAATGCTTTAGAATGTAAAATTTAAATGATTTCATATTTCGATAGATAAAGGGCTAAAGAACAAAAAGAGTACCTTGGTAACAGCTATTGGTAGACTGACCTATTTTCACCGCTGTGAAGTCCTTTTGCACATGTGTGTATTTCTAACCTAATTCAATTATTTAGATTTCGTATAATTTACTCGAATATCTTGCTATTTAATATTCTCTGTCAACAGATTTCATCTTTCATAACATAAAGAATGTTAAAGACGGCGGTTTATGTATACTTTTCCGGTAAGTTTGTTAATGTGTTCATGCCGATGCGTACATGCGTGCGGTATATCTATCGCCGATTGTGTGTCACCCTATACGGGCTTTACATTGAAAAAGGTAAACTTAGTATAAACGCGACTTGTTTTAATTAATATAAATGACTATTTACTATTTTGTTTTCAGATTCTGGAAATTCAGTCTTAACATTCGACAAACTTACATAAGTTATTTAATTATTTATTTATTTTTAAAGGTCCTTTTATGCGTAATTTTGAAAAAAGTTGTAGTTTTCTTATTGATGGCATTGTTGTATTTGTTTATGAATATGCATAAAGTGCCTTTGCAGAGAGATTTTAAAAATAGTAGAATACTTTTTCCATAATTATTTCCATGTTTACTTTAAATGTTGCTACAATAATGAAGTAATTAAGATAACTATACCATCGATGAAAAATCATAACATATTTGACTGTGATGTACAATTATTCTTACTGCTTTCAATAATCTAGAACAACTTTTAAAAAATTATCCTTATTCTAAGCAGATTATTTAGTATTCTATTTACTATTAGTAAAAACTCATCAAAAGCTTCTTAACAACTTCCATGTTTACTTTAAATGTTACTACAATAATAAAGTAATTAAGATAACTATGCCATCGATGAAAAATCATAACATATTTGACTGTGATGTGCAATTATTCTTACTGCTTTCAATAATCTAGAACAACTTTTAAAAAATTATCCTTATTCTAAGCAGCTTATTTAGAATTCTATTTACTGATAGTAAAAACTCATCAAAAAGCTTCTTAACAACTATCAGCTGTAGAAAATCATAAAATATCAGCGATTAAAAAAATATATAAGTTAATCAGAATGATTAATATTTTCTTTAACTGAGAGAAATTTGCGATAAAAGTAGCGTTTAAATAGACAGTAATCGAAATTTAATAAATTATTTATACTTGATGGACACTTGTACAATTGATGGTGGGCTATTTTCTTGAAATGGAATAAACTTGATTAAAAACTCTAAAATAATTAAAAAATCATCCGCCGAATAGTTTGTCTGTAATATATCTAACAAGTGGGAAAAATATCTGTCAGGCACTGGACATAATTTTAGCGATAGAGGTCAAAAACAGACGTAAGAAACTACCATTATTATTATTATTATTATTATTATTATTATTATTATTATTATTATTATTATTATTATTATTATTATTTTGCTTATTATTTTTTAGCTTAAGTATTACTTTACAATTTTAATTTGTTATAAATGAAGGGAGTTTTATATAGCATTTCAAATCAATACAAAGTAATCTTAGTAAATACAAAAAATAAAAAGGCAATTTAAAAAGAAATATTTTCAATACAAAGTATTACTTTATTAATTTAAAAATTTTATTACATTAAAAATTAATGTTTATACGAATTAATAAATTTACACATATCATTTCAAAGCAATGCAATGGACAAATATCCGCAGGATCATTTCAATTGAAATTTCGCTCAACTATGCAAATTACATTTCCTCCTTTAACAATATAGAATAAGTGAATTTGGTTTACTGCATTAGTTTGTAGAAATATAAAACATACTTTAGTGGAAACAGATTTTCTACTACTACAATATTAAGCAATCTGCATGACAAATCGAATAAGTATAAAGATAATATACTTATGATTTATGGTTATTGAATTTCATACTTGTACAAATCTGATGAAGTATGAGGTTTAAAATTCATCTCTGTGCACAATCACTGAAGTCAACAGTTACAAAATATCCGAATAAACATTTTATGCACTGTGCAATGATTATTTTCTGTACTAACAAAGTTGGAAAGTGTCTATGCATTCAGTTTCTCCGACTGTCTATCCTCAACTAATTCAGTTAAATATACACTGATTTAAAAATATTTAATGATCGTTACCATGACATATTCGATATTTTATATGAAATGTGTAGGGGTAAGAGGACTTTTTCATGGGCACTCAAACAAGTAGATTTTAGTGTATATCAAAAAACTTTTGCAGGGTATTTTAAAATTACGCTATTACGAGTGGATTTAAACTTATATAAATCATTGACATAAATTCACTACAGTAAAGACAATTACGATAAAATAGAGCCGTAACAGCATTTGTCGTTCACTTACAGTGATATATAATTGAAATTGGTTACAGCACTCTCTTTGAAAAAAAGTTGCTGAAAATGCGGTTTTCACTTCAGTATGCGGATATAATTAATTTTTTTTTCATATTATTGTTTATATATAAATTCTATGCCTCGTATACAGGACTGCACAAAAGTATTCATGTACTCCTTTTTAGCCATAATTTTTAAAGAGGGAATTTTCTCCGAAGACGTATGTCATCGAAGACATTTGTAATAAAATCTGGCGCGCATGTACGCATAGGCATAGATAGAAATGTCATACACTGGACTGATCAAGGAATTCGGATGATTGTTTGATTTTCGACGGAAAATGGGGTAAATTTTGTTTCCAAATGTGTTAATCGTTTCCAAGTGGTTCATTTACACATTACATTTAAACTTATAAAATGATAAGTTTTTTTTTGTTTACGATTTTCTGAATTTGTTGGAAGGTGTTTCATAATCTGCGATGAATTCATTATTTTTATTTTTTTAGATATACAATTTGATGCATTATTCAATAAAAGGCACACACACACAAACATATATATACATAGTTTATCAAATCATATTATGCGTGTGTGCTTATATATAACTAAAAAGCTTTTCCTCTTTTGGGATATGCTCACCATACCTCAATCCAGAAACATAGATTCTGAAAGCATACAAATGTGATCGGTTTATAAAGATTGCAGAAGATAGAATTACAATTAAAAACAAGTGGTGAATTCAAAATTAATTGGGTAACAGTTCAATGTCCCTTGATTGTAAAATTTTAAGTCATTTATATCATGGAATAGGTTCGTTCTGATAGTTATCCAAAATCTAAAGCAAAAATAAAAAGGTAAAAAAACAAAATAGATATATTTGAAATTAACACACTGAAATACTGCAATCTTTATATGATTATGTGTTTTGGGATTATTTTTTTCTGTAAATAATTAGCATCGTTGTTACTTTATTTTATTTTTTATTAGGATTTATTCTAAATAAACAAACACTTTCTGAAAATTTTTAATCTCACTTATACCTAGCGAAAATATATAAACCTACAGCAATATTTGATAAAATATCAGGATAGTGTGCATAAGTCTGACAAAATTACGCCTAATTCGATTACAGTCAAAACAAAATCCTTATTTTGAAATATTAAACATTTCTAAGGATCGAAATATGTAGTAATCGTATATGATTATGAGTTATAGATTTTAAATTTCTATTAATGTTTATAATTTTTATCATTTAAATTTATTATTATATTTAATACGAATTTTTAACGCAAAAGATGATATTATTTAATTTGAAATATTCTGTTACATAAAAAATCATGTTTAATCAATGACTTGATAATAGGTTTTCAAGCTGTAGATTTTTTTGTCGAAATGTATAGTAAAATAGATTTCTTCTGAAAGAAGCCTTTCAGTATCGAAGCATTAAATAGCCCATATTAGACTCTGAAATAATAATTTAAATGCTTATTCTACTTTTTAAATGTTTAGTCGATAGGTTTTTTCTTTCATAAATGTACAAATCTTTTAGACAAGGGGTAAAAAGCACAGACAACCTTTTCTTTGAGTTTAGGTTTGAAATTCCAGAATTAGGTAACTCTCGATTTGCATATATTAAACATCAATCGGTCAATTAAATCATATTTTGTTGAAAATCCTTTGAAAACCCGATTTCAGTGGTTGAGTTTTTACAGGGTGTCCAGCAAATAGCACCCTGATTTCAAAATTAAATTTCTCAAAAACAAAGATCGATAATAATACGCGGTAAACGGTTTTTTCATTAGGTAATCTGTAAAAATCTTATACAAAAATTTCAAACAGTGAATATTTTGAAAAAAATTGCGTTCACATTGCATAGAATGCTTTGATTTGACATTTTTCTTGTTTTAGATTGCCTGCAGAGAAATTATTTTTCAGCTTACAGTGGAATATTTTAAAGATTTTTCGAAGTAAATTTTTAGAATTTCGAAATTTCAAAAAATTAATTAAAAAAACTATAAAATATGGCACTTTAAGCCGAAAAACACATTCTCTGGTTTCAATCTAAAGCAAGAAAAATGTTAAATCAATGCATTCTTTGCAATCAGAACACATACTTATCAAAATATTTACCATTCGAAACTTTTGTATAAGATTTTTACAGCTTACTTGATAAACAAACCGTTTACTGCATAATTCTATTGATCTTTGTTTTTGAGAAATTTAATTTTGAAATCAGTGTGTTATTTGCTGGACACCCTGTACTTGATTTATTTCAAACTAAGAGGCGCAAGCTTACCGACTTATCGGATTCAATATGTTGGGATTTGAATGTTTTGCTAGCTCTCATGGTGAACATGTTGCACCTATTTCCGTTGCAGTTAGAACGTTTTTGGAAAATGCAAACTATACCCACAATTACATAAAAATATATTTCATAATTGACAACTACAAGGATAGGAAAACGATAGTTTTAATTATTTTTAAATTTACAGTGCTCGTTGCTTTAAGCTAACGTAGTTAGCATTATAAGGAACGTAACAACTTTATGTACAAAATTTATGTTTTAATGTATTTAAATAAACAGCAGGGAATATATTCATACTTTAAAATAATAACATATTTAACGTTCGTATGAAATTGTAAATGTAAGAATAAATAAATTATTATTATGAATTGTGCATCCACAAATTTGCACAATTAAGCTACATATTTTACTTTATTAACAGTTCTCAGTAGAAATTATTTTTTAAGTTTAAAACACTTTTCCTTCCTTATTTATTATTAGTATTTCTTATTTATTATTGCTGGACACCCTGCAGTTTACCATTGTGTTTTCCTGATCCGAAAGTTATGAAAATTGGCGGACTGGCAGCAGGAAAGGACAATTTAATATCTAATTTTACTCTTTTATAGCTTTCGAAACAACAAGAAAAACGATAAAAGAAACGGCATTCGAATTTGCAGTTTCAAAACATAAAATTTATATTTCATACAAAATACCACTTTCTAAAATCTATATCTAAACTATCAACTTAAAAACTTAGAATGAAAATATTTTGCAGCATTTTTTGAACAAACCAAATACGTAAGGAAGTAAAAACCGATTTATTTGAATCGAAACATATTTCTTATGTAAGAAAGGTTGTATTTAAAAAACTCTCACGTATTTGTATATAAATGAGCTCCTCTAAACAACGTATATTTTACAACTCCTTTCCTCTAAAAATGCTTAGTGGGTGTTATATATATGTTATCATCATAATTTATTTGCAAAGAAAAAGCATTTTTTACAGTATTAAGGAATTTTGAGTATTTTTTGTTTTAAAATTGATAAAATTTTAAATTACAATTCATTTTAAACGATATTTAAGATTATAGTGAATTAATGTATGCGAATTAATTAAAAGAAAGAAAAAAAATATAAATAAAATTATGAATAAAAATATTTTATTGATGCATCTAAAAATAACATTTTTAATGATTTATATTTTAAATACTTATTTATATATTTTTTAATTTATATATTTATTTATTTACTTATGTGTTTATATAACACTATCTCTTTAGATAAATGTTTGCGTTTAAAATAAATTTCGATATCACAGTAAAAATTATTTCAGAATTTTTAAATGAATATTCATGAATTTCGCAAGAATAGTGTTGATCCTTATATAGAATAATAGTACTCAATGACAGCAAATGTTGGAAGAATAAATTTATGTATTATTGGCACTGATTAAGAGATTTGCATAGTCTGTACGCATAGCGTAAAAACTTGTATTCCTCTTCCTAGATAAAAAAATCCCTATACAATAAGTCCGTTAACATTCGCGAAAGTTACTTTCGCGGAAAACTCTATAAAATTCAAAATCACGACTTTTGAGGCTATCTTCCATAGCATAAAAAAGATTAATTTTCAGGAATTTTTTAAGTAAAAAAAAAAATTAAACTTAGAAAAATATTTATAAATTATTAAAAAGTATACACTGTTGAAATAGAATCTGAAATTCATGGATATATTTCTCATGCATTTCGCAGAAAAAGACCCTTTTCACAACAAAAGGTAATTTTCCGTTAAAAAACAGAAAATTCCTCTATATTTCTTTAAAATAACGAAACGTATGGAAATAGAAAGGAAAAACGAAGACACTCCGTCCTCTGGAAGTCTCCGTGGCCCAGTGGTAAAGGCAGCACGCTGCTAACTACCTGCGAGCGTAGTTATGGGTTCGAATCCCACTGACGCAATTGCACTCATAAAAATAACTTAGATAGGGACAAATCCTCATCTCAGGGTTAGTGAGTATTTCCATTGACACTCATTTTGCAATTGCTTCCTTCACCTGATGCCAGAAGCTTGGTAATGTTAAAACTAAATTGTACAGAGTTACATCAAAGGAATTATAATGCTAATCATTATTATTATTTCATTGGTAAATGCGTCATAAAAATATATTAATTTTATGAAAGCATATTACAGAAAATGTATAAAATAATGAAAACAATAAAAAATTACTTTTAAATTACGTTAGCTTCTGTCGATTCACAGACCAGAGTGGTTCGTACCGGATTCGTAGCCTACACGTTTTTCCGGATTTTATTATAACACATATTTTATTATAAGTAGATTTTGAAACACACTGAAAGAAAGCACTGTACACAGACATTAAATTGATTTTTATACAATGTATGTCACAGTCACAGTTATACAAGTTCATGTTTTATATAATTTTTATAGAAGTAAAAAAAAAATATTTTTCTTTAAAATAAAGTGTTACACATACGAAAAACACACTGTAAACAATGGATTAATGACACAGAAACAAACACAGAATGCTTTTTAAAGATCCAAAATATTAAAAGTCAAATATTCTTTACGCATTTTTTTAAAATAAAAAAAATATTTTTACATTGAATCCAATTAAATATTTTCAGCTAAAATACGTTCAAGTCTATTTTAAAATTAAAGAAATATAAAGGGAGTCATATAAACATCAAAAGATTCACGTACATTGGAATTAAAAACATATCGAATAATTCTTATAAGAATAATCTCATTATTTATTAAACATATGCTAAATAAAAAAAGTTCTTACTCAAACATGTAAAGGAAATTTCGCAATTATGAACATCGTTAATATTTTTTCTTCTGCACTTAATGTTTTATAGTTATACTACTAATTTCGGAAACTTCATACATAACTGACAAAGTGTAATTATTTACATACCTTTATTATTGAAAGACTTTAATGCCTTTCAATTTTTTCGTATAAAAATAATTTTAGAAAAAACATATATTTTTTATGCACCATTAAATCTATTATTTTATTCAGTTCTCTCTATCTATTGTCGCAATTTGAGATATTATTTTTTTCCAGATGTAAATAATTCACTAATATTCCTTAGTTCAAAATGATTCCATTCTTATGATTACATATATAAATCATATTGATAGCTTAAAATTGATTTGTCTTAAAAAATGCTATATACATTGAAGAAAATGCGCAGTAAATTATAGATTTATAACACAGATAATGACACACAATATTTTTTAAATGTCTAAAATATTTAACAATTGAAAGTTCTTTATGTGATTCTTTTTAAATTAAAAAAATACTCTTTACTATAAATATAATTAAATATTGTAAGATAAAATATTTTAAACTATATTTAGTAAATAAAGGAATATAAGTGAAAGACTTATAAAAATAAAAAAATTCACAAGTACTGCAATTAAAAGCGTACGACATTGATCATATAAAAATAATTTCATCTTTTAAAGAATGTGCTTTAAATAAAAAAAAATCTTGCAAGCTCGTAATTCGTTAAAATAGATTTAGTAATTATAAACACTCTTAATTTTTTCATCTACACTTAGCGTTTTCACATGTTTCACCAAAATGATGGAATGGTCGCTACAGTGCCAATTTCCGAAACATAATTCATCACTGACAAAGAATAATTTATTGCATTCCTTTATTCTTGAAAGACTTTCATGCCTTTCAGCCTTTCATTTTTGTCGTATTTAAAAAAAAGGGGGGGGGTATTAAATTTATTTTTTTTAGTTTTCTTTTTCTATTGTTGCAGTTTGAGTTACCAAATTTTTTTTCGAGACATTATAAGCACCAATGTTCCTTTGTTCAAAAATGCTTTCTTCCTTTTGTTTACACAAATAATGGTATCGTTATCTGAATTTCATTGACGAATTTATAATTTATTCATTTTATAATTGCTTCAAATAAATTTTAATTTTAATGATTTTTTTAAAGAAAATCTCTAATCGTCAGATTTTTATGAAATTGCAATGAAACCAAACGGGTGTCTTACGCTTTTAAATATATATATATATATATAAATCGGTTAATATTTACGTTAGTTACACATGGTTAGTTATACATGGACAAAAAATGCGCATTAATAATATTCTTTCTGATTGCGGGTTAAAAAAATTACTCAGTTTTAAAATCGTACATAAATATTTAAAAAGTAAAAATGGTAGCATATGAATTCCGTTCATAATGTCAAAATATTAGAATAAAATACATATACAGGGTGTTTCGCTACCAGACCGACAAACTTTGAGGGGTGATAGTAGACATAAAGACAAACATTATTAAATTGCAAACCATGGGGCGCAAACGTCTTCTGTAGGAGCTAAGGGCCAATAAAGTTTAAAGTCCAAAAATTCAAACACTGATAAAAATTAGAAAAAAGGGTCGATTTGTTTGCGGTTTTCTCTAAAATCATTCTTTACATCACGATGTTTTATTTATTTTTTAATTTTAAAGGTCAAGTTCAAAAATTGTCGATAGAGGGCGCTTTAGACTTTAGAGTAACGAACAAATACTTTTTGCCGTTCTTTTGTGCATGGGGTTGAAATTATTCTAAAGTTTAGACTTTAACTTAAATTTTAAGCCCAAAATCAGAAACATGGGGTTCGGTTAACTAGCGAAAATTTAACTGTGAACCGAGGGGGAGATTTTAAGCGCTCATAAACATTGGACAAACTAATCGATTTTGTTGCGGTTTGCGTGTAGGTCATTCTCTTGGTAATTATTTTATTCAAAATGACGTACAGCTTTCATGTCCTCATTTTTTGATAGAGGGCGCTTCCGACACATGTCCGAAATTTCAATGGTATTACTTCTCGGTGTTTTACTAACAGACCACCATACTTCCAGGAAGTGTAAGGGATGCAAAGACGACTCGGAATCACACAGGAATGTAACGTTGAATATTGCTTTTTTGCGTGTTACGTTTAAAAAAAAGCAGAGAAAAAAACAACAGAAACAAGCAGAGAAAGAGAAACATGTTAAAATGACAGAAAAAAGTTTATTTAAAGGTTTTACAGCAAAAGTGTTCGAAATTACGACCAGAAAAAGTCCGGCAAACTTCACAGCGACAGTAGATGGCGCTGCAATTTTCTTGCGGTAGATGGCGCTGAACGGTAATGCGCGTGAAAGTTTATCTCTCATTGCGCAGCTCTATGTGGTTCCAGCAAGATTGGGCTCTTCCACATTTTACCAATGATGTTCACCGATACCCGAACGTAACATATAGACAGCGGTGGATAGGTCGTGGTAGCCCGGTTTATTGGCCTGACTGATCACCGGACTCATCAAGTATGAGCTTCTTCTGCTGGGGTCACATGAAAAGTTGGGTGTATGAGAATCCTGCACCATCAATTAAAGACTTAGAATCTCGTATTTCTGTAGCTTCCGAGAATCTTTCAAAGCGTGAGGAATTAGATGTGACGCCGCTGTCAAGCATGTCGAATTACTTCTGGTCTTAATTTCGAACATATTTTCTAGTAAAACCTTTAAATAAACTGTTTTATGTCGTATTAACGTGTTGCGGTTTTTCTCTGCTTGTTTCTGTTTTTTTTTTTGTGTTTGCTTCCTTTAACCATAACTCGCAAAAATGACATTTTCAACGTTACATTCCTATGTGATTCCGAGTCGCTTTTGCATCCCTAACACTTCCTAGAAGTATGGTAGTCTGTTAGTAAAATACCCAGGATTAATGCCATTAAAATGTCGGACATGTGTCGGAAGCACCCTCTATGAAAAAATGAGGACACCACAGCTGTACGTCATTTTGAATAAAATAATTAGCAAGAGAATGACCTACACGCAAACCGCAAGAAAATCGATTAGTTTGTCCAATGTTTATGCGCGTTTAAAATCTCCCCCTCGGTTCACAGTTAAATTTTCGCTAGTTAACTGATCCCCATGTTTTCGATTTTGGGCTTAAAATTTAAGTTAAAGTCTAAACTTTAGCATAATTTCAACCCCATGTACAATAGAACGGCAAAAAGTATTTGTTCGTTACTCTAAAGTATAAAGCGCCCTCTATCGATAATTTTCGAATTTAACCTTTAAATTTAAAAAAATAAAAAATCGTGATATAAAGAATGATTTTAGAGAAAACCGCAAACAAATCGACCCTTTTTTCTTATTTTTATCAGAGTTTGAATTTTTAGACCTTAGACTTTAATGGACCCTAGCTCCTACAGAAGACGTTTGCGCCCCACCCCATGGTTTCCCATTTAATAATGTTTGTCTTTATGTCTACTATCACCCCTCAAAGTTTGTCGGTCTGGTAGCGAAACACCCTATATATATATGTCACTTTTTTTATTTACTATTAATTTTATCTTAAGAGGTTGAGTTTAGTTTAGTCACTTGTTTAATATAATAATGTGAATGCATTCCCGATTAAATTTGCATATGTTCTAATAATTCATTCTAACACCCAGTAATGTTCATTTTTGTGCAAATAAGCATTTCCAAAATAATGCTTTAAAATACCTGAAGAATGTTTGCATAATTCGAAGCTAGTACTGCATGCTTGCGAAGAATTTTACATATTGCAATGAATTTACCTGTACTAAAGTTAGATAACAACATGTAGGAAAATCACTCGTGTTATATATTTATTAAGAGAAAACTCCCAAAATGGTTATGCTGGATTTAAAAAATTGTTATTGTAAATAACTTTGTATTGAAAATTGCTTTTAACTATTATGATATTTGACGTAGAAATCATTATGTGAAATAAGGGGTAGGTAAATTTGATCTGTGATTAAAGACATACAAGTATATTTTATTTAGACATAACACCAACTTCAACAAAACTAGAGTTTATGAAAGCATATAGAAATAATAAATGTATCATTTTTACTTATTTTTATCTTTTATCTTGTGCAGAAACTATTAATTAAATTTTTACTAACACATTTTAATTATCTTTTAATAAAAATTAGCGAATTCCAAAAATAACAATATCTGCACACGTTTTTTCATGATATTGTTATTGTATCTCAAATACTATATTAAATGACTGGGTGGCCATGGCCAGTGGCCAGGGAAAAACACTGTCATAAAATGTATTAAACACCAGTAATATCTTAAAGAAAACTATACCTTATTTAATTCCTTCATACTATTGTATTATTTTCTATAATTAAATACTGATAGTTCTCTTTTTCCCCTGATTACTCGCCACTCTGATTGATCATGTAACCATTGTTTTAAAAACATTATTTGTTGTAGTCTTTATTTAATCCTCAGTAAATATGCTACCGCATTTAATTTTTCTGTAGAGAATAACAATAATTTTTTTAAATAATTTTTCTGTAGAGAATAACAATAACTGGCCGTCTAGCCGCGCTCTAACTACCGTAAATATACTCGGATTGCTATGAAGATTTCATTAAGTGTTGGAAAGTGCTTCATAATATGTGCTTAACGCATGATTTTTCATACTTGTTTTACTAGAATTGTATGTTATTCCGCGACAGACACTTCATATTCATACTTTTTTTAAAATGCTGAAGACTGCATCGTAAATGGGGAATTATTCACTGAATAATGCGGATAAACTTCAGCGGATGAGAATGATTTCATTTTATGCAACATAAAAGTATGTATAAAAAGTTTTAAAACTAAAATATCTGTTCGATTGTCTGTATTTCACACTATATATATTTTTATTTTTTCATTAAGGGCAACACTAAATTCTGAAAAAGCAGTATCTGTTTTCTTATTTTTTGCTTATGAAACACATCTTAATAAATTTAAAAATAATTGATACTATAGTAATTAATTTCAAACATAATTCCAAAATAGAAGAATAGGATTTCAGCTTGAAACATATCCGGCTTCATTTGTTTTTCTTCTAAAAACATCTGATCTTGTTTAATTTTTTGCATAGGTTTTGTTTGTTAGAATTTTACTATATCAGTTTTTTAGATTATTAAAAAATAGACACTGAATAAGATAACGTGAAATATCTCATAAAACTAAGCACTTAACTTTATCTTAAAAGAATTTCGTTTCCTCTGCCATTCCTTGTAAATTAGAGAAATTCAAGAAAAACTCTATACAAAACAAATAAAAATATATATTTACTTATCCAAATGTATTCAACTTCTCATTTACAACAAACGAGCCTTATTATCTGCGAAATACTTAACCGAGAGTAAAATAATCAGACAATGTCATTATTAGGACGTGAAGTGTCTCTCGTTTTTTTAAACAATTCATACTTACTAAGAATGTATTTGTTAAAAATACAACTTCTTTAAATATGGTGGATAGATAATTGGTAGAACATGTTAGATCCTCTAGTCTTTAAGTCAAAATTGAAGATTATTCTAGTAGTAATTTTATAGATTTAGGATTATTTTGCTTATTTTTTAAAAATAATGATGTTTTCTTTATACATTAATATATTCAATATGTTACTTTGAAAAAAAAATCTAAAATATTGATAAGTGGATTTATGCTATACGATCACTGAATATACAAATATTGTTACAGTGTGATTTAAACAACGATTGAAATTTTACAGCCATGATTACGGAGTGCGGTTTTTCTTCAGAAAAAATTATTAATTAAAAAACAGATTTTTTTTTTTTCAAATTTGCTTTCGAACAAGCAAAGTCCAATTAGCTGAACTGAAACAGACAAATATAAACCGCTGATTCGTAGGACTATAAAAAAAACTTTGTACATTGTGAGACACATTAAGGCTTATTGGAAATAAAACATTTTTTTTAGTCTTAAATTTTTATTTGGGATTTTGCTTACCATTAATTATTTCCAGATATTTATATTTATATAAAACATGTAAAAACTCTTACCAGGTCATTAGGTTCAGTTACAAGACTGGTAACAAGTAAATTTAAATGTCGATATAGTAACGCTATAAAAATAGCTATGGCCCATTGTTTGTGTTTTAAAATTTTTAAAATGTAGTTGGCACACTGGCTGTAAAAAACCCCATTATAATCAATCCAAAATTGTATATTTGTAAAGTTTTTTTTATGGCTAACTTTAATTGATTGTTTGACAAAGGTGCACGAGCTTTATTTGATCAAAATAAGAGATAAAGGAATTTGCACGAAAGTTTCCTTAACATTAAGCTCCTATCACCTTTTGTTATTTTAAAATTATATTTGAGTTTTTTTGTATAACTTTCTTTCACTGAAAAAAAAATCCGTTAAACTTACCGCAAAGACTTCTCGCAGCAATGCTGCCAACAGTTTTTGCCGTAAAAATTGAAGTACAATTACTTGGAAATTTATTTATTAAATCAAATTTCGTTGCAATTTCTGCGGCAAAAACTACTGGCAACATTGTTGCCAGCATTTTTTGCCGTACAAATTGAATTGAAATTTATTTATTACAGCTAATTTTGCTGCAATTTTTTGGCAAAAACTGCTGGCAGCAATGTTGCCAGTAGTTTTTGCCGTAAATGTAACGGGTTTTTTTAAATACAGTGTAGAGAGTTTTATCGCAATCATATCTTAGAAAAAACATATTACATTAAAATACGAGCACTTCAAGAATTCTTATAAAAATCTATTCAAAGTTCTTGTCTCACTTTTATACAAAGGCGAATAATCTATCGCAGTGTGTACGGAAATCAGTGACTTGTCAAGCTAGAAAATATTTTCTATGAAAAAAGTCTTCAAAATTAAGCTTTTATTATCAGTTGCTATTTTAAGTTGCGTTTAAGACTTTTTAAAATAACTTTTGGGGAGAATTTTATTTCATTCATGTCTTTGAAAAAGTACATTACATCAAAAGAATAGCATTTCAGAATTTTTTATTTTTTATCAGAATTTTTTAATATTGTTCAAACATAAATGTTTGTCCAAAATTAATAGAAAGACAAATATTATATCGCAGTGTGTACGGAAATTAAAGTATTTACGAACTAAACATGTACCATTAAATAGCTTTTACAAAAAATCTTATATCACCATTTGTTATTCTAAATTATATTCAATCTAATATTATAACTTTTGGCGAGAGCATTATTCCATTCACATATTTGGGTAAATAGAGTGCTTAAAATATCAACACGCCAGGTACCCTTGTAAAAATCTATTCAAATATAAGTAATTGTTACAATTTTATTCAAATTTAAGAAAGTCTTATTAAATTTATTCTAAAACCATACCTTTCAAAAAATATCATTATTTTTATTTTTTTTTTTTCTCTCTTTCAACATTCGATTTGTGTGCATAACAATAAATTCATTTCTTTTCCTTTTCTCTTAAAATTAATCGTCTGCAAAACTATATCGCTTGCACGGATATTTGAAAATTCTGAGTCGATTATAAATTGGTTAAATAATAATTTTTTTAAAAATAAATTATCGTCTATGGAATATAGTCTCAGCTCTGGGCATGAGTTATGTTTACATAAAAGAATGATGGTTTTGAGAGTAAAGAATGTTCTAGAATTTTCTTTTTAAATTTAAGAAACTCCAGTGCGAACGTAAAATAGTGAATTGGCGAGCTAAACATATACAAAAAAGATTTTATATGAAGAATTTCATCAAAATTAAGCTGTTATCATCATTTGCTACTTTAAATTGTATTTAAGGTTTTTTTTTAATAATTTTGGAGAGAGTTTTATTCCATTCGTATCTTTGTAATATACTTTACATCAAAATAACAGCATTTCATAATTTTTTATAAAACGTTCAAATTTAAATGCATGTCAAAGTCTTATACCGGGGCATATAGTTTATCGCAGTATGTATGGAAATTAGTAAATTTAAGAACTAATCATATTTACATTTAAAGAATTTTACGAAACGTTTCTTCAAAATCAACTGCTTATCAGCATTTGTTACTATAACTTTTTAACTATTTGGAGAAAATAGTTGTTGCTCTATCTTGCTCTAAGGTAGAGAATTGAAAAAATCTAAAGTATATAGAATCTTTTTATTGATTGAATTTCGGAACTTATTTAATTTTTTTTGTTTCTCGATAGGATCCAAATTTTTAATATCCAAAAATGGAATATTTCTGTTATTTATTTTATTCGTTTTCTAATTGGTCCATGTTTAATGTCCAAAAATGGAATACTTCTGTTTCCACGATGACAAATATAGTCTAAAAAACCATTAAAAAAATAATAATTTAAAAACAAATTGTGATAGAGATTTCAAACAAATTTCATTAAAATGTGCATTTTTTCTGTACGCAACAGTGTAAAAATTAAAAATGGGCGTTATTTGAAAGTTAAAAAATTTGCAGTTCCGAAAATTCTAAAACTAAAACTTCATTTATTTTTGCTTTGTGTTGTATCTAGAAATACTAATCCATGTCGTACGTAATATGGGGCTTTCAGAAGTCAGTCTGATTAATTCCATCAAATAAAAATGCACATTTTAAATAGTTAAAGTTACCTCTCTTTAATCTATTGATTTTTTTTTTTATCATTGGTCTAGGGATATTAATGTTTAATGCACGGCGTACGTAATATATGACTCGTTATAATCATCCTAAAAATGATGTTTATTATCATTATTAATTTAAATATAGAATTCATTTATATTTCTTTAAAGTTTGAGTCTTTTGAAATATAATTTTCAAAATAGTCGTTGTAATTTATTAAATTACAATTTTGTTTTTTTAGTTAACTTTTGGCGAAAGCATTATTACTGTCATATCTTGGGATAAATAGATTGCATTAAAATAACAGCATTCGAAGAATCCTTGTAAAAAGTCCAGTCAGTGTTAAGTACTTGTGACAGTTTTATACAAAGGCAAATAACTGCGAACGGAAAATAGTGAATTGACAAGCTAAACATATACAAATAAAATACATTATCGTGTACAAAATCTATTCAGCATGTCATTCCGATAAAACGTGCCTTATTATCTCGAAAAAAATCTAAGTAAAGAAGAAATAATCAGATAACTTCTTTTGGGAAAAGAGAAGCATTTTTCTTAATTCTTTTTCAACAAATCACATTTCTCGCAAGATTGATAGATTGGATGTTAGAAGAATGGAATACTGTAATCCGTATATGAAGTAAGCTGAAGACTAATTATCTAGTAGTCTTACTTATTTCATAAGTAGTTATTATTTATAAATATTTATTTTGAGATGAATATAAATATGCTGTTTATCATCACTTTACATTAAGGCAGTTGAATTTATTGTTTTAAAATATATTATCTAAAATATTATCAGCGGAATTGACAAATTCGAATCATTAATATGTGAAATATGCACTAGCGGTTTTAAAGTTTTTTGACATTTTAGTTTTGAATTAACGTATTCTAGTATTATTAAGACATTTAAAAATTAGAAATTTTATATACAGCAATATATACATCCTGTTAAATGTTGAAAGCGAAATCATAGAATAGACGAGATAAACTCTCATGGTTGGTTTATAAAAAATATTTATGCATTAGAAAAACATATTTGTGCATATATTTTTAATTTGTTTATATATTTTTTATGTTACAATTAATGCATTTAAATGTCTAAAAATATTAATATTTTGCAGATTTTTTTTCATAAATGACGATTGTTTTATATATATTTTTTTAATTAAGCTTGAAGCTGCCGTTGTCTTAGGATGGCATCAGAGTCATGAGTCCAATTCTTCTGACTTTTCGATGTATTTCTGCTAAGGATTTTCCTTTTTAAATGTATCGAATTTAAATTTTTCTCTGGATTCTGCTCGTGTCTCTCTATAAAGGATATAGGGTGTATTAGATGAAATGCTTTCCCCGCGAATTCCACACTGGTCGCTTTATAATCACACTATTCCCCCAAAATCTGAGATGAGGAGCGATTCTGTGATTCAATCCTATGCCCCTTATGTCAGAATAGTAGTAGAAGCTACAAAAAAAAGAAAATTTGCAAATTTACAACCGGACAAATTTGAACGCAAAAAACCGTTAAATAGGAGTTAGTGAAAAGTTGTAAGAGTTAAGCCAAAACTGCCTCAAGACAACATGCCAAACCCTTGGTTTTGTAACGTCACGAAGCGGGACTTACTACAGTTGTGGAGAACTCACACGCCATTTAAAACATACCAATTCTCTTCTATACATTTCAATTTAATTTTACTGAATACAGAAAAAAATTTATACTTATAATTTAAAGACGCTAATTACGTGTTTTTCATTTAATTTCTATCACTTGCAACAGTAATAATAGAATCAATGCAATAACAATATTCATGGAAAAATAGCGTTGCGTTAGTGAAAATGTGTACCAAAATTAAAGTTTCATTCATGAAAATTAATTTATTTTTAAGGAAAAAAATCCAATTTTAAATTTATTTCAGTGAAAAGTATTTATTATTTATTCTACTTTAATGTATAGAAACCATATCAGTTATCTATTTTCTAGATATTCAAGAGCGATACATTATATTAATTTGCAGTTAAAAAGATAAATTTAATTATTTTGCTTTCAAATAATTTACATTTTAAAAAATAAATAAATACCAATAAGTTTGCTAATCAAAACACGCATTTAAAATTAAAGTGGATAAAAAGTCAATAACAATAAAAAAAAATAGAGTTGTGTTCTACTTTTATTATTATTTGTGGTTTAAATATTCGGTTAAATATTTCACTGTTTTAAACCTGCATATAATAAAGTTAACACAAACAAATAGTAAAAATATAACTGGCAGGAAACGCTGGTATCATATTCTGCCTAAAACTTGCAGGATATTCATACAAATAAGCACAAATGGTTTGTTCTCAATTGAAAATATTCTGCGATGGCATTTGGAAAGCCTCGGGTTGTGTCGTTACATGTGGGGATGGGCGATATGCAAGTCCGGCTTGTAGTCGCTGTTTCGGTTGGGCACATTGTTCTGAAGCCGTATCATCAGAGCGATTTCGTATTTAAATTTGAGTTACTAAATGACCAAAATATTAGGACTAACATACAGAAATTTTTAATCATTCGTGCATCATGTGCGAGGATCTAACAAATTGGCATTTTTAATAATAATAACAAAAAATAGTATGTTGAATTTCTGTAGAAGTGCCATTGAATTTTGCATTTTGCCCAATAATACCTATTGGAAAATGTTTTCATTAGCTTTGGATGAGATGTAATTGTGGTAATCTGAAATCATGATTGCAACCATGTAACAAATTGCTATTCTTCTTTGATTTTCTCTTTCAAAGATGCCTCTCGCCTTCAAAATGTTCATCCAAGACACAAAGGTTTAATGAAGGGGAAAACTGAACAACTGCTTTCTTACATGATTGAGAAACAATAATTTTAGAAAATGTATAGCTATAACGCAAAACATATTTCGAAATACAACTTAAAATCAACGCATATCATGCAATCGCAGTCTACATGGAACTTTAAACATATTATAAGAACTTAAGTTTCATTGAGTAGTGGTCATAATATTGGCGCATCAATTGTAATACACGTGTTTGACACGAGTTTGCTTATTCCAATTTGGCAAAAATTTCGTTTTTGAAAACCAGTTATATTTATGTATTTTAAAAAATAAAAAAGAATAAACGATAGTTTATTTAAAAATTATACATAACAAAATTCATATAATAATAATAAAAAAATAAAGGAAATTAGCAACTCATTAATCAATAAGCAAAAAAAAAAAAAAATACTTGTTACCATTTCTGGCAAAATAACGCCCTTTAAGCGAGAATTAGGTACCTGTAACGTGTATGACATTGGTCTTATTATTTAATATTTTAGCAGCTCAATATATATCAACGAAATGTGTTCGCCACAAAATATATCTATTTCTGGAAATCTAATTCAACATGCTTTTCAGATAAAACGTGCTTTATTATTTCGAAAATATTAGACAATGAAGAAAATAATCAATTTCTAGCTATTGAAACAAATAATTTATATTTTTTAGATATAGCATTCTTTTTGCAAGATTAATCGGTAGATGAGTTTAAGAATGTGTTACGTAACGTAATGCGGATGGAGAAAAACGCAAGATTAGTTTGACAGCAGTATTTGTCTTAGGAATATTTAGTTTCAAAGAATTATATTAACATCATTTCTTTTCGAATTATATAAATATATTTATTCATTTTGATGTTCTTACGTTAGTGCACACATTTGTAAGTTTTTTTATAAGAATTTTTATACTATTTATGTTTTAATATATACAATGATATAATAAAATAAATCTTAACGAAATCTTTCATTTAGATCAAAGTTAAGCATATAGCGTCATTTGACAGGGAAGGAAGTATTTCTTATTAATGAACTTTGCAATAAAAATGAACCAATAAATATATATTGATCTATGGAAATATTTTTCTACGTGTTTTATTTATTTATTTATTTATTTATTTATTTATTTATTTATTTATTTATTAGAAAAACCGAATAATATCGCTTTAAACTTCAAATTTGTGTTTTTTCATCACATACCGGAATCACGTTTGAAATCAAAGGTGGATTGTATACAGAATCGCTATTAAAGGAAATCTTTTTAAATTTATAAGATAAGTAAAGTTATAAGGTTATCAAAATTCTCATTCCAATACATTTCATAATTATTGTTTTATGAATTGTTTAATAGGAGTTTTAAATTTTACAGGGAATTTAATGGGATTTTATGCGTGAAAAAATCTAAGATATGTCAAAAAGAAACACATATCATTTTATTTTTTTAAATGTGGCATTTTTTTTTTCTTATTTCAAGAATTCATTCTTTTTAGAATGCCAAGAAAAAATAAATAAATGCAGGAATCTATTAGAATTCTGAAATCGTATGCATAAAAATCATGGTTATTCTTTTAACATTCTTTATTTTCTTAAAATTGCATCTTTTAAAATTTTATCTCAGGTACCTGTTTACAGTGTTATATGTACTTATCTGTTATTTAAAAAAGTAAATATAGCTATCTTTTCTATCTCTTTTTTTTAACACATACTGTATATTAGATTAGTGCTAAAGATATTTCTATGTGAGATTTCTTGGAGTTTATACCTTTCTCAAATATACAAAATAAATATACTTATTATGCTATCTATTAAAAATCACATGCTAAACAGATAAATGTCCACGAAATACATTATATTTATTTAATGAAAGCTCATTCAATACGTTATTCAGATTATTTGTGACTTATTATCCGGAACAATCTAATAAAAATCTAAGCAAAACAATCAGATAATGTCTTGGGTAAGAAGCATTTCTCCTTTTTTTTCTCTGCTGAATCACACTTAACCATTGGGAAATAAATCAGCTGAAGAATTATTTAGTTCTACTAATATCCAAGAAGAAATCTCAGTAATGTATTTGTAGACATATTTCATTATTTTTGTATTATTGTTTTAATAGAGTTATGAATATGTTATTGATCTACCCTAACGAATATATATATTAACTTTAGTCCCTAAAAAGAGATTTAGGCGTTTTGAGATTTTTTTTTCTGTGCAATTGAATATACTGCATATTCTCAACACACAAAAATACGCATTTTTAAACACGTTTTGGCACCAGTTTAGAACACAATAATGTGCTGTGTGAATTGGAAAATGTCATGCACAATTTTTTTTTTTTGTGTTGTTATTGTATTCTTAATATATTGCAAAAACTGTTAATATCTAGAAATACGTTCGTAATACGTTACAAATTAGTTTCTATCTAGGACTGTGCTCTACTTTTATAACAGATTTAATTTTTGTTAATTGTGTTCAAATAGTTTTGTAAATAGAGTTGAAAAGAGAGTTGAAAATAATTTTTTGAAGTTTTTTTCTAGATTGTTTTTTCTAGATTTTTTTCTAGAATTTTTTTTTTCTACAGTTGAAAATATTTTTTTTACAACATTGTTCCACTGCACATCACTTTGTCACCAAATTAACAACGCATTGTAATTTCCAAACAATTTATATCACTATAAAACAACACATCGAAAATACTTTCTAAACACTGTCTACATGGTACCTTTAAAAGTACATAATTATAAAAATGATGTTTGAGACAGTTTGCTTTCTAGAAACAAAATGCAGGAGATTACAAAGTGAATTGACTAATTTTTCAAATAAATATCAATAACTGCATTTTTGGGAAAATTATGAAACTTTTAAGAACACTTTTTGTGCAATCTTTTTCCTGGCACGACACTTTCGTAACGCATTTGCAAGAAAGTCAAAAACGATTTCTGTTAGAAGTGTTAATTATTATGTTCAGTTAATGTCGTAAAAGAGTTTCACGATTTTGCGGATTGCTTTTTAAACGACACTCTTAAAACTAAGACTGTAATTTATTGGATCGTTAGTTAGTCATTTTTTAAACGTTTTACCCATCTTCATTTAACATTAGAAAGCCGGGAAATTTTACGCAGCATTTATAAAATACATTAAAAACCAAAAAAAAATATTTGAAATTATTTAGTAGATTTGTTTAGCTCATTCCATTGCAACTGATATATAATATATTTTTTGAAGATATTTCTGGTTTGAATCGACATTTAGACCAGCGATCGGTGTCACAATGACACTTTCCCAGCGTTCTAGTGTTAAATTGCTTGTTTAAATCACTCATCTTGATTTAAATTGCTGAAAAACAACTCGCTCTGTAGAGTTGTTTCAACTCTTTACGAGAAGCTGACTTGCAACACGTGAGATGAGTGAAATTTGGTTTAACTTGAGTGATTTTGAGGCTGAGGTTTTAAAAGAGTAGTAATAGAGATAAGTCACCGTAACAGATATCCATAATGAATATCCATAAGATAAAAATGTTAAAATCAAGGTAACTGACTATCTGAGAGATTTCTTTATTCACGTGGAATTTATGTTATAATATTTTTTTAAAGAAATAATCATGGCGTTTTTTTATATACGCTCCATAAGAACGAGTATTTCGGCAACCCCCCAAAATATTCTTCGAATGTTATAGAAAACTGGAAATTTAATTGGCTTTGTTGCACTATTACATTTTGATTACATATACATTTTCAAACCTTTCTATCAATTTGTTTTATCGAGACTTCAAGACACCATAAACCTTAAATACTATATTAGTGATTTGCATAATAAAAACATCCTCATCACCCCTAAAACGATAATCTTATTACCTAACAATTTACGGCGTCTGATTAAGCTTCTCATTATCATTAAAAATATATCTTTGAACTAAAATTTGAATGAAATACAATATCATGAAGAATGGAAGAGTTTTAAAAAATTCGATTAGAAGAAATTAATTATCCGATAGACTTCATATTTTACGCACAGTTTATGCTTTTTTATTGTGTTTTACATTTCATTATTATATACTGAATACAAAATAAGATTTCAGCTCTCAATGTCAATTTGTTCGAGAGATACAGCTGAAATCAAACATACCCGGGCCACAGGCATAGAAAGGACCGTTTTTTTTTTCTAAAGCTATGTTTTGGGGGATAGCCAATGTTTCAAACAATTAAATCCGTCAAAATTGTTTTCGATATTTAAAATGATTACAAGTCCCTATACTACGTTTGGTGTGTTAGTAAATAAACAATAGCAGTATTTACACAGACAAGCAGACGATCATCATTTTTTCCTAAAAATATATTTTTCCAAATCTCCAGTATTTGAAACAGTAAATCCGTAATTTTTCTCTAATTTTTAAAACGATTAAAGGCTTAAACTGTACTACGTTTGGTGGGTAATTAAATAAAATATAGCTGTATTTTCACAGACAAGCAGTCGATCGTCAATCTTTTTCTAAAAATATTTTTTTCTGAATCCCCAAAGTGTAAAATCTGTAAATCAGTCAAAAAAATTATTTTAGATTTTTAAACGATTACAAGACTTACCAGTACAATGTACAATTAGCAAGGAAATAAACTATAATGATGTTTAGTAGTTCGATTTTTCCTTTAAGAATTAATCAGATACTCAGATAAATGCATAGAAAACTAATGTCAGTATTTCAGAAACTGTCCAACACATCATTCAGAAAAACAAGTGCTTTATTATTTAAATAAATTGGAGTGATATAGAAAATAATAAATATTTTCAGGTACTGAAGCTTTTAACAATTTAAAAATATAGTAGTACTCGCACATTTAATGAATATATAAGCGAAAGAATGAGCAAGCAATATGGGGAAAATAAAAAATATATGCATATTGTTCCATCAGTATTGTTCAAGTGAAGATTATTTTTCTTCAAAGAGATTTCAAAACACTATTTATTACCTATTTGCTATTCTATAATTTATATACTATAATTATTTTTTTTTAAAGACTTTTTATTGAAACCATTTAGTAATTAGTTCGCGCGACACGATTATGTAATCTGTAAACTATGTCACTGCATTAAGTGAAAACCTTTGACATTTTTCATTCCTAGAATCTCTTTTTATAAATGCATTTTACTATATGCTAATTGAAAAGATTAAATCAAGTGCTTCAGAATGAATTAAAAATTGACCTTCAAAATGTTGTGCTTCAGTTCATTTAATTAAAATTTTCAGGAAGTAACGACACCATTTGAATTAGGTTAATTAGCACGTCGAACAATAATATGCACAGGCGATTTAGTGTTTACTTAGACATGAGTTTATCAAAATTTGCCAATATTATTCTGATTTAAATTTTACCTATTGACTTCAGTAAAAAAATACATTTTATATGAAAGAAATATGTATTACTTTAATGTCTTAATAAATATACCTGTGTAGACTAGTATTCTTACAGTTCAAGCGCTTGCATACTTCGTTTCATTGTATAAGTCAATACATATATTTTTTTAATTGATGCACTCATTTAATTCAATATAGCATATTTTTCTTCATAATTTTAACATTCGTTTTATAAATTGAAATAAAATAATTCATTCCAGATATAAAAAGTTGAACATTGCGGTAAACATTTTGGATTTTAGGATTCTGAAATTTATGATGAAAAAAAGCTAATTATTAAATAGACTTCATTCTTTATACACAATTTATGTTTATGCGCATTTATTGTTTGTAATTTAGTGTTTGCTTAGACATGAATTTATCGAAATTTTTCAATAGTATTTCTGATTAGAACTGTACCTATTGAGTTCAGTACAAAATATATAGTTTATAAATATATATACAGTAGCGGTCAAAACTTTCTGACCAGCAAAATTTTATAGTTCATTTGTAAGTATACCCACATGAAAACGAATTTCAAAGTGATACTTATAAATTTTATTGACATAATAATCAGGGATTTATTTATGAAATAACATATAAATATCAATAAATTTAGCTGAGAAAATTAAATACAAAAGGAAAACGCATTTTCTAAAAAGTTTCCGGCCATCTTCGCAAGTTTGAAAAAATTGGTATTGTAATAGAAAATAACAGTGATCAACAAGATTTACGATTAGTATTTTATCACCATACATTTAATAATAAATACTCCGACGCAGACATTGACATTGGTGCAATCAACGGTTAAAGATCGTCTATGATACTTTTTTCACACTTTTTGCAATTTTTTGGAAGTTTCGAATAGGCTGGAATATTTATAGTTCCACACACGTGTGCTAATTCTTTCCAAAGATTTTCTATAAGATCCACGTTGGTCGTTTGAGATGGTCATTTAAAAGCGGAATATTTTTTGTGCGAAAGCCTTTGCTTGTTAAGTTTGCATACATATTTTCAATCGTTATCATGTTAAAACAAATAGTTGCGAACACGAGTTTTTCTCTAAGACAGCAAATAACCTTGAGAGATATCCCTATACATTGCATCATTTATCTGTCGGCTTATTTCAAATAACAGACCGACATTTTTTGAAAAAAAATACTCCCCACAGCGTAACATGTCCTCCGCCATGCTTCATTGTAGGAATAACATCTGTCAAAAGATATCTTTTGTTGTTACGTCATCGGGTGTAGTGTCTGCCATCACATCCTAGAAAGTTTGAAATTGATGGAAAAATAGTACTTTTGTCCAGTTTTTACTTGATCAGACTTTGTGTTCTTCGGAAAAAGCAAGTGGATAAATTTGACATTTTTTTTACCCGCATAAAATTTTTTTAACATTGACTCTTCCATAATGTTCTTGATCACGTCAGCATCTTAATACGGTACGCCGAGTTTTTTCAGCATTATTTTAATTCCGTAATTCGCGAAATATTGCAACGGCATTTTTATGTGGGTCATCATCTGTTTTTCCCTGATAATTCCCTCCACAAAAATAGTCATTTTCCGGGGCCTCCCGGACGTCAAAATGTCCTGATGGCCAAGGCCATCTTTGTATATTTTTTTAATTTCGCTTACAGTCAGATTTACCGATCGATAGCGTCGCCGCACTATCTCGAGAAAATTGGCTTTTTAGCGACAAATAAATCACTCATTTACGAAAAGTAATTGTTGAATTTTTCATTTTTGTATTTAAAGTATGCTATTCACTTTGAATCATTCACAAACACGACCATAAAGCATTTTACGGATAGAAAAATAACTAAGGAATAATGAGTGGCCGGAAACTTTCACACACACGAATTTCAAATTGCAGTCCTTCCCATGAAGTGTCTTCCGTATCCAATAAAAAATATCTCTTGGTGAGAATAACATTCCCATATTCCTAACTTTTGACGTAATTGTGCTTCTTCTTCTCTGAAAGATTCTGGTAAATAAATCAAAGAAATCTAAGGGGCCGGAAACTTTTGACCGCCACTGTATATATATATATATATATATATATATATATATATATATATATGTATGTATGTATGTATGTATATATGTATATATATATATATATATATATATATATATAGTATATATATATATATGTATATATATGTATGTATGTATATATACATATGTATATATATATATATATATATATATATATATATATATATATATATATATATTACTTTATTGTCTTAATCAAAGCTGCTTGGATAAATATTCGCGCAGCGCCAGTGCTGGCATGCTTTGTTGTATTACATAAGATAATAAATATATATTTTTTTCATTTTTGCGCTTATTTAAATATATAAGGTATTTTATTAAATATTTAAAAAAATTTTAAAGTATATTACAATAAAAAATCATTCTAGATAAAAATATTGTAAAAATAATATTTGCAATTTTCATTCATACTTGTTGTTATGAACAGAGAATGGATAATGAAAATATAATGATGGCATGCAATGTTTTTTTTTTTTCGTAAATGTAATTAATTTATGTTTGTAGTTAATTTTCTTGTTTTTCACATATATGTCATACGTAAGATATTTACAATTTTATGTTAAAAATTTGAATGACAGTTCTGCAAAATGATTTGATTTTAAAAAAGATCTTTTAACTTATTAAAAAAAAAAAAAAAAAAAAAAAAAAAAAAAAAAAAAAAAAAAAAAACATGCAGTTATTTTGTGCAATATTTCTCAAAAGTTTTTAGACAACAGCTACTTTTTTTTAAATTTACAATTGAAAAAGTGGATTAATTTTTTCAAAGTAATTTGTATTTACAAATAATATCATGACTGTAATAACATTATCCTAAATTATTACATAATCACAGACTGTGTGTGAAAAACAAAAAGATAAATTTTACTGTTTCAAAAATATATAGATAAATCAAATTTTCGTCTCTAACGTTAAAATTTTCAAGTCATTTTTTTGTAATTACTTCAAAAACTAAGTCAAACATACTCTGCCTTTAAAGAAAACTAATTTTTTTAACTTTGCATCTTTAAATCTTTAACCAATACAATATTAGGCCGAATAGCATATACGTCTGAAGCTAATGGTGTTTGATGCAATTCTCTTCTAGTGTGTCTATTTTTTCCCATCTGCACATTTTTTTTTTTGTTGAATTAGCAAAAATTTGTTAGGTCTAACAAAACAACTCGTCTAAATATGGGTCAGTGGAAATTTTGTAAATAAAAAAAATACTATTGATTTTCTTTTTAATTTTCTGTCCACAATTTTCATCCGAAATGCAAAATGTCATAATAATAACGTCTTTCTTCCGTTTCAATTTGAAATTTTTTTTATTATCCAAAAATTATGTTAATCTTTTATAGCTATAAAGTCAATTAAACAAAATTACATGAGTGAGTTATGGATACAGCACACCAACTTAAATTTTGCAAAAACAACAAAATTTCTCTTGGACTCACAAATTAAAAATACAAGAATTTTGTCAAACTAAAAAAACAAATTTTGTTAATTCAAAAAAAAAAAAAATTGAAATTTTGTTAAAATGTCATAAATGTTAACAGTATTTTATTGTCCTAGCAACAAAACCGATTTTTTGCTTTAACTAAGCAAAAAATGTATTCAACTAAACTCGTTTTTTAGTTTTAATAAATTCCTTTTTTGTGGGTGTAGCATGATTCCGTATGTAAGTAAATGTACGTCATGTATTTTCAGGTAATCTTCGAAATGTTTACATTTTACCCAAAAAATTGTATCGGTTTCTGCACTATGGTGATATGCTCCTATCGTCATGCGTGGACATCCTCTTTTTTGTCGTCTGAAAAAAAAGTACGTTTCTCATTGAGAATATCGTAGCAGTAGTATGCCCAACCATCGGATTCATCTAAATCTACTTCACACTGTAAAAAAAAAAAATGTGCAAAGGTACTAAACCTTTTCTAGGAAACTGGGATTCCAAGAACTTTTCCTGTAACGGTAAAAGCAAATATTCAAGTTTCAGAATCGATTACATGAATTTTTCCTGTTATCGTTACATGAAAAGTTCTTGGAATCCCAGTTTCCTAGAAAATGTTTAGTACCTTCACAGATTTTTTTTACAGTGGCACAACATTAAATTTCAACACTAAAAATAACACTGAACCATTTATCTGTCAAATTCATTTGATTTCTGGTTCACTCAGCAGGGTTTGTCTTTATGCCGTTTTATAAACTAAGGCGAACTAAAATTTTGCGATAGTCAAAAAATGTATTTATCTGCATCTTTCGACGATCATAGATTTTGAAACTGGGACATTTATTTCTTTAGACACTGATATTACAGACATATTCTTTGTAAAGGTATTTTCAAAATTTCTCTCTATTTTCATTTAGTTGTTTTGTTTGGTCATCGATTTTTTTCAAAAGTGTCACTTTTTACACACTGTAAAAAAAATCTGCAAAGGTACTAAACCTTTTCTAGGAAACTGGGATTCCAAGAACTTTTCCTGTAAAGGTAACAACAAAAGTTCAAGTTTCAGAATCGATTACCTGAATTTTTCCTGTTATCGTTACATGAGAAATTCTTAGAATCGCACACTGTAAAAAAAATTCTGTAGAGGTACTAAACTTTTTCTAGGAAACTGGGATTCCAAGAACTTTTCCTGTAACGGCAACAACAAAAATTCTAGTTTTAGAATTAGTTACATGGATTTTTGCTGTTGCCTTTACATGAAAAGTTCTTGGAATCCCAGTTTCCTAGAAAAAGTTTAGTACCTCTACAGAATTTTTTTTACAGTGCAGTTTCCTAGAAAATGTTTTGTACTTTCACAGATTTTTTTTTTACAGTTTAGATTTTGGTACATAGAAACCTGATGCGCTTAAGTTTTCTCGTACACTGTAAAAAAAAAAAATCTGTTAGGGCACTACACTTTATCTAGGAAACTGGGATTCCAAGAACTTTTCCTGTAACGGCAACAACAAAAACTCAAGTTTTAGAATCGGTTACATGGATTTTTCCTGTTATCGTTACATGAAAAGTTCTTGGAATCCCAGTTTCCTAAAAAAGTTTAGTACCTTTACAGATTTTTTTTTCACAGTGTAAGGCCTACGACTTTCCAGCTACGATAACGAGCATAACTTAAACGTAAGAAATTATAATTTGTATACTCTATAAAAACAACGGTACTACTCAATTATCCCGTCGACCATTTTTGCCAAATTATACAAATCGCCCAACCAATAGCCAAATTATACATATTGACATAATTTTTGTTTTAAATAACGAAAAAACAAATAACTGCTAGATTATTAATAAAAATACAAATAAAAAGTCGAAATAAAAATCACTTAATGACATTTTAAACACGTGAATCGTATTTAATGTCGTTGAATGTGACATTCACGATCATCCATTTATGGCATTTAAC
Organism: Maratus speculifer; assembly: GCA_964019185.1. Classification (NCBI taxonomy): domain Eukaryota; kingdom Metazoa; phylum Arthropoda; class Arachnida; order Araneae; family Salticidae; genus Maratus; species Maratus speculifer. Next base: position 108,436,681 of record OZ025298.1, on the reverse strand, counting down.
CTTATAGTTTGGCGATAATTGTTTGGCCGACTGGATAACCTAGTAGTACCAAAACAACAAACCTAATTGACAAAATTTCGGACCTCGAGTTTCGTATGCAATTGCGATAATATTTATTGTTAACAGCATTTGTAACAATTATAGATTATTATTGTGCATTACTTAACTTGAGAAAAATGATAAATTTGCAAAGTCTCTTTCCTTTTTGGAAAACTGTACACTATGAGACATATTTGAATAAACCAGGAAACTGAAACATAAATTTGATCATTTCTCAGAAAAATATTGCGTTTCAAGTACATGAACTAGGAAAATACAAATTTTGGACATCTGTGTTTAAATCAAATTTCAAAAGCGGCTGTCTACAGATTTTTTGGACAGCATTATTTTAAATATGAAATTTATAATTGGTAAAAATTGTTTGAGTATTTTATTATCTTTATTCGATCATTGTAGTTTTGCATAGTTTATTTCATCTTCCTTTTTTGTTTAGTTTGTTCAGAAATAAAACAATGGTTGGCTATAAATGTTTGGGATGAACTGTAGAAATAAATACACATGAATATCGTATTTAATATTGAAAATGCATATAACGCACGTGCTCGAAAACTTGTCAATTTACGTTTCTTATTTTAGTAGAGAGCACGAACTTAAATTATAAAGTATAATTCCATCTGTTTGCTTTATTTCTAACTGTATTTATTGTTAATATTAATAGTAGCAATATTAGTTTCAAGTTAAAAGAAAATAAATTAACAATTATCATTTAATTTAATTTTAAAATTTCCTATACCTATCAAAGTCATATGTAACATTTAACATTATTCTATAAATGATGTTTATTCTCTGCATTAGTTAGAGGTAATATACAGCGAATTTAATTCCAAGTTAAATAAACTTTCCACTATTAAGGCATTAATCAATCTCTGTGGCATACGAAAGTAATGCATTACTATATGTTTCATGGTTATTGCAATGTATATGTGCATAAAACTGATGAGCTTTAGATTTTACAATGCAGATTTTGCATGCCTTCGAAAGTCAGCAAACATATAACACCTGAATAAGCATTTTGCAAAGTGCATCATGATTTATTGCTCTTTGTGATGCATCATTTAATGCATTATACAAATGAATTTATCCACCGCATAATATGTTTGAGCAACGTGTTTTCAATTCAATATGTCTTGAAATAATATAACAAGTTAGTAAAAATAGTTAATTTGACGATATCTATGCGAAACAAAATACTTGTTACATCAGATAAATTATTTACAAAATATTTATAACAATTTTATGCACACATGATAGCTTTTAATTAAATTGTATCACATTTACAGAAAGATTGATAAAATTATTTATTATGTTTTTTTCTGGTAAAATTATTCCGGATATGTAGCTGGATTCAAATTTTTATTTGTTTAATCTTAAAAGAAGAAAAAACTTTTCTGCTTTGATTTATTTATAAATTTGTTTGGTGTTTGTTTTTTGTTATTTTAATATAAAAACTTACATAAAGATGTAAGTAAAACTTTTAAATACATAAAGAATATTTTTAATGCTAATATTCATTTTTTGTTCATTAAAAATTGTCAAAAATTAACTCCACAAACTTGACATTTTAGCAGGATAGCGCATCCGTTCATGTTTCTAAGTCACCTAAAAATTGACTGAATATGCTTTCAATGACCAGCTCATAGCCCAATCTGAATGCAACAGAAAATCTTCGGGAAATTTTATCCCAAAAAGTTTACAAAAATGGGCGACAATTCAATTATTGATGAAGTGTGCCCGAAGGGCAAGAGATGTTGCTGGGGTATCCATTTAGACTTCACTCTGAGGATTTGAAGTCAGACTTCTGCAGAAGTTTGATACTCCTTGAGTAATTAGAAAACTCAAAAAGTAAAATGAAGCATCATGTGTTTTACTTAAAATAGAGAAAGCAATGACTTTTTTAATAGTAAATATACATATTGTAGCCAATATATAAATGTAAAGAATTTATTTTTGTGCATAAATTAGTTTGCAAGAACTAATTAACTAATTTCTTT